>CM035231.1:54471991-55071991 GCA_020226215.1 Sindora glabra
ACTTGTTTGTCACTCCAAATACACATGTAAGTTATTTATAAATATCAATGACTTATTTTTTTAATATTAGTGCATCAAATATATTTAAATATTAGTTTATATTTATTAACAAGCTTGTTTATTGCACATTTGATAAGTTTCACAATAAAGATTATAACTTATAACCTAATAACTTTTTAAAATTTTTTCCAATTTATTATCTACTTTTAATTAAATGAGAATTTATATCTTAATCATATAAATAAATAATTATAAATATTTGATATATTATCATTAATTTAATCTAAATAACTATGTGATGTCATAAATATAATTAACTAAAATTTAGATTATTATATTATTATTTTAACTAATTAATTCAAAAATAAAGGTGTAATTTATTAAATATAATTGATTAATTATAGGACAATTATATTCTTATTCTAATATTTTAATTATATTAATATAATTTGATTTCAAAATAGATATTAATTAATATAATCCATATTTCTATCTATATTAATATATTTTTATGTCATTTTTACATTTTTCAAATAGTTTTATCAAACACTTCTAATAAATTTAGTTAATTTATTAATTATAAAATTTTCACTTATCAATTACTGACTAGTTTACCGGATACCAACTAATTTATTAATTATTTGCTCTAAATAAAAATCCTATAACATCTGTTCTTATACATGCGGATCCTATAAAACTTATAGTTGAACAATAAAATTTGATAATCATCTTTTATTTATAGTATAACCAATGTTTTTAAAAATTGAAATCGAACTAGCCATGTGACCAATTTAGTTAGTGTTTAAAATCAATTTTCAAAAATTAGTGAATCAATGACAAACAAGTTCAATTGTACAAATCAATCACAATTTTTACAATTCAATTGGTTATTATTTTAAAAAAATTATACTTATTTATAAAAGTAATTTTTTTTGCTTGATATCATATATATATATTTAAAATTTAAAATTCAAATAATAAAAAAATATTTTATCTCTATAATTGAAAGTCACATATAAAAAAAATTGGATTGAATATTAATTTTTGTGATAATTTGAATTATAAACTTATAAAATTAGAAAATTATTTGATAATATTTAAAATATTTTCCTATTTATGTACATAAACTTAACTATGTGATAATTTTATTATTTTTAATTATTATACATTAAAAATTTTAATTTATATTATAATTATAATTTCAATTAAACCAACTCTAAATTGCTTTCATTTTTTTATTGAATGACCGAAATATTAGGTATAACTATTATAAATAGTATAAATATTATAATATAATCGGAGCATAAAATATCATTCCATACAGAGGCAACGCGGGCCGGTGGTAGATCTTACGTGTGAACTCGTCACTTGAAAGCGCGTCTCGCATTCCCTCCCCCCATCCCCTACCAATCCACCGAAGGATTCAGCCAATAAAAAAAAAAGGAAAAATTCACTCTCCCAAATCGGAGCCGTAGATTGCAATCCCGCCTGCTAATGGATGGATGAATCTAACCCAATTCTTAATGCTTAGGGGCTTTGGCACTGTCTTCCAGCTCTGACAAGGCGCTATAAATACGCACCCTAATGCCACTTTTGAACTCGCACTGCTTGAGCGAAGTCAAGAGGTTCCTTCTGTTCAAGCAATCACCAACCCTACTTCTGGGGATACCCTCGTTTTGTCTCTCTTTGCTTCTACCTTCAATTTCAAGGTACTAGCTCTGTTTCTTTCGTTTTCTCTTTTGGAATTTCTTCTCAGTTGCTGTTACGGGTGTGTTTTGAGCTGGTTAGCTGGATTTTTGTGCTTTGTTGCTGGATTTGAAGCTTATAGATCTGAGTCTTTTAGGTTGGGGTTTTGCGTTTCTAGATTGGCTTAATTCTGATTTTTTTTCCTCGAAATGAGTTGATCCTAATTATTTGCTAGGGTTACGAGCGAATGCCTTCATGTTAGTTGTGTTTTTGCCTCTAATTGGCCCCTGAAATGCGATACTTCCATTAGTTTGCTTTCAAAGTTAGTTGCTCTGGCTGTTCTGTATAATTCAGCTTTAGAATATCAGATCTGGTAGAGTATTACTGTTATTGACATTTGTCTCCATTTTTGCTTTTCGGTTTTTGATTTAATGTTAGATTTCTCGCATTTCTGAGAAAATATTGAAGTTGGCAATTTGTATTTAGATATTTTTTTAGTTGATTTCAAAGATGTGCTTGATGAGGCATGGATCAAGCATGATGGTTTTTTAGCTATTGGGTAATTTTAAGAGGTTCGTCTGTGATTTTGCAGAACAAAAGATGGAGACTTTCCTATTCACCTCTGAATCTGTGAACGAGGGACACCCAGACAAGCTCTGCGATCAGATCTCTGATGCTGTGCTCGATGCATGCTTGGAACAGGACCCAGACAGCAAGGTTGCATGTGAAACATGCACCAAGACCAACATGGTTATGGTCTTCGGAGAGATCACAACCAAAGCCAATGTAGACTATGAGAAAATTGTCCGTGACACTTGCAGGAGCATTGGATTTGTTTCTGATGATGTCGGTCTTGATGCAGACAACTGCAAGGTTCTTGTCAACATCGAGCAGCAGAGCCCTGATATCGCTCAGGGCGTGCACGGCCATCTCACCAAGAGACCGGAGGAAATTGGTGCCGGTGATCAAGGCCACATGTTCGGCTATGCCACTGACGAAACCCCAGAACTGATGCCATTGAGCCATGTTCTTGCAACCAAGCTTGGTGCCCGCCTGACTGAAGTCCGCAAGAATGGCACATGCCCCTGGTTGAGGCCTGATGGCAAGACCCAGGTTACAGTTGAGTACTACAATGACAAGGGCGCCATGGTTCCAATCCGCGTCCACACCGTCCTTATCTCGACCCAGCACGATGAGACTGTTACCAATGACGAAATTGCAGCTGATCTTAAAGAGCATGTTATCAAGCCTGTGGTCCCTGAGAAGTACCTTGATGAGAAGACCATCTTCCACCTTAACCCCTCTGGCCGTTTTGTCATTGGTGGCCCTCATGGTGATGCTGGTCTCACCGGCCGCAAGATCATCATTGACACTTATGGCGGATGGGGCGCCCATGGTGGTGGTGCCTTCTCCGGGAAGGACCCGACTAAGGTGGATAGGAGTGGAGCTTACATCGTAAGGCAGGCTGCCAAGAGCATTGTTGCCAGCGGACTTGCCAGGAGGTGCATTGTGCAGGTGTCCTATGCCATTGGTGTGCCTGAGCCTTTATCTGTGTTTGTTGACACATACGGAACAGGGAAGATTCCTGACAAGGAGATCCTCAACATTGTGAAGGAGAACTTTGATTTCAGGCCTGGGATGATCTCAATCAACCTTGACCTGAAGAGGGGTGGCAATAACAGGTTTTTGAAGACCGCTGCTTATGGGCATTTTGGAAGAGATGACACTGACTTCACATGGGAGATTGTGAAGCCTCTTAAGTGGGATAAGGTTCAAGCTTAAGTGATTCTTCTGCCTCTAGGCTATTTGACACTGAGTTTTCCCCGTCTCCTAATATGTTATTAAGTTTATCTTCCCTATCCCTCTCCGTTTGCTTTAATTTTTTTCATTTTCATCTTGTGTATTTTTTGTGTGTTCGGCAAGAATATATATTTTTTACAAGATCACCCCAAATAAGGAATTTCAAGAGTGTATGGCCAAACGTCTTATAAAACATCAGTCAAATTAAAGAAATTCGATATAAATAATATAGATTGTACTTCTTTCTACGAGTTTGATGGAAGTTCTCTTCAGGAGTTCGAATTCCCCTCATTCAATCCAAGTGCGAAGCCCCGGGGAAGAACGAAGAAAGGGAACAAATCAAGGTTCTTACTATTGACTGCTATGCGGTGAATGTATACATTAACTAAGCAGTCGGTGACATGAGATGAATGAAAAATGCAATGGATACTTTTTTCAAATTATTAACTCGGTTTGATCTTATGTCAGCTTGTTATAGTCGTGATTAGTGTGGTTAGGAATATTTAACACGAATGGGCTTTCACCACCAGGCATTTCATTAATTTTTTTATGTACACATGCGTGTTCTCGCTCTATTTGTTCCCCTTCGATCGTATTGCATTATTTTATAAGCTGTAACTTAAAAAGAATTGCGGAATTTTTTTGGAGTTGCAATTTTTATTCATTTGTTATATGCATATTTATAATCATTTATAAAAAATTTATCGTTTTTTAATTAAAAAAATTATAAAATGTGATATAAAACGTTGTAGCTTTTATGCTTCATAGTAACTAGCAAAATTTGGAGAATGTATTGAAGTATGATAAACTCTCCATCTGCTAGAGTATTGCAAGGTGACAGTGGATGGAGATTTGTTGGAGGAGGTTTCTGACCCTCAAGTTATTGAAGGCTGTAGGCAGGAAAGTTCAATTTAACGACGGTAATTTGAGGTCCAAAGTTTATATTGGTGCGTTTGTGTAGGATGAAGTATTCAATGTAATAAATTTTTTTATATATGAGTATTTAGTGGTTTATATAGAGTTTTATGTTGTTTAAGTAAAAATATTTAATTTAATAATTCATAAATCATTAATAGAATCAATTTAAGTATACATTGCGTTTAACTTGATGCATAGTAAAATTAGCTTTATATAAATACTTATAAAAACCCAACTAACATTTCCATTTTTTTCCTTTCGATAATTGAAGTGGTTGAACTAAACTCGTCCACGTGAAGTCTTCTAATCGAAGTATACAATGCAAGACTTTCAAATGACCTATGACACGAACAATTGGACACCTCTGCTTGCTTGTGTGCGATCGGATGAGCTCCGTTAGTCGGAATGGTGAAATTTTTGACTGGACGAAAGTATGATTTTTTTCTCAAGGTCAAGATAGGGTGCAAATGAATGGCACGCCGATGGTCCCACCAGATGTAAGATGGAGATTCTTAGTTAAAAACGAAGAATTGTTAGGAGCGGAGGTTAAATTTTTAAAGAAGTAATTTTTTTAATATTTTGAAGATTATTTAAAATTATTTAATCGGTATTAAGGAAATAATATTTTTTAAAAAATTAATTTATTTTTTTATTTGATTTAATTATATTTTTTAAAAAATATTATTAGAATAATTAATATATTTTTGAAATTATAATATAAAAATAAAAATATTTTTAATTATCTCTAATTATTTTTTAAAATTATATTTCTAATCTCTTTCTCATCATAATTTTTCTTAATGGGTAATTTCTTATTTTTAATTTATTTTAAAAATAAAATGGGTTTATATTAAAGAATTAAAACGTCTTAAATTTATGCACACAACACACATGCATATCTTAATTTATCTTAATACAATTGAAATGAAATATAATTTAAATACAAAATATTAATTAAATAATTAATTCAATCAAATTTATATAAAATAGAAAAGCAATATTTAATTTTTTATTTTTATAATTAAAATATTAACTATAATAAACAAAGTAATTTAATAGATGTATATAATTGAATATAATTATATTTTAATTTTAATTTATATTATTATAATAATATTTATGATGTAATATTTAATTTTTATTTATGTAATACTCATTTTATTTATTATATATTTAAAAATAATTATATTTTATATAATTAATATGCATGTTTATATTTTTATAATTAATAAATTATATTTATTAATAATCAATAAATATTTATTATAATTTTCAAATGATAAGAATAAAAAGTTAAAGTAGTCCCTAAATAAATTAAGCAGGTGTAGTTTTATATTTTTATTTTTAAAAGATATAGAACGTTTTTATTATCAAGAGTAAGCAACTTTTTATGACTTGTGAAAAGTAAAATTTTTTAAATAATTATATTTTTGTATTTTAATACTTAGTAATTAATTAAATAATTTTAAATTTTTTTACGTCTCAATAAATTGTACTTTCCTTACTGCCTCTGCGGACCAAAACTTATTAAACGATGGGTAAATTTGGATCGTCCCGGTCCAAGTCCACTCAATTATAACCTGTTAGTTTTTTTTTATATATATATAAATTAAGTCTTTATAAATTTCCCATTTACCTTTTAGGGTACATAATAATTAATTGATGGCCTACTGTTAGCTCAAATTAACATATTCCTTGTAGAAAAATATTAGGTGCACTAGACTTTTTCTTCACAATTTTTCATAAGAATATTCACGACCATGAGATTTTTATATACTTGCGATTAAAGATTGCACATATGAAAAATCCTAATGATTTTTAAGATGAAAAAAAAAATTATGTTTGTTGCTCTTCCATCGGATATTTATTCATAGGTGATGTAAGTGGTTGCATCAATTTCATATATTTTTAAAATACGCCCGAACACAGTAGATCTATATTGAGTTATATACCAAGACACCACTTTGTCAAATGAATAAATTAAAGAGTTGGTAGTTGGGCCAACTTTAACTTTGTTCATTCCACGTTAATAAATAATAATAATAATAATAATAATAATAATAATAATAAATAATAAATTACTTACAAAATGTAATAAATTAACGCCACCTCAATTTTCTTTTAATTTTCACTCTCACGTTTTCTCGCAAAATAATCTGAACTTACAGCGAAAGTAGCACGGACTTCGCTTGTGTACTCTCACAACTTGTTGCAAGTGAAGGGGATGGTTATGACTGTGAAGATATAATTGATTATTGATAAATTATAATATATAATAATTATAAAATTTATTTTATTAATAATATGATTTTTAATAATATTTTTTTAAAAGATAAGTGATGTAAAGATTTTTAGTGAGGGAAAAATATGATTATATAATTAGTTATTTTTTAATTATAATTATTTTTTCACTAAAAGTCTTTAGCTAATTATTTTTCAAGAAATACACATCACGATTAAAAGTTATGCCATTAATGAAAAAATTATGATTATTACTATAATTAATCATGTTTTAAGAGGTGTCAAATGGGTCAGTAACCATCACAGGTTTTGATAGATTTATACATTTAAAATTGGACTCATTTTTAAATGCGGGTAAGATAGATTGATTTTGTTGTAAATTCATTCTGTTATAAGTCAATCTGTATCCATTAAACCCATGGACTCACAATTAAAACCTAGGAGTTGATCCAATTCGTCATGAGTTTTGATGGATTTGAACCCCTTAAAATTGAGCTCGTTTTAAATATGAGTAATATGGACTTAACCCATCATAAGTAAGGGTAGACAAATTTTGGTTTTGGTTGATTTAGTTTGCAAATCAATTAATCATTTTAAATCAATTGCCTTCTTAAATATATCACAACTGACCGAAGTCAGTACTCAAACTATTGTTAACCAAATTAATCAATTATAAACTATTGAAAGTGGTTTAAAATAGTTAATCATTTCAATTTTTTTTCTAGTACGTAGGAAAGTTTATAAATCTCCTATCCCTTCATATTTTAAATAAAATATAGGAAAATTAAAAATTAAAATAAATTTTATCTAATTTTTATACCGCAGCGCCTATATTTATTTGAAATTTGGTAAAACAGATTTAGATTTGAATAAATATTAAGTTATTTTTTTTAAGAGAGAGATATTGAGAGCAAGATTTTGAAATTGAAAAATATCTTGTGAAGACTGAGGGAATGAAGGAATAAACAATAAATAGGCTTAAAATACAACGTCTAAAGTAGATTTTTAAACTCTACAATAATTCAGTTAGCTATGGTTTAATACAGGTGAAAATTTTCAAACTTGTAACTGACCAAAAAAAATTGAAAGCAAATAATAATTATTCAAATATAATTATTTATTATAATCAACTAATTTAAATTGACCCGAATGTAAAATAATTTGATTGGTTTAAATCAATTTGTAACATTTTACTCACTCCTAATCACAAGTAGGCCCATTTGACAAATCTAATATTTTCATAGTTATATGAAACAAGTCCTAAATCCACTACTGGTTTAATAAAACTATGGCATTACACTTATTTTGAAATAATAATTATAACTAAATTGAACATTTTACAATAACTACAATAAATAGATACTTTTATATTTCTTTCTTCATTTTTGTTTTAAGTGTCATGTAAAAGGATTAAAAAAAATAGTAAATAACCTTAATTTTTGGAGAACTGATTATAATTTACTAATATATCATTTATTAAAAGTTAACTACTAAGTAAATCATTGAATATTTATTTAGATAGTAAGAGTAATATTTGAAAGAAAGTAATAAATACAATTTTGATTTCTTAAAAAAAGATAAATAAATAAGAAATTTTTTTTCTCTCAATTAATACTTAAGGAAAATAGGTAATGTTGAATTGTTGATACTTAAGAACAAAACTCATTCTTCCTCATCTAGAAAAAGTAGTCATTGCAAGGGAGTCCCGTTAGTTGCATCACTCAAATTAAAATCAAGGAAGTTTTGGTGCTTCAATTGCATCTATGCACTACTAATTTAAGCCATTAAATTCCATTCCTTTTATACAGTATTGCTGTTTAAATAAATAAAATTCTATTATTTAAATCAATGATACTTCCTCTATTTCTTTTTATCTGTTATATTTTAAATTTTTTTTTATATTTTTTATCTATTACTTTAGAATTTCAATAAAATATTAAATATTCTTTTTTCAAATCTATCCTTCTATTTCATTAATAAATATTTTATTATTCTAAACTATTAGTCAACTTGTATTTATTTCTTTATATTTTTTTCTTTATATTCAACTATATTGAATTTTGTACATAAAGGGTAATTTTATAAAAGCTTATTAAAAATAAACAAATTTAACTACTTTCTTAATATGTATAAAATTAATTAATGGCGACAGATAAATAGAAACAGAGGGAGTACATAAATGCAATTGGAGTATCATATTCAGAATGGTCCCCGATTAACTGAATCTTAAATTGGGATAACGGCTATTTATAGTGACCTGGGAAATGAATATCTCAGTCCATTTTTAAGTATAGCATCCGGGGTTTCTGCCACCATTATTGTCTTCAAGTTAGCGTCACATTCCCTCCAATTAATGGCAGTCTGTATCACATTACTTCTACTATACTACCAACTTACCCATCGTCCTTTCCCCATTACCCAGTGGGCCCAGGCCCGATGACCAGTGCTCCCTTCGGCCCATGGGTCATCAACACTTGGAAGATGACAGCCAGAGAAGACAACAATTCTTGTTGGCATTGTGGAAACTTAGCACGAGTCAGCTTAAAACAGGTGGAATCACTTAGACCCTAATGTGAAGAAAGGAACAAAAGATGTCGCATTTCATGACACGGAGAAATAAATAATGCATTTGCTTTTCTGCAGAATGATAAGGTATTGGCGTATAGCTGTAATCTTAGGCCACCTGTACTCAATTTTGCAGCTTCCTGATCTGCTCATTGGACCACTCCCAGCCAATTCTATCATTCATTTGTGGACGCTGCCAATTTTGTTTTTTTCCACCATCATATGATTTTTCTTCTGCATTATGATATTTCAATATTTCACATATGTTTGTGGCTTCCCATAACCAGAATTCATAAAATCTATATATATATATATATATTGTAAGAAAATTATTTGCCGAGTTTCTTAGGAAGATTTGGTTTTGTACTTCTATCCTTCTACATGCGTAAATTTCGTGTACAGGTACTCTTTTGTTAGAGTTTTTTTGAGCTTTTTTCAACAATGTAACATGGGTTACTTCAATAATGACCGGTAACAGAATATTGACTTAGAGTAAAGTAAAAAGAGGCAAGAATTCAGACATGAGAGGATTCTAATATACATGTCCAAACTGTTTAATAATTTAAACAGAATAGTGACAGGATTCTAGTATTGGCTAAAGTGTTTAGATTTCCAGTTTTGTTGTCAACCTTCGATTCCTCGACTTCTTTATTAATTGTAAAATTTGAATGTGAAGTAAGATGCGCGTTTGATTTCTCATGAAGTGCAATTTTCATTACAAACAGAAAGATAAGTGACGGTATTTATAATAATGTGCAGTGACAACTGATGTTGTTAAGATTAAACGGAGACGGAAGGTGCTAGAATTATTATTATTATTTTTTGGCCCAAAACTCATGATATCCGGTAAATCATAATAAATCCCTAAATAATTTAAAATCAAGTTAAATTGAATCTCTTTCGGAATGTAAAACTTTTCTAATAATAATTTTTTTCATTCACAAAATTTGAATTTAAAATCTAACTTAAAGATATCAAACTCCAAGCAATTCAGACCATGTGTCATTAGTGTATTAGAGCTACAATAAAATAAAACTAAACATGAACCTTACCCTAATAGGATAAGCTTTTAAATTAAAGGTTCAATTCCTGTTGATTGGCATTTCAGAAGATATCAATAAGTTATTTTTTTTCGTGCAATCCTTAGATACATGATCTAATATCACAGCTTATGTCCAAATTTAGTATATGTTACAATTACTATGTGTGATGAAGTTAAACTCTCCCTACATACTTTGATGACAACCTCTGTTACTTAACACTGATGTATATACAAAATACTGTGACATTAACATTTTAAGAATATTTTGCAAAAAAATAAAAGAAAAACAAAGGTTGTCAGCCTACAGCAACAAGGACACCTGAATCTGATATGCAACATTACATTGCGCCATATTCCAGTGATTCCCAACTGAAGGGCTGGAACACGTAAGAAACTCGGGGCGAGCTCTTAAAGAGCAAAGCCACACAGACACAAACAGCAGCAATGGTCACCATTGAGAGCATCACTGGCCTATAAACCATCGCACTTCTCGTACCACCATAAGCCAGCTTGCGCTGACATAGCTGGCAACTATGAGACATAGTTGTTGTTTCAATCTTCTCACTCTGCAGACTTAAAACTCTAGGTGATGACCCATGCCCGTCCCATTGCTTCAGCTTGGTGTTATTATCTACAAGGGTGCCTGCAGCAATATCAAGCACAACATGCGGGCTTTCACTTCTTTTGCTTGTTTTCCTCTGGACAAGTTGAATGTAGGAGTTGTATCCCCGCAGGCTTGCATAGTCATTTGGTGTCAAGCCTGTACGGTCACGGGCGTTTTTCCACGCCTCAATTCCCACCTGGCGAGGCAGAGGTAAGAGTAAACATTTTTTTGTGACATGTTCTACCATTGATAGTTAAGGATAAACCATCTACTGGAAACCTAGCAAGTTTTACTGCATTGGAGCTCACCAACAAAGGATTAGTGCTACTTGCACAACCTGTTTAAAACATGCCCCGTTGTTTTAAATTGGTGCACCCAGTTTTAAATTGGTTACACCATATGTTCAGGTTGTGAAAAGGGGGTTGTGCAAGTAGCATTTTTCAAAATATAATGGTTAGTAATTGATTCTACCTCATTTCTCTATGATCCAAACTGAGAAAACTGTAAATCATAGAAGGAGAAATGTAATACCATTCCTGGGTCATTGGTAATGCATCCAAGACATTGTCTAAGTTATCCATACTTGCTGCAACGTGGAGGGGAGTCAACCCAGCAGGCCCGGCAGTATCAGGTTTAAATAAGAATTTGTCAGTCGACTTGTCCATATCCTTCTCACTCCCTGGGCCATTTAAAGTTTTTGCCTGGCACATACCATAACAGCAGTTCCACCATAGGTCTGCAGTTTCTTTTTACAGCTCTATGTAAAAGACCCATATCTAACAATGCAAGCTCAATGGAGGAATGTTCTCCTGTGTCAACAATATCCTCAACACAATATCCAAAAGTTTTTTCGTCACAGCACACCAATCATGGTCCATTGAGAAATTGACAAGCCAAACAAACCGATTTAAGTGGAAGAGATCCTGGACAGGCACCATAGAACCTAGTCTGACTTTCATACGACTTCTATGAAGGAGCCAAACCCATTTCTTGCACGAAATCCAAGGCTTGAGTCTTTTCTTCCGTTTGTTTGTTTTTTGTCAGAATGTCATCTGAATTCTCAATTGTTCAATGACACTCTCAAGCTTACAAATTTCTGAACAAATTTCTCTCTCTGCAACTATAAATGGGAAGGAACAGCTGCTAAGACCATGATCTTCCACCTGAGAGTTCATTGTGTCAATGCAGAGAAGGGGGGAAAAAATGAGAGAACATCTTGCAGAGAACTTAAAGATTTCTAGTTCTAGGGATGGTTTGTCTACATTGACCCTCTCTGTAGTTGTTTTGAACAATAAAGTTCATAATAGTTTAAAGTGGTGAACAAAGTATATAATGCATATTAGGTTTCACATAAGCAACTAACTGACCATATATTACTCAAAATAAATCATTGATTCCCATTAGAGACAACAAAGCAGGGACGAGATAGTGTCTAACTTTGGGACTCCTAAGATGGGTTTAAAAGAGACTTGGGTTCATAAGCAAACCTGGACCATGTGAAACAAGATAAAAAAGATTATAAGAGCAAACAGTAACGAAATAACACACTTTATTACTACATAGTAATGTCAGTCACTGAAAGTGTCAACAATAAACATCTCATAAGTAAGTCCATCTCTTAGCAAGCTTCAGCCAAATAAATGAGCTTAAAATTAGAAAACAAAGAAATACCTAATGGACAATGCATGTTTGACTAGCCATTAGAAAGCAAGGCCAGATGGGAAAAAAATATGTTTAGAAATTAGGATTAGGACATCACCTCAATAAATCCTCTCCCAGTTACATCCGGTATATTACATGAAAAGCTGAAGTGTTGAAGCTCATCATGTTTATTAGCTGCATTGGCACCATTAATCAAGTCATAACAACTCTCCTGCACCAGATACTTTCCTTCAAGTGCACAGAGCAACCTGAAATGATGAGGAAGGATTAACTCTGAACAAATACCAAATGTTTTTGAACAGGTGAAAGAAACTTCAGAACTTCTCCACTCTTGAAATCATCAGCAGAAAAAAACAATGCAAAATCATATCCCTCAACCCTCGCTTTCTCCTATAATCCCTTTTCAAACCTATTTAAATGTCTCGATGAAACATTTTGGTTGATATGAATCAAATGAAGCTAACTTATCCTTTCTCTTTTTTATGTTCATTCTTTTTATTTTCTTCTTTTATTTTCTGGTAACTTCATTTTGATAACACCTGATCATGTTCCAAGGCAGAGCAGAGGCAACTGACCTGCTTTAACAATGCAAAAAAAAGGAAGGGGGGGTTGGTTATATTTTAATTTCCTTTTGCAAAACAGTATATCAGTGGGTTTAGCCCAACATAAGCTTCTGCGTATGATCCTTTAAAACCAGAACCCCTCAACTAAAAAGATTTAGATACCAGCAGGTTTAAGGACATATACCTTGTGTTAGACTGGAAAAGGTTGAATCCTTTCACAGTAAATTGAGCACTTGCACTTGTAGAAACAGCAAGTGGTTTAATGCATGAAATCCTACAATTTTGTGGGCTTTTGAGGTGCAAGGGCACATCTAAGACATCTGACCTGCAGAGGAGAGATGAATTGAAAACCTATCCTCATACCGAAGGAAAATGAATAAAGTTTTTGCAGATAGTTGTTTAGATTTTACAGTGACATAAAAGGAATGCACATATGCATAGTTTGAAAGAAACAAACCATTGTACAGAAAAGCTACAGAATGTCGCACTCTTGTATATACCCATCCTGTTCTCCAGAAAGAATCATTTGATGCAACAAGAAGCTTTGCCAAGTTGGATCCTAAATCATAGCAGAGCTGCATTATCAAAATAGCATTGAGCAGATTAAAAAACCTTTTCCAAAATTTCAACTGGCAACCTCAATTTGTGCTGTTGTATCGGTTAGTACCTCATCCCATGCAGATTCTTCTAGACGGAGATATATTGTTAATATGATACATCCTGGCCTTATATAGCTCTCAATCTCTGTGGGACTGCGGTGATAACCAGTTGAGGATCTGGAATTCAAAACAAGCACAAATCAAATTCTGCACAAAGAAATCACAGAGTAAAATTTTAAAAGCAATTCATCTACCTGAGATCGCATAACATGGGGCAAATCATTTGGATCCTTGCCAAAGAGTTTGAAAACAATGCGATCTGTGCGACTCTGAGACAATAAACCAATAATATTTCAATGACTATAATCTTCTGACAGCCACCAAATAAAGTAGTTACAATCCAAAAACTTAGAATACATATGAGGTCAGGATTTATGCTCCCTGGGCTATAATTTTCCAGACCACTACAGTACATTATTAAATTTATTTTAATAAGAAATCAATCAACCATATACATAAATATAATACATTCACAAAAGAAAGACATGGTTATTAAAGAAGTTATATCAGAAATAATCTTGGGTGAAAAACTTTCTAGTTCCTACCACTTTTCAAAATATAGTATGCATGGGTTTCATAGGTGACTAATTCTCAAACATGTGATTCATTCAGTACATTGGTCCCACTTAAAAGTCACACACGTCAAATTCTTGTTTATTCATTGCTGTGGCTACACATAACAAATGAGTATGCAAGCAAGTCTTGGCCAAAATCGCATCTCATCTTCTAAGAAAAATAGTTATCTGCAACATATCAACAACACCAGTACACGAGATGAAGGCCTAGATGGACCAACAGGTTGCAACAAACTAACAATTATTCAAAATAATCAGCTTACTAAAGAAAGGAAAATGTGGAAGAACATGAACAATAGACCTCAAGTTATAGCCTTAGTGGCAAGCTTTGGGCGCCCCCCCCCCCCCCCCAAAAAAAAAAAAAAAAAGAAAAAAAAAACACACACACACCCAACCAAAAAGGAGAGAGAGAGAGAGATAAATAAAGTGAGGAATAAACAAATTTGTGGCCATGATTTTTGTGGCAAGCATCCACCAAGAAAAAGTGTTTAAACAATCATTTGAAATAAACATGTGAACTTCCCAAATTCCAGTACTAAGTAGCACAGAAATATTATATACCAAGTGATCACAAGGAAATAAACTAAATTACTACATCTAAAAGAACAGACCTGAGCCTCTCCGCTAGAACTAGAAGGTGATTGGGCAGAGGTCGAATCCGTGTTTCTACTTGTCTGTGGTGGACTGGATTTGTGAGGGTCACATGGTAACCATGAAGGATGTTCAGCAGACCCAAAACCTGAAGCCACATGAGGTTGAGGCCTCCTAGAGTTCTCAAGATCATCTTGTACATCAGCACATTCATTGTTCAGGTCGATGTTACTTAAGCCATTTCTTCTAAACCGCAGTCTCCCCTGCAACTAATTCTGGCCGAAGGCTATCCCGTGATAGAAGCACACTTGGGGACAGCAGTTCTGAAGGAGATCTTGTTAAACTTCCTATGCCGCCATTGCCTGAAGGAATACAGTTTTGTGTCATATCAGAAGCAGGCAATGTCATGCACTGTTTCATACTATTTGGAAGGTCATGAGTGACTCTATCATCAATCTTGAGAGAAGAACCAGATGGCCTGGAGGGTTCAAGACCATTTGAATTCAGATTGGGTGCATTTTGCACCAGGCCCAGATGCCCCACAATTTGGCGAACCTTGAGATCCATCTAATAAAGAGGCTATCTTCGTTCCATAGGCTGTACCAGCTGCCAGGTTCCTCAGCAGTTGAGTGAGAACATCCTGGTCCCTTGTCTGATCTGAGCTGTTTGCTGCAATTAATAGAAGGCATAATCTGTGGAGTCAAATAATATGCCATTGATGCATTTTAAAATACAATCAAAGACCCATTAATACAATCTCAACACATGCAATTTCCATCAATACAATCTCAACATACATGCAATTTTCATCTTTGTTTACAGGAATTATGTCAGCAGAACAAACACTCACTAGATGAACAAAGGGGCAGCAATAAGTATAAAAACAAAATAAAGTAACTAAGCAAATGACGAAAATGACAATCTTTTCAGCAAGGACAAAATTAGTTAATAATTGTAGTGGAAGCTTAAGTTTGCTGCAGCAAATGAGTCTGTCTTAACTTCTACTACTGAGAAGATGAAGTCATTAACCTTCTTATTACAAAATCTCCCGTCAAGTGATACAGTTTAGGACAATTTATACTTTGCACGGTGAAAAGCATGCCAAGGCCTTAGAATTAAGTGCCCCTGGATCTCCAAATTCTTAAATTAGTTACCATATGAGTGTTATGCAATCTTCAAGAGAAAAATTCAGCCATTTGCAAATGCAGGTTGCAACTTGCATTGACTATCCTCCAAACCAGTTACCAGGTAATGTTATATAATAATACCCATCAAATGCAGATTGTTATAGCTGCCACTTCTTGTGAGCACCCACTTCCTCACAAAAGTAGCTGGTTATTTTCATTGCACCTCTAAGGAAAGTTCATTAATTTATGCAGAACGAGTTAAAGCACTAAGGCATAGAATTGATATGCAGCATCATGCATATGCAAAAATTCTGATCAGTCTTCGCAGTTCTGTTTTTTCCTAATTTCAGAGTTGATATACGGCAAATGAGCAAACTATATATGCAACAATTTTCATCAGTCTTCTCAGTTTTGTTTTCCTAATTTTGATCATTAACAGATTTTCTTCAAACCATAGAGTACAGAACAACAACACAACAAATTAGAATAAGTGTTCTTTCAGCTTCCAAGAATAGCAGCCAAATAAATAAATTGGAGATAAAAACGAAGAGGTAATTTTGGACAACACAATTACTCACAGTGCATATCAGATAGTATTCGAAGCAGGCTCATCAACAAATAATTGCTGCCCCTTTCATCATTCAGGGAACCTCCATTTGTTACCCCCTCTGGATGCGTCTTCCTCCTCCTCTTATTGTGGCCTGCCAGGCGCCTACGGCAACTTCTCTTGCCTTCATCAAACTCTTGAAGAACATGAAACCTGCCATACGTGCAAGAAATTCTACTCGATTGAGATGCAGAATTAAAAGTTCCAAAAAATCAGAATGTACCCAGCACAGCTTTTAAACTACAAAAATAGAGTGGAAAGGAGGAAGGGGAGTTGTAAAAATTTGAAGAAACAAAGACCTAGGACTTCTCATATGTATTGAAACTTCTACAAAATTTGACATTTTGACGATCATATCTTAAAGCTAAATCGTGTCCTGAGAAATCATAATCTTGCAAACTTAACTAACCTGCTACACTGCTGACAGAAACGCTGCATGACATTTCCCACCAGGGCCTTGCTTGCCTTAGAATGCATATCACAGACCTTGTGCCGGCGGTAGTAATCCTTTGCATTACTAAGATCTGCCCGACAATCTTCAACCTGACAAACAGCACGGTTGTTCGAACTTGTCTCTACTACCTTGGTCTTCTTTCCACTTTTTATTTCCCCTTCCATGAAAGGGTAAATCTGGCCCCCTAGGTTCAAATTAAGAGAACCAGCTTCATCATTCATCTCTTCCTCTGTAGCTACCACAACAGCTCTCCTCCTTTTCTCCAATTCTCTCCTTTCTTTTCCCGGGTTCATATCATCAGAACCAGACCACAAACAGTTAGATACATTAGCTTTTGCAGGAATTTCTGGATCAGCAGGGAATAATCGCCTACTCCTACAATCAGATGGGTCTGAATTCAGCGGGCTGGCAGTAAAAAGATCGCCGTCCCATTCCCAATCATTCAAATCCCACTCCAAACTCTTCTTCCCAGCTGCCTTCATTTCTGGCATCGCAGGTCCATACACATACTGGTTCTTTCCCCCAAATTTAGCCTCCATATATCCGAGTCTTGAAACCCCAAATACAGTTTCAAATTCCCTGATTCCAAATCTACCTAACTGAGCAAAATCACAGTAAACACAAATAAACTTCAATTTCACCCGTAATACAGTGACTTCAACTACTTGTACCTATCAGCTAGATAGAATTCATCCATTGACCCATCTAACATCCCCAAACAGTACAGAAGTACGACTAAGGATCCAACTAAGAGCATCTCAGCAAAACCCGCTAAAATTACCATAGAATTCCCCGAATTCATCGACAACCAGCCCCGAATCTCAAAATCCCAGCTTGATATCACAATTTCACATCATCCCAGCTCAATGTCAGAAGTACTCGAAAGCCGACAAGTACAAAGATTAACACAAGTTTTTATGGAAAATTGGAAGCAACAGCAGAAGAGAACAAGTTGGCCGTATAAGAGTTTAGCTGGAAACTGGAAGAAGAATACAGCAGAGATCGCCGGATAGAATAGAATATAGCTATAGGGGCCGGCCTTAAAAAGCATGCGTAACCGAGTTGCAGAGCGAAATTAGGAAAATGTTAGGAAAAGAGCGATAAAAATGCGTTGCTGTTCTAAGACAGTACACTGTATATTAGAGCCGAGCCTTGTATTTTACTCTCTCTCTCTCTCTCTTTATATTTTTTTGACGCCATGGCAAGGGAATCTAAGCACCACCCATCTACGCAAATTCTTTGTTCTCGATTCTCACTGTAAAAAAAAAAAAAATCAAAACCCTGTGAATTTTCTGAAACAAAGTTACAAAATTCTGCGGCCGGGCGTGAAAGTACGTTGTTGTTTTTCGTAGTTTGGTTTTATTTTGGTTTGCGGTTTCGAAGGTTAATAATCTGGAAAGGTTGCGTCTAGGGATGACTCAGAAAGTGTCCTATACACGTAAGCAAGCAGTGATGTGTAGGGATAAAAATGTTCATGGCCCGATCGTCAAGTTTCGGATAAAACTTTCTATATATAATTATATAATATATAAATATAATGATATGAATCTGTGTTCATCCATTGAATTTTTAAACAATTTAATCTGATTTGATTAAATTATACATAATTAAAAATTATTATTATTTTAAATAAATTAAATAAATTTTATATAAAAATTATATATTTGAATAAGTAATAAAATACTTAAATGAAAATGTATTACATGGGAAGCTTATTTTTATATGGGAGTGAATTATAATTATTAAATATAATTAAAATATAAAGTTATATAATTTTTTTAGTTATCATGTCATTATTATAATGATTATCAAATGATCACATGACCTTTGGTAATGATTTAATTCCAACTATAATTATAAAATTTGATAATCACATTTTATTCATCTTATCTTTTACATAAAAATACATTTCTTATTTGATATGTCGCCTATATATAAAATATTTTGTTATACTAATTTAAGTATTATTATATCAATTAATTAAATATAATTATTTTTTATAGTATATGATTATATTAATAAAATAAATTTATATACTTAAATCGAATCAAATTCAAATTTAATAGATATAATCATGATTTGAACTTCACTTGACAATTAATAAAAAAATTTAATTAGTGTTTGAGTTATAAAAAAGTGTCCAAATTTATAATTTTAAGGTCAAATTAATTAAGTTAAATGAATTGTCAACTCACTTATGTATTTAAATTCAAGAATATTAATAATATGTTTGGTTGGATATAATATAATAAAATAAGAATGAGAACGTAATGGAAAGATAATTATGTTTAATTCAATAAAGAATGGAATAGATATTCTATTCCATTTTTATGTTTGATATAATAAATTTTTTATAAAATTGAATAAAAACTTATAAATAATAATATCTTTAAATTAAAAATAAAAGAAACTGTAAAAATTAATACATTTTTATCTAAAATAATAATGTTATTTTTATTTATTTATAATTTTATGTTTAAATATATAAATAATTTATATTAAACAGATTAATTGATATATACCAAATTTAGTTTAAGATTATATTATATTAAAAAAATAATGGGTATGTTATATTTATTTACGCTATAATTATAATATTATTAAAAAAATTAAATGACTTAATATTTATTTTATATTAATTAATATTGTACATTATTAAAAAATAAAATATAATATATTTGATAAAAAATTAAAATATTTTCACAATTATAATAAAAATAATAAAAGATTTTTCAAAATGTACAATATTTCAACTATATTATCATATAAAAAAGAATAATTTAAAAAATTTAAAAATTTAATAAAAATAATATTATCAAAAATCCAATCCAAGAATGAAAAAATAAGTCATTACATTACTTTTGTAATGAAATGAATATTTTATCATTTGATAGAATAATTATTTTTTAAGAAATGAAAATTTCCAATCTATAATAGCTACCAAATATATTTTTGAGATATTATTTTTTTTTATTTTAATTCTATCCGTATTTCATTTTATCCAACCATACGTTGCTCAAAGCTATTTTTCACTATTCCATGGCTGAAAGTGGGCCATAAGAACACGTGTTGGAGGGCATTTGCCGGTTACCTCACTTGAACATCTATTTTCAACATTTAATTATTTTAACTTTTATAATTATTTTATAAATATTATAATTATTATATAAAAATTAGAAAATTTCTAATATAACTTTTATTGAATTCATCCTTATTAATTTTTGTTATTATTTTTTATTTAAAACTAATAAGATAATTTGCAGCTGCATAATATGTCAGAAACGAAGAATTTTTAGTTAGTCAATAATTATATATTTTAAACATTTATTATTAATAAAAATTAAAATAAATATAAGAAATAACTATTAGAAAATTATTATATTTATTCTACTTTAATATTTATTTTAATTTTATTAATACTAAATATATAAATTATAGGCCCACGTGGCCAACCAAAAATTGCTCCGTCAGGCGTGGCAGCTACACTGCCACGGCGTCAACTACAAAATACAACATCGTAATGATCAAAACGGCATCAAGACGGTATGATAGCTACCGTTTTGACTGTGGGTCCTTCGTGAAAGCGACCGTTCTAGTCCGGTATTCAACCCATGGCTTGAGTTATTCTTTTCCTAAATTCCAATTAAACGGTGGACGCGTTTGTATCTGTTCGGTTCGTGTTACGGGTCCAACATGAATCATCAATGTCACATTGGCCCCACCATTTTTGACAAAATAAAAAGGTTATGGTAGCAATTAGGAATAGGAATGATATGATTTATTGCTATTGATGATAATTTATTTCTATTTGACTCATTATTAATATTTTTTTATATGAACCATGTAATATTTAATAAATTATATTAAACTTTTACTTAATATGGATTTAAGTTGTGTGGACTTAATATAAGATCAAAACTCTCCCAACGTAGGGTAATTTAATGGATTGATTTGCACATCTCTATAGGTTGGCTTGCACGGACCGATCTATTTGAGCCTAATTTGTTAAGGCCTGTATTTTATGTAGGTATATTTTAATTAATCTGGTCAACATAAAAGATTACAAAATTTATGAATTTTATCTTATAAATGGATTTGATTTGTTGGTCGGCCTATGATCTACATTGGTCTAATTCACATGGACCAAGCCCATTTAAGTCCATATTTTTATAGGTTTAGTTTTAGTATGTTCGGAATGTAAAAAAATTCATGGGCTGAAGGCCGATTAAGCACTCTTATCCTAATAATAATTTTTTTTATTTATAAAAGTCGAACTCAAGATTTTACTTAAAAGAACTAAATTCCTAATTACTCGAATTAATTATCATTGATATTATTAATATTATTTTATTTGTATATTTATAACAAATAATAATATCAAAATTTCTTTCATTTCATATCTTGAGATTTATACGAGAATAATATATTAAAAATTTAAATTGTTAATACTTTTCTCATGTATTAAAAATTAAAATATGATGCATGAATATGATTGATTCTAAATAGTCCTAATAAACATTTATTATATTTTTGGTTCAAGGAAGGATTTGTGGACCTTTGATATAGTAACTCAGATAATATGATGTTTTAAGAATTTGATTAAACCGAACTTCACGGAAGCAATAAGTCTGTCGACAATCATTGAATTTCATCTCGTATGATGTCAGGGGTGAAAGTATCAAAATAAGAGTTCGATCTTCAATAAATAGGATTGGAGGTCGGAAAGTCATACATAAACTTCTTATTGTTGACCTTCCTTGTTAAAGTGAGCAAAGGGATTGTAAGCCTTCCGTGGAACACAAACCCTCGTAGAATTAACCAAATGCACCAATCACCGTATCTTATATCTTTTGCCTCCACTCAGTCCATTGACTTGAGCTCCTCTGTATAAATTATTAGAAAAGATTATGTCATATTATTAATATAATAACTTATTAATATATTATTAAATTTAATTATATATTAAATTTATTTTTAAGTTAAATTTAATATTTTACATAATAATAAAATAATCAGACATAACAATATATTACATAGTAATGTACCATAACTAATTTTTAAGTCATTAGCCTTATCTTTAGTGACCTACACTAACCATCCTTTAAAAGCCTTTTGCAAGTTCTAATGAGATGATAGAGGAAGGAGGCCATGTAATGCACTGAAATCATTTAAAAGCATCCCTTTTACCTTGGCCAGCAAAATCAGGTAAGGATTGTTTACTCTTTAATTTCACATAAATCATACTTCAAGATTTCATTATTGTGGTTACATTTCGGTCCTTTGAACCCTTTCCAAAAGAGGAATCGTGTATTTATTTTATATTACATATATTATGAACAAAAAAAAAAGAATTAATGTGGCATTTACTTGTTACAAACAATTGTCTCATCGCTACTGTTTGCATACTAACCTTTTAATAACGGAAAATTGTAAAATACTTCCTTAAGTTTTGAAATAATTGAATTTTACTCCCTTTAACTTTAAAATTTTTTAAATCATCTCCTTAAATTATATGAAATTTAGAATTAACAACAACTATCAACTTAATTAATCATTTTGTTAAATTACATAAATTTTTTATAATCTTTTTTCAATAAAAAATTATAATATTATAACATGGTAGTTTATCTTATTATTTTTTTAACAAATAACTTTTATGTTATATAATTAATAAGTTGTAAATTAGATATAAAGAATTTTATTTACATACTAAAACTAAATTATGAAATTATATGTGAAAAATGACAAAATGAACCAACATGCTATAATATTATGCTTCCTATTTAAAAAGTTTATAAAAAGTTACTTTAATTTGATAAAATGATTAATTAAGTTAACAATGAAACCTAATTTCGAATTTTATAAAATTTAAAGGGATAATTTTCAAAATTTTAAAATAGAAAGAGGCAAAATCCAATCACTTAAAAATTAAGGAAATTATTTTATATTTTTCTCTTTTAATAATAATAAAGTAACAATTATATTATTAAGATTATTGATGTTGCAGTTAGTATTTTTAATAATGCGTGCTTTAGTATTTATTCTGTTCTTTGAAACTTTTCTTCTTATGTTATCCGTACGTTCGAACTCATAAAATTATTGATATAGGGTTGGGGCCTAACTTAATTTTAGACCCAGTTCCATCCTAAAAGAGAAGAGATTAACTAAGTAATTATTAAATCCAGGGATTGGGCATAAATAGAAGTTTAGATCTTATTTTATAACCAAAATAAACTTGGACTTAAATGTTTGAAATCAGACTGATCCGGTCCTGTATTTACGTATTAAATATTTTATCTTATTTATATATATTGTACATTCATTATATAATATAAACCTTAATTAATAAAATTTAGATAAAATTACATACTTTAGTCCTATTTTGTGAAAATAACTAATAAATGAGCTGATATCTGATAAGATAGTTCGTAAGTAATAAGTAAATTGATAACTGATAGCTGATAAGTCAACTGATTGTTTAAGAAAGTATTTTACAAAATTAATTGTTAAACTAATTGAAATTATAAAATGATATTAAAGGAGATATTAATATAAATATATATATAATTAAAATAATTTATATTTATTTAAAAATTAAATTATATTAATGTAATTAAGAAGTTTAAAATAAAAATATAATATTTAATATTTAAATAATTATATTTTATAAATTTATATATTTATTTACTTACATAATTTTATTTTATTATTATTTATAACAAAATTATAATTACTTAAATTATAGTTAATTATGTTTTATGATATTATTTATTTATTTACATACATATTTTTATATATTTATAATTTAAAATTAGGATATAACCATGTTAAAATTAGGTTAGCTATATTTTATTAAAAATATTTAGATTTATATTATAAATGGTATAGGTTGTAAATTAATAAAAAAATAAATTTGAAAAGAATTTGAATAAATAATAGTTTATAAATTATAAGTTATTCCAGATTAAAAGTGCTTAACGGACGGACGGACTGGGCCAAAATTCGTTTTGGTTCGGTCCGCTTAGAAACAAGTCTAAACTAGTCGATTTAGTCCGGTTCGCAAGCCCACTAGATCAGACCATGGACTAGTTCATTTTTTTTTATATTTTAACTTATATTTTATCATTTATCATCTGTTATATTTTTATATTTATTATTCTATTTTTATGTATATAAATTTTATTTTTATATTTATATATATTTTTATATTTATTAATTTTGTTATTTATTTTTATTTTTATTATGTTTAATTATTTTAAATATTTGTGTTCAATTTTTTTGATAATTGAATTGTATTTTATATTAAATTATAATATAAAAATAATTTATAATTTATTTTTTTAAAATATAATTATCATTTAATTATTAAATATAATTTTTTAAAAAAAATAGGGATTGATTCGTTTAGACCCGTGGACGAGTCCGTTTTGGTTTGCAGCTTGCACGAACCAATCCATTTAGGATCATTTTTTAACGGGGCTAAATTTTTAAGTCCGGTCCTTATAAAGCTCGCGGACCAGTTTGTTTAGCTCGCAAATTTTTGGTCCGTTAAGCACCCCTATTGCAGATAATTTATTAAATTAGAACTTATTTTTTATAATAAGTTAGTGTAAGAAATACTTTTGAAAGTTACCTTATAACTTATTGACCTAAGTCAATAAGTTATAAGCCTATTTATTTGTTGCATGAAATGAGACCTTTATCTACATATAGTTTTATATTTTTTCATTTAATTTATTTGAAATTTTAAGTATTACAATTCACTTATTACTCTTTTCAAACGCTTTGGCCAACTAAATTATTTTTTATCTAAAATTTAACAAAAAAACTCACATATATTATATGTAATCTTTATTTCTTTAAAATTTGACTCAATTTGATACTTACATAACTTATTTACTTTGAAAAAGTCATATTTGACACCTTATAGTTAGCAAACATAGATTAATGTCTTGTTTAATAATTAATTAATTACATTAGTTATTAGTAGAGTAAATTAGTTATTAATTAATAGCTGATTTGATTAGCTAATATTATTAATTATTCAAATAAATATATTTAATAAAATTAGTTATTTATTATTACTTGTTTACATATAAACTGATATATAAGAGTATAAATATATTTTATAATTTATTTCAGTATATATGTGTGTGTTTGTATGTATGTATGTATGTATATATGTATGTATAAATTGTAATTTTATTAATTTTTACTTTTTAATGTAAGAAGAATTTTAATCCATTAAATAATTACATGATAAAGTATTTTACATATTATAATAATTATTTTATTAAAATATTAATTTTACTATAAAAATTTAAATAATTATTTATTATTTACAAAGAAATTATTTTATTCTAATATATATTAGATTAATACATATATGACTAAGAACAATTATAATTGTTAAAAGGACTCATTTGATCCATTCACGAACAAATCCACGCAAACCAGTTCTAAATGAATCAAACTTAAGAAAATGGTGGATTCTCTAAATAAGAGTTTGAATCTTAAAGATTACAAAATAAGTTAACAAATGTTTGCTTTTTCTAAAAAATAATTTAAAATATTTTAAAACTAAAACAATAATTATTAATTAAAAAATTACATATTTGATACATTCTTGATCCACATAAATAATTTAAAATTAAATAAATTATAATAAAATTAATTAATTTTAACATTATTAATTTCAAAGTAAAATTATTAACTTAAAAATAATTTATTTAAGTTGAATTGATTAAAAAGATTAAGAATTGAGTTAGTAAGTAAGTATTAAATTGATTGACTGAATATTTATACAATGTATTAATTTAGTTTAAAGGTGAAAATATAAAAAAATAATAAAAAAAGAATGCAAACTTCTCTGTGGATTGTCTAGTTTGCACTACATGGGTTGTAGACTCAACGAATCAAACCATTTTATATTCACATTTAAATAAATTTGTTTTTTATGAGTTTTAGTTCACATTTTTTAAAAACTCATGGATTTATTCGTGACCTTGCATCTATTTCAACAACTCTGTATACAATGATATAGTGACTAAGTATTAAGCATTATATGCTAATAAGCATGGGTTTAATTCTTCTCATTAATAATTTTAATAAATAATAATAATGATAATGATAATTATTATTATATAATTTAAGGATTTTTTCTACGTGTATAGATATTTAATGAAACATTTATGTTTTAAAATGTTGAAATCATTAACATTTTCACATTACTTGATTAGAAATAAATAGTTTGATTGAATCGGCTATTTACCAAATACACTGATTGATTAAGTCAATAAATTAAAGTTGATGAAAAAATTATTTGTCAAATACTCTTTAAATTGCAAAAGATAAAATTCTAATAGAATTATGATTTTTTGGCATCATTTAATTCGAGTGAGCATCAAATTAAATTAAAATTTAGAGAAATAAAAATTATAGACAATGAACATGAATTTTCTATTAATTTTTGGATGGAAAATAACTTAGATAAGTAAAGTGTTAACAATTAAAATTATAAAACAATAAATTGTAACATTTAAAATTATACATGAATTAAGTTAAAAATGCGAAACTACATATGGGTAAATTATAATTTTCTCTGAAAATTAATATATGCATACAATATTTTCATTTCTCCAAATTTTTTTGTTATATATATATATATATATATATATATATATATATATATATATATATATATATATATATATATATATATATATATGTGCCATATATATATATTTAATTATATTATATTATATATTAAAATTTGAACTAATTAAACATATGTTTGAATACCTACTTTGAAAAATGATCAGATTCGAACATACAAAATATTTGAAGATCTGAACGGAGCTAGACTTGGACCAAACAATGATGCCTTATGTTAACGTCGGATTGACCAACTCGGTCCAAATTTTGCTTATTCTCAATTTGTGCATTAAGCTTCTTATCACACCCCACGTCACAAAAAGAATATTTCTATTGTTAACATTTAACTTAAAATAAAGCTTTTTTGATGATAAATTACTGGTGAAATTGTTCTTTAACTATAGTTTCTCATTTTTTTAAAATGGATTTCTATAATTTAAAAAATTTCAATTGAATGCTCCTACTTTTATTTAATTTCTAATTGAATCCTTAGACATGACAAATGATATGCTAACTGAACTTAAAACATGTTAATTTAAAACTGCTACATAAACTTAGCAAATTGCACGTTGTGTGCTCATACTTTCACAAATTTTATAAATAGGTCCCTGCATATATTTTTTTAAAATATTGAATTAGGTCACTAATTAAAATGAAGAAATAAGACAAAAAAAAAGAAAGATAAAAAATAATAAAATAAAATGATTAAATTGAAGTTTTAGAATTAAATTGAGATACACTTAATATATATTAAATAATTAAAATAATATTTCAAATATACTACTATTAGATTGTAATATAATTAATTTAGAATTATTTCACCATTTTGATCACAAAGCAAGCTAAATACTTATTAAACTATTTTAGTTTTTAGCATAAAAAATAAATGAATTATATATGTAGATTTAATATATTTTATTCAAATTACTTACTGAGTATTAAACTTTCCTTAATTTATGACAAAATCTTAATTTTAATTTTGCTAAATGATGTAATAGTCTTAATAATTAATTAGATTCTAAATTAATAGTAGTATATTTAAAATATCATTTAAATTATTCTAATTGTTTAATATTTATTAATCCCACCTCAATTTCAATGATACTAAATCCAAAATTTAGATTCAATTATTGTATTTTAATATTTTTTTCATTTTTTATTTTCTCTTCTTTCTTCAGTTAAATGAGGGACCAATTTAAAATTTTTAAAAAGTATAGGAATCTATTTAAAAAATCTATAAAAGTATAAAAACCTACAGTATTTATTGAGCTTATAACAACTTTGAGTTGATATATTTTAAACCCAGTCAATAAATTATTTACTATGTCATTTAAAATTAATGGCAAACAATGGTATGAATCCAATTACAAATTAAATGAAAGTATAAGTACTAAAATTAAAAATTTTAAACTACAAAGATTCATTTAGGAAAAATGAAAATCTATAGAGATTTAGAGTATAATTTTACCTAAATTATGATTCATAACATGTTAGTCACATTTTTTTTCACATTAAAAGAAAAGACAAATATGGAAATTAAACATTTTATTTCCTTTAATGATATTCATAGGGCTTTAAGTTTAGAGTTTCTTTGACATTGAAAGAAAATTAAATGTGTCATTACTCATCATGGTTAAGGAAAGATAAAATCCACTTAAAAATATGTGTAGGAGATTATTCTCCTTTTCATAGTAATTTGACAATAAATCTCACCATTACTGCAAAAGGAGGGGAACCTCACATGTATTAGAGATAATAGGCATAGGCGGACAAACAACGGTGACTCAATATACAAGTCAAAAGAATTTTATCTTAAAGTGGACGAGGAATTTGGAATTTATTCTAAATAACTTTAGTTGAAAACAAATTAAATTGATTGAGGAAAATTAATTATATTATTGAGATGGCGCGTGTGACCATGATCTTTTCAAATGTCATCATTATTTGATAAAGTTAATAAAGATTTTTTGTTGTAATGATTGTAACTCTTGATTTAAAAAGTAACATAATTTATTTATCATGATTCATGTGTTTCACTAGCTGAATATATTCCTGCGGAGTTTAGAATAGTGTTTTGACAAAGCCATTTGTGGTATGATTGTGTGAATGTTTTGAAATTTGATTCGAAGTTGAGAATAGTATTTTGAAATTGCACTTTCAATACAGTTTCTTATTAACTATTTATGTAAATTACCTTCTCATAATTTTTTTTAAGAATCTTGATTATTGCAATTCATCTTTCAATTGTCTTTACCATGCGTAGATGAGATACTCAGAAAGAGTCATCTTCGTTATTATTATTATTTTTTGGTCAAAATATCCATTATTAATGATGAAAAAGAATCGAATTACTTGATATAAATGGTTCCTCCCTCAAACTTACCTCTATTAATAATCTTACCAGTATGACAACATCCTGTTGGCTTGTTACTCTTCTTAATTCACTTAATATATGGTTCTAATCATAATTAATAAATACAAATCTTAATGTATCATGTTATTAACTAAGAAAGTTGGATAAATAATCAGCAATTATCAAGATGCACTATATTATGATATATTAATAACTTTAAATCATTATATTTCATTCAGCTTGTATGGTGCTACACACATTAATAAATTTAAATTTTTAGATTCAATGATATAGTATAATAATGGTGTATGAAATCGTTTTACTTCAATAATAACATTTTTTTCTCACTTTTTGCACATTACGAAAAAAAACAGTTACACAGTTTTTATAAACTGATGAATGGTGCTACACACATTAATAAATTTAAATTTTTAGATTCAATGATATAGTATAATAATGGTGTATGAAATCGTTTTACTTCAATAATAACATTTTTTTCTCACTTTTTGCACATTACGAAAAAAAACAGTTACACAGTTTTTATAAACTGATGAATGGTGCTACACACATTAATAAATTTAAATTTTTAGATTCAATGATATAGTATAATAATGGTGTATGAAATCGTTTTACTTCAATAATAACATTTTTTTCTCACTTTTTGCACATTACGAAAAAAAACAGTTACACAGTTTTTATAAACTGATGAATGGTGCTACACACATTAATAAATTTAAATTTTTAGATTCAATGATATAGTATAATAATGGTGTATGAAATCGTTTTACTTCAATAATAACATTTTTTTCTCACTTTTTGCACATTACGAAAAAAAACAGTTACACAGTTTTTATAAACTGATGAATGGTGCTACACACATTAATAAATTTAAATTTTTAGATTCAATGATATAGTATAATAATGGTGTATGAAATCGTTTTACTTCAATAATAACATTTTTTTCTCACTTTTTGCACATTACGAAAAAAAACAGTTACACAGTTTTTATAAACTGATGATTATTTTCCTTTTATTAAATGAAAATAAAACATATGTACGTTAAAGTGTTTCTAAAAAGGTTGAGTTATATCGTTAAGTGAAAGGCTATATACGTGCTACAAGGGAAACTAACATAGAGTAAGTTAAATGGACAATGATCAAAACCAATAGAATAGAATATATAATTTTATTACAAATTATATTATTAATTTTTTATATTAAGTTTTATCATTATTTCTATCAAATACCAACAATTTTTAGATGCCTACTCTTGTAAATATTTTCTTTTTTTATAATAAAAATAATATGTTATTTAACATACACACTATGCCAAATTCAAATCCAGAAACTGAAGAGAAAAACCACAATTAATAACATGTTCTTATAAATATTTTAATCATAGCAAATTATTTTTCGTATTTTTCTACACAGATGCAAGTTATAAAAATGACAATGATGATTTTTCTGGGTGGTAACAATATGATCTCTCACCTTAAAGCAGTTGATAGACTCAGCTCATCAATGGGACAATAAATTATTGTTTGTGCCAAGCCAGAAAGGGCAGGTGAAAGTTACACATCCTAATGTGTGGGACTGGTCACGAGTACTTGGAAGAAGCTAGTTTTCAAAGGGACTCATATTATAATTTCAGTTAAGAAAATCTTCTTGAGATCTTTATACAGATCAGTTCCACTCTCTAGATGGTATGAGTGGGAAATCCACCACCATCTTCTTAAGGACCATCTCCTTTTTCTCAGTACTGTGTGGGGGAAAGAAACTCAGAAAGAAAGAAGAGGGAACATATTCTGCACATTTCTACCAAGAATCTACAGTGTAATTAATTACGAGATATTATTTATAGTTCCTGGCATTTGGCTAAGTTCATTGCTGCAACTAAGAGGCTCAGATTCATATATATATATATATATTGGCATATTGCTTTCAAAACTTCACTTTCTAAGTGGGTTTTAAACTTACAATTCAACTTGTTTCCATTTTTTTTTTGTAAACAACAGAGAAGCTCAATAAAAAAAGGTGAATTTATTAGAGCATAGTTTGTTTGAAGGAGATAACCACCACAAGAAAAATATATAAAACCTTTGAAAGAAACCATGGAGAGTGAATTCATTTTAATCAATGTAGCTAATTCCATGATAGAATTTGGTAGTTCCTGTTTTAGTTCTTGTTCATCGGAATTTAGACTTAAAACTTTCAAAATAAAATATCTAATACTTTAATTTGATATATTATCAAGTGTCAGTTAAGGAAGATTCTTAATTGCACCAGTTAAATATATTAAATTTATCAGTGGAAGGATTCATTATTTTTAATTTCATCCTATATTATTAAATTTTATTAGCATCTTTAATAATGTAATAACAGCCGATATTAACTTACGGACTTCATTCATTTTATGTTGTAGTCCTTTTATGTTATAGTTTTAGTCCGTTAATTTTATATCTGTTAAGTGAATCACTGTTTGTGCAATTAAAAAAATATAATATTAAATTTTCCCTCATTTGTTAGCCATGTGCTTTATTCTTTTCTAATTAGTTTATTGCACACAGCATGAGTGAACTTAATACAAATAAAATCTTGCGAGCTACGACTAAATCGACTAATTAAAGAAGAGGTAATGAGGAGTCAAGGTCAAAATCTCAGTTTCCTTAAAGGAATTAGTCACACAAACAAGGTAATTATTCTTCTTTTAAGATCTTTGTCTTCTGCAGGTATTAGACAAATCCAATTTATTCTGCTTCTCTTTTATGTAAAGATGGCCTCATTCATTTAACTATGTATGTGAGACAAGAATATAGGTATACAATATTTTATGATCTTAACATATCACTCGGCATCATCTGGCTATACATAATTCTAAAACCCTGTCCTCTTAAGTCATAGACAGCCATTGGAGTTGATGAAGAACTTTTACAGCCAAAAGTTTTGATTTAGGTTTGATCCTCCAATCTAACAAGAAGTATCCTTTTCTTTATTGTTAAGAATCTGAGAAAAAGTTAGTATAGGATGCTTCTGGGCGTTTGGGCCCCCTTCCCATTGTTCATGATTTGCAAGGTACCAGTACCATTCATAATTCACCTTGTGTGCAGTACATGCATTAACTTTAGTCGAGCTGGATTTGACTGTCCATAAGTGAGGAGGGAGCTCTGGCCTTTAATTAGGGTCCCTCACCCCACCCACTCGCCCACTAGCTAGATAAATTTTTATATACTCCAATTTTAATATAAGCCCTTACTTTAATATCTTAAAATTGAAAAATATAATAACCAAATTAATAACTATTTTTTATTATTGAATGAAAGTAAGATTATATATTATAGTTTAGGTATATGAGAAAATTTTGAATTAAGTGCCATGATGTGATTTTCAGGAAGTGTTTGTGGATTTAGTTGGACATGATTCCCAGAGGTCAAATCCATGAGATTAGTATTAATACTCTCATAACATACAAAATAAAGGAATTGCATTCTATTTTGATTTTAATATCGTTGGTGAATGCTGTGTGAAGTTGTTCTTTGAGCTACTTGCAAGAAATGAGAGAATTCTCGAAGACAATGAACAATGTTGTTGGTTTTGTCTTGGTAGCAATGCTCCTGTTAACATTTTTGAAACCTAAGTCAGAAATAATTAAAAGGAATTGATATAATGTAGATTAAGGATTTTTCTATTGAGTATATTTTTGTTGGCTTCATAGGATCGTGGTCTCATTATGTTGAGGTCGATGTGATAAGACATAACAAATTGTGCATAATAAGTTAGGTACGATGAGTAAGGACGTACTTTAAGATTACAATAAATGTGTTATGATAATCATATTTGTCCAATCCTACATCTACACATGTTAGTAATGAGAGTCACAGTTGAATCATATCGTGTTATTAGGATGGCACATGGAATAGTTTAGTTTATATGAATTGTACAAATTAACATATATAAATTTGTGAAAAAAATTAATAAAATTTTGAATAATGACAATTTAATTTAATTTGTATTTATAGTTTGAATCGTAAATTTACGAATCAATTTAATATGAATTAATTCATTCAAACTTTAATTTATATAAATTGATTCATATAAACTTGTAATTAAAACAAATATACATTTAAATAATTCGAACTACTCAAGTCTACGAATTAAACAAACTATTTGACAGCTCCACATATCACTTAAAGAGTAGTGTGATATTTATTTGGATTGCTTCCTAGCAAGAAGTACAAAATTATGTAAAATTATATGTATTGTAAATAATATTATCCATATCAATTGATATTATTATACTGGTATATTTACATTCTTTTTACTTTCAAATATTTCTTCTATTTTTTTTATTTGTCACAATTAACAGATTGTACATATATTAAATAAGTAATTTAATTTATTTATTTTTAATAGATTATTTTTTATGCATAAAACTCAAGACAATTGAAAATAGAAAGAAAAACATGATAGAATAAATATGAGTGAATTGAGAGGGAAGAATAATGAATCATTTATTAATAAAAGAGAAAGATAAAATTAAAAAAATATTTAATATTTTATTATAATTTTAAAATTATAAATAAAAAAGAATATTTTTTTTTAAATACAATAAATAAAAAATAGAGAGAGTAAATAACAAGAACACATATTTCACATATTACTAGCAAGAATCCAATTCACATCATTCATACTGATTATAATCACCCATAATTAATTGTCTTTAGGCATGAAGAGGAATTGTGGAACATTTATTTATCAAACAAATCATGATATATAGAATTATTATGTAAAAACATGGTACTAATATTGGGTGGGAGAGACCAAATGGTTGGCACCTCGTGTGCTTGTTACGGAAGGGATTGCCTGCTTCCCAGTGTGGACCTAAACTTCGTCCTCAAACGTCAAAGGTGGTTGCTGAATAGATACGTGGTCAAATTAGGTTATTGAATGCTTTATGAGAGGACAAGTTATGCAGAGCCCTAGAAATATCATAGTCTGCACAGCACATATTCCATTTCCATTTGCCTGTGTGTTAGGGAAAAGCTAAATCATACAGTGTACCTCTCACATGTGGCCTCCACGTCTCTTTCAACAAAGTTGTCTTCAACATTGACATGGAGAAAAGTTGTCTTCAACATTGACATGGAGAACCTCCGATGGAAACACATGCTTAACAAGTGAACTAGTTCTCTTTTGCCTTAGGCGTGTACGCAAAGTTCAAGAATTAAATTTAGAATATAGAAAAATAAAAATTTTAAAAAATATTATAAGTTGTTTGACCAAAAAGTTTCCGAAGTGGTTGTGGAAAATATTTATAATTTTATTATGATTTTGTTTGTTTCATCGTAATGTATCTTTCGTAAGAAAATATCATATATATATATATATATATATATATATATATATATATATATATATATATATATATTATTTATATTGATAATTAAAAATATTGATACTAAAAAACTTAAAAATAGAGGAGGAAAGTAATTTTTTTTAAAATAGGAGAAATTATTTTTTTAAATTTTATATACGTAATATTAAATAAGTAAAATACTTTTCTTTAAATAAGCAAAATACTTTCCTTTCATTATAATATTTTATAACTATATTTTATAAAAAATATTTTTTAATGAAATAAATAAAGCCTATAATACTAAAATATTAGTACTTCCATTTACATTTTAATAAATAAGTTATTTTGATATTATGATAAAATGATTCCTAAAATTTAGAAAATAATTTGTTAATTTATTTATTAAGATGCAATTGTATTGGAAATAATATTGAAATTTTCAATATTATGATAGGATTACAAATATTTCTGCAGTTGTGATGTTCTTTAATTACTATTATAAGCAATTTTAATCTTTAATTTCCTTATTTTTTATTTATCTATAATTTTACTAATAAAAAGATTTGTAACTGAAATTATAATTTAAAATTATGAGATTTTATTGGTATAGTTTATTAGAATTTATATATACACCCTCATTTTTTTTTAAAGTTTTATGAAAAGCATGTAATTTGATTAAACGAATTTATAGTATTTATGTTTTGTACAATTTTATACGTACCACAACTCTATTTATTAAATTTGCAGCACCAGCATTTTTAGAATTTATAATTTTCTATAAAAATTATAATTTGTTATGAAAATTTGTAAAAATATGCAACATTTTCTTATAAAACTTACGGGTCCCTTCTGAAGGGTACATTGTAGCAAAACCCTAACTTTAAAATTACCCTTTATTTTTAGGGTTTGGAAAAAGTTGCTATGGTGGTGGACTAAATGAAATGGGTTATGATGTCCCTTAATGTAAAATTAGTAAAATTGTAAAGTGGCTGTGAAAAGTTAAATACATGCATCCTCACGGTATAATAAGGACGAACTTAGATATTTTGGTCCTGAGATATTTTCTTATAACTTCGTAGGGTACGATGGAAAGATATTCTATTTCTCTCTCACTGTGGATCTTTGATGGAGAACATGAAGAAAGAGATACAGTAATAATAGCAAAGTAACAGCAACACTTCATCTCTTTACAAGCTTTTTGTAGTTTTGCCGGAAGTTATTTGCAATATTATTGTAATGTGCATCCAATGGAAATTAATAAAAGGAAATATTTTCAAATCCTAAAAATCTCAAAAAAGAAAGTACCGTAATATTATATGAAAAGGGAACTCACTCTTTTTTAATAAAAATTTAAAAATAAAATAAGTTATTCTATTTCAAGATCATGGAGTATTTATAGTAATACTTATAAATTATTTAATTCTTTAAAATTGCTGACGATGAAAATTGAATTTAAATTATATGTGATCAAATACCGTCATACATTAGTGAGTGAAAAAAATGATTAGATCATAATTTAATTGACTAAATAATTAATTTAATTAGATAAATAAGTTTGTTGAATCAAACCAAAATTATAACCAAATTAATCGAATCCTGTTCAATTCTTAAACCACTGATAGCTGATTCAAAGTGCATATATATAGTGTGTACCTATTAATATTAATATACATTCTCCTCAAACTCTCAAATCACAAGTTGTTTTGCATATACTATATATAACAAAAGCATGGTAAAGTTATTTAGCTGGTTGTCGTAATGTTATTTATTTAAATTATGCTACTGTTAATTACTTTATTCGTTAATTATCAATAGTTTTAATTTAACCATTGTAATAATTATTAATATTACAATCATTTTTTAAATAGAATTAATAATACATGCATTATAAAGTTTATTTCATACAACAAATAAATTAATTTATGATTTATTAACATGATCAATGCGTTATAAATTAACCTATAGAAATGTTTAGCATATTAAAAAATGAGTGCTGGTTTAATGAATTTCTACAAAATATAGCTTATAATTGATAGCTTTTGAAATTATGCCCTTCTTTAATTGAATGATAGTTTACATAGCTTAGATTTAATATTTTAATATAAATAAATAAAAATAAGTAAGTAATTAAGTAAATATAAAATATTATAAAATATAATTAATTATTTTAGATAATTAATTTTTTATTTTAAATAATAAATAAATATGTAATATCATAAAATATAATTTATTAAATTTTAATTTTAAATAATTATATTTTTATTTTAAATATTCAAATTATATTAATATAATTAATCTAACAATAAATATGAATTAATTTTATTCATGTATTTTTTATAACATTTTATACTTTTCAACTTAGTTGAATAATTAATCTTATGAAATACTTTTAATTTTAACACAATCAATTAAAGGCCATCCAAACAATAACGTATAAAAAAAATTTAGCTAAGTTTTACATTATTTTATAAATATATATACACACACGTACGTATATATATACGTATATATATATATATACGTATATATATATATATATACACACACACACGAAATACTTTTAGTTTTAATACAATGAATTAAAAGCCATCCAAACAAACAATAATGTATGAAAAGGGTTTAGCTAAGTTTTAAGTTATTTTACAACACACACACACTAGTATAAATCAGCATTATTTGATTCGCCAATGTAATCTAAGATACATAAGGATTATTTTAAAAATAATTTTTAATAAATTTGTTCTATAAATCTGTTTTACACCTTTTTATTCGTGCATTATAGTTCACTGTGCATACATAGGTGGATTCATTAATCTTAGAAACTTTTTTTTCCTATTTTTTTAACAAAAGAAAAAAAAAAACAAAAAGAAAACCCACTAGTTTTGAAACAGACCTCATAATGGAGTTGCTCTGGGAACGGAGAACGTGCAATGAAGGCCACTCCTGCTCCGGAAAATGGCAAGTTCGATGAATCTCATATTAGTCAGCATGGTATTGGATTCTAACACTTTTGGTCAGACTGACGCATGGAACCATACCAGAAAAATAATTTGGATCTATAGTTCTAATTGTATATGAAAAAGTAATTTATATTATATTATATTATATTTTAAATTATCAAAATCTTTGACAAGCCAAACACCGACTTGTATTATATATCTAGGATTTTTATGCTGTAGTTGCAGCAATGATGCTTTATGCATTAAAAATTAAATTTAAAATGAGTTTTTAATATAAATTAAAAGTTATTATTAAATATAAAATGATAAAATAAATTTATAAAATTTAATTTAATAATTATAAAATATTCAAAATTTAATTTCAATTGATGTTTACGAAATTTATTACATTTTTGTAGTTTTATTTACATCGCAAAACAAGGTTATGTATTTGGTAATTTTTTTAATAAGTATAATGAGATAATATAAATAGGAAAAATATAAAATACAAAATAATATTTAGCGTCGTCAAAATGTAAACATAACTACACTGTTCGATGCAAAAAAATATAAATCTTTATATTAATTGGGCTCTCTTGTTTAATTAATTGGTACATTAGACACTTCAATAATGAGCTTTGACTTCCTAGTTACGTTGAACTAAACAAACTTAACTCTGATTAAGTTTTTTAATGTAAGATATTGTAACATGGAAGAATTTTAAGGAAGCATGTGCAGGTTGTATCTATTCTTCCGACACATGGAACTTTCACAAATTACTAATTAAGTGAGAAAAAGTCATAGGGACAGAGGACCAAATTAATCACGGGAAGATATCTAAGGCTTTGTTTGGTTGCAAGAGAAAAGAGGAGAAAAGAAAATGGAGGAGAAAAGAAAATGGAGGAGAAAGAAAATAGAGGAGAAGTTATTTTCTTCAGGGTTGTTTGGTTGTAAGAGAAAACAGAGGAGAAAAGAAAATGCAGAAGAAATTAGTGTGTTTGGATAGAGGAGAAAATAAGAGAAAAATAATATAGATAATTTGTGGAACGGATATAAAATTAATACAAGAACATTTATTATAGCAAAATAATATTGAAAATAAAAATTAAATTATTTATAAATAGAATAAATTTAATTAAAAGAATTTATTAATTAAACTTAAAATAATTAATTAATTATAATTCCAAGCCATCTTATTTTTTTTATCATTTTTTACAAATTTACATGCTAAAAAATTAAGAAGACATGCACATTATAAAATTGAATAATCTCATTATCACATGAATTAGAAAGATATTAGCTTTATCCTCCTTTTACTGAATATTATCAATTCAAAATAAGATGCATTATAAAATGTGTTAACCTAATAATCATCAATAACTGTGCGTGTTCATAGGGAAAATATACAGAACCCTTCTAATAATCAACAACATATTAACAATCAAGATATTAGCTTCAATCCAATAACTCTTACACCAAACATATTAGAAAATATACATGGATGCACTAGTGGGAAACATACATGATCCAGTAAAATTGTGCGTGTTCATAGGACTAGTTAAAGAAGTCTTACATGATCCATACAAGCATAGGGACATATACTACAATAATCCAACATAAGCAAATAACTCCATATTATACAGTACACATTTCTCAACCATAACATTTGTGTCAATCCACAATATTATAAACAATATAGTCTTCCACGGCACTTGAAGCATCTACGTTCTTGTAGTGACCTACATCTCAACAAATCATCATAATGTTAGTTCATGCATGATTATGTATAACTAGATCATTTTAGTTACAGACAACTAGTGATGGCTATAAAACAAGAATGGTTCCTATTAGTGACATACAAACCTGGATAAAAATACAACGCATCTGAGGAGTGCTTAGAAGATTCCTGCATCCTTCATGAGCTGGTATAGAAGATTCCAGCGCATCTCTTGTGGAACGCCAAAGAACTTCTGCTTGACGTTCTCATTATCACACAAGAAATTATAACATTGGAGTCGGAGCTCTGGCATCACTCCTATGTGCTCTAGCTCACTCCACACCTCTGCAGGACTATAATGTTAAGGTCCCCTTCTTTGAATCATTACAATACCTTCTCTAGCTATCTCAATCTGTGTTTTAGCTAGTGCAACCCCTTCCCGCATCACCTCAGTTAAATTGTCAAGTCCTAACTGCATTTTTTCATATCCACTCTCCACCAAATCAATCATAGGAGCTTTCCTTTTAGTTCCTTTAGAAGATGTAGTTCCCTGTGATTGATTTCCTTGGGATGGAGTTGAACCACCATATACAGGACTATAGGTGTCCTGTACACCTGCAGAGTTGTGGCCTTCATTTCCCAAATGGATGTCAGAATCTTCCATACCATCAAAACCGTCATTAAGGTCAATGTGCTCCCTGCCCCATCGTTGCACCTTGTCTCTTGCACTCTCAGCTCTTACTCCTGATGCCCTGTCCTTTCCAAATAAATCTGTTAGCTTGTCATAGTTGTAAATTGGAGTTCTTTTCCACTTTTGTGCTTCCGGCTTATCCTGTGTATGGAATAATAGTCAATAATAATAGTCATAATGAGTGATGAAAGAAAATTCTAAAATATTGTGTCATATTCTTCTATAATTACCTTAATAATTTCTTCCCAGACTTCTACTTCTGCCTCAAACATATGTGTCACTGGATTCCAACCAACCCCACTCCAGTTATGAAATAAATCATAACATTCATGGAAAATTGACTTCAATGTCTTCAACCTGTTTTTTATATGTTGCTTCTGGAGTGATGGTCCTACTGCTGCTTGCATAGTCTTCACTATGGTGGCGTATGCAAAAGACGTAAATGTCCCATCAGGCCTATTCCCCTTAAGGGCCTCCTCTAACAAGGCGTCCAGAAGCGTGGTATCCATGTCATGTGTCCAGCGTAAGTTATCCTTGGAGGAACCTTGTCCTTTCTCTGATCTTCGACTCTTAGACATGGATGCACCTGCACTTTACCAAATTAATATAAATCAGTTCACAGACTTCAACATAACCTTGTCTTTTTTGAGAAAATGGATAATACAAACAAAATTACATATTTCATTTCTACAAAGAACATATAAAAATCATTGCATTTCAAATACTATCCGAGACACAAAATGTGCAATAAATTTCTTGAAAACACCAAGGTCTTTGTAATTACAACATGATACATAAATTACTTGGCAGACACATCAAACTTATCCTAAACTCTCTTGGTAATCATTCCACATTTGAGTAGCTATATTATCCCTAAGAACTAGTCCTTGTCTGTAATCCTCCTCTGAGGTTCGTGCATCGTGATCACCAAGATCATCCCCCACACCTTGAAGTATCTCACGATCCACTTCATCTATCAAACGCTCATCAGGATCAATATCCAACAAAAAATTGTGTAATATACAACATGCAACCACAATGTCGGACATGGTTTCAAAGGAATAATGGGGCTCCGTGCCACTTGCTATGATAGGGAATCTTTTTTTCACTACACCAAATGCTCTTTCAATAACCGTTCTTAGTGAAGCGTGCCGGTGGTTGAAGATTTCCTTTGTATTTTGCGGACCACGCATTGAGTACTCCTTTAGGTGGTAGCGCACACCCCTATATGGTGTCAGTACACCACTCTTCAAGGGATATCCTGCATCTCCCAAGTAATATTTACCTGACAGACAAAAAACTTACATTAATACATGCTATAAAACTCTCTTACTGGGTAATATATAAGTGACAAATTTCTATCACTGAATATGATGCTTAATAAAACCATGTTTACTAACCTCTAGGTATCTTAAGTTTGTCTCCCTGCTTAGTTAAGGCATGCTTTAAGATCCTAGAGTCTGATGCAGTTCCTTCCCAGCCAGCTAGTATATAAGTGAACTTCATATCAAATGTACAAGTAGCCAAGACATTCTGGGTGGGGAAGTCCTTCCGTCCTCGAAAACGAGGGGCATCTCTACTTGGAACTTTTACACGCACATGTGTTCCGTCTATAGCTCCAACACAATCCTGTAATTCAATTAACATAACAATTATTATGTGATGATCCAACGACACACAAACAATTAATATATAAATAATAACTAGATCTAATTCCTATACTATCTTACCCTGAAGTAAGGAAAGAATCTCTGGCTGTTAAGTATCTGTGGTGGAACCTCTGAACCTGAAGGTTGAATCAGGTACTCATTCTCCAGTGATATAACAGCTCATAGAATACTGTGAAAATGCCTACTGATTGTCTCCCCTGATCGATGGAAGAAGAATGATACAATTCTATTCTTGACATTGTGTGATAAAATGTGCAAAAATCTCGCTAATTGCTCCTCTACTGTAGCATGTATAAAATCCCTCACCCTACCAGTTCCTCTCAGTTTCTCGGACAACAGGAGGAAAGCACGAGAACTCATTCTTATAACATCATGACACTTATCAGTAGTTAGCAGATTACGCATTAACTGTTCTCTCATTTGCTCTCTCTCGGTATTCAATGCATGATTAGGTGCACTAACGAGTGTTGCTTGCACAGTTAACAAATGCATGGTATGAACAATAATACATGCAAGTTGCACAGCACACATTCGCCATCGCATTTGCCACTCTTCTATCGCCTCAAAGTTAATCAATTGTTTCAATTCCATAAGCTCATCAAATACATTATCATCTTCACCTTCCATTACTATACCTGTGGTGGGAGTGTAATAGTCAACTCAGATAAAGAAGAAACTGAAGTAAGATTCACTCATTCCCAAACAATATTATAAATATTGTATTGCAATGCTTCTCTTGTTATTGAACAACAGATAATTATGCTATGATATTGCACCAATGAAACAAATATTAATTCAAATCAGCATAATAAGGTATAATCCAATATAGTACACATTACATGAGCTCACATTACCTGCAACTACCGACAGATGTAAAATGGCTACTGCTAATGTAACCTGTAACAATAGAAGATTAATCTAAAAATTAGTTATTAACCTCCTAAACCTAACACAGTTACTATTAATTTTGAAACTAAGTAACTAATCAATGTCAATTTTTTGGATTATACATGAGCATATTTATATGCATGTCAGCTAATAATATCAGGAAATAAATTAATAAGATTCATATTGCTCTATTAACAATCATCACTAGTACTGAACATTGTGTCCCTTAATCAAAATAATTCAAGGAATTAGGGTAATTTTTTCAATGAAATAAACAATACCCTTATATAGCAAACTTCATCTTCTAACTTTCAAACAATTCATATATATTATGTTAAAATGAATCATATAATTCATATCTATTCCTTATTAGGTCAAAATTCTCTAATACATTTTTTTTTAAATAAAATCATGGTATTCAAAATTACATATTTTTATCATAATCATCCAAATTTAAATAAAAAAAAGGATAATCTAATAATCAATGCAGAATACAAATATTCTAATTTTTCAGAAAATTTTGTCTAAATAATTTTAAAAAAAAAAAAACATAACCGGATCGGGTTGACCCAGTCAAACCGGGTCGAGTTGACCCAGTCAAACCGGGTCATCACCCATCGTCCAGCAGCAGTCCAGAAGCCGCAGATCGGCCTAGCTCCGTCGAGTTGACCCGTCGTCCAGCAGCAGGAACTGGCTGGCCTAGCTCCGTCGGCCAAGTGCAGCCGCAGATCGGCCCGTCTTGCAGCTTCCCTCGCCGGTGTGAAGCAGGACAGCCAGCAGCTGGGCGACGGACGAACTTCTTCAGCTGGACGACGGACGAACCTCCAACACGGCAGCACAGGAAAAAGAAGAAGAAGGAGAAAAGCATACCGGCAGAAATCAGGCTGCTCGGAGCTCGTCGGCGGCAAGATGGCCTGGCTGCTTGTTGCTCGAATGACGGTCCCTCCCGAACGTTGGGTTAGCAGAAGTTCTGCTGTATTTTCTCCTCATTTCTCCTCAAAACTGAGGTGATTTTCAGCAGGTGGGACCCACGTACGGTTTTACAATTTTTTTTCTATTCTCCCCGGTTTTCACTTCCTGCCAAACGGACGAAAATTGCAAAATCTCCTCCGTTTTCACCCCGTTTTTTCTCTTCCCCCTGTTTTCTACTCAACCAAACACAGTGTAAGAGATTTCAAAGATGTATACGTATAATATTAAATTGGAGGAGAATCATTCCTATGAAGATCTCTATCGCTACTATTATTAATTTAAAATTTGAGAAGAAGATAAATCACAAAATAAATAAATAAATAAGAAGAAGGTAGAAAATATATTTAGGATTTGTTTGTTTTCTATTTTTAAAAAATAATAGGACCTATTTGTTAATCTATTTTTAAAAATTATTTTCTAAATACGTAATTTAAAAATAAAAAATAAAAATAATTTTTAATTATTTTTTAAACTTATTTTCTTATTTTAAATATTAATTTTATAATTAAATAAAATATTTTTTATTTATAATATTAATTACTTCCTAATTTTAATTTTCTTTTAATTTAAAAATAATTTTTAAAAATAAAAAATATATTCAAATACACCCCTAGATTTTCTTCCGCTGAATTACCGGATGTTAACCCAACGACTTGAGCACCACCCTTTAGTTGTAGGAAGGGCGGTGGAATTGAGTCCAATTGAACCAAATTTTAATATTATTAAATGCAATTAATGTAAAATAAAATGAAATTATATTTAAATAATTAATTATTTTTTAACTAATATAATATTTATTCTGATTAATATAAATTAAAAATCTAAAAATAAATTATATTTTCAATTATATAATATATAATAAAAAATTATAAACTGGTCATGATTAAACCGAATCGCTGGATTGCTAGCTTGACACGGCTCAACTGCCACGTCAACTTTTATCTAATTTTCATCAACCATCCGCAAAAGTTAAAAATGGTTGAGTAAATGAGAAAGAATGTATTAACGTCATAATTTTGATGGGATCCAACAAATTCTTCCAAGTGGGCCACTGCATTTTTTTTTTGTGGGGTCGGGCTAAGTTGGCTAAAATTTTCTTCCCTAATTTGGATTAATTGAATTGGGGAAATCGTGGTTCCAATTTTGGGCCAACAATTAGAATTCTATTTCATGGAATGAAGTAAGGTCAAGTTGTTGGGCTTACATGACTTCTGCAGTCCAGACTTACAGTGCCCAAGGGAAGCTCCCTCCTTCGACTTGTAAGTCCCGAGGTCCCACATTCTATATAGAAATAAAACAAACTTATCCGCATAAATTTATTTAAAACTAAATTAAATTTTAAGTGATTTAATTTTACCCATATTTATAATTTGATTTATGGATCAGCTCGTTTTGAATTGGTCTAGCTGAACTTTGATCCTTATGGATCAGTTTGTATAAATCTACAGTTAAAATGAAACAAATTGAAAATTTTGATTTGTCTGTAGTCCATTTGAAATGTTTAATATTAATATTATTGTGAATGAACAGTCTGCATCAAAAAGATTGGCTGAGGTTATCAAGCCACTTTTATTATTATTAAAAAAATTTGATCAAAATTTAATATTTAGAATAAATTTATAGGTATTTTTCTAATTTTAGCCTTATTCATTAGAATAAATATTGTGGGTCTAAAATTTTGGATTCCACAAAAATATGAGAATAGAGTGAACATGGAGTAAATCTAGAAAAATACGAGTAATATTAATATTTTCTTTATGATATTAAAATGGTATGGTGGGTAAGTTACTCTAAAACTGAGGCCTTTTTAGAAACTCTAATACTACAGTGAGGGCGTTAATGTCACGTTTGAAATTTCATTTTCTTTATATATACCTTATTACATATACCGTTTTATAAAGAATCCTAAATTAGGGTAAAGGGCGAGTAAAAATTTATCTACAGCTGAACAACTGAAGATTTTTATTAGAATTGATGCCTTGTAAAATAGTTGGCTGGCTAAGGTGTCCAGCATGAGGAACTAAAGCAGTAAGAGGTAGATTTTGTCTAATTAGTATACTCTAATATTTAAATTAATATTTCTATAAAATAAAATTATAAGAGTATAAATAAATTTATAAATCAGATGTTGATTTAATGAAAAATATATTGGTTTGCAATAAGTTTGACCTATTAACAAATAAGGATTCGAATTCTAAATATGACATTTATTAAGAGAAGAACAATCTATTGATGCTTTAATTTTTTAAATGATTATTCATTATACTTAATGATTTACGGATAAAGAAGAATGTTAATGAATTAAGGTATATATACTTTGATTATTAGTTAGGACATGATATTTAATGTGATTCTTGAATCAATAATATATATATATATATATATATATATATATATGAATGAAAAAACTATGAGATTCTCGTTCCTATATATTTTGATTGGTGAGAGTGTTGTGTAATAAGCTACATGTCGGATTGCTCATCTATGAGCAGAGCACTTAGATACGATTTCTATTAGTCACTTTGTATAAATCAGATCTGAAGGCAGTTGCACTAATTGGACTGATATAATATTTGAAATTGGAATAAGAACGGATGACCATTAAAATGAATTGTTAGACTAGAATTCCTAATCATAAAGAATTGGGAGATGGGTATTGAATCATTTCAATCAATCAGCCAAATTCAGGAAGTCAAAGTTGACAAAAAGGGTCCATCGTATGGTTTACTTTAGTGGCAGCCAACTTGTTTCCATTCTTGCGTCTTATTTTGGTTACCTGAAAATGACCGCCAAACTGCCAGAGTGTGAGGGGGATTTAATGGACCAAATTAATTCAAGCAGTGAGGAATTTGATGACTATTTTTAAGTAAAATTCCGAATTCAAGTTTTGTAAATGAAAAAAAAAATGCTGAGAAAACTTACTTCCCTGTTAGATTTGATTTAATTCAATTCCGCATGGAGATATAAAAAAATGGATTCGATGAAGAGTAAATATAGTATGACAAGATGTTGTGTTATAGATTGGCCATTTATGTCATTTCTCTTGTTTATTCTTGTTCATCCTTTGATGGTGTTGCATTTCCCAGCATCATTCCGTAGCTTCTGGCCTCTTCCCTCCTCCTCATGTAGGGAAGTGTTTCTAATCTTGTAGTAATATTAAAATTTTAGCATTATTTTTTATTATATTTTGATAAATCAATAATTTTAATATTATAATTGAATGAATTATAATATTAAAAATTAATTTTTAACTTATTATAAAATATCGTTGAAAATATTAATTCTACAAGTGAAAATAGAAGTATTCACCTATTTTCCCCAAAAAAAAGTGTGAATATTCTACAAATTAGATGAGATTCTTTTGAGAATCCACTTCAAGCATGGACACAAGTCAAAAGTAGCAACCCCATCCCAACCTTTTTTATTTAAATTAATGATAAATGTTATGTATTATATGAAACCTATTATTAATTGTGACATATATATAATGAATTAATAATATTAAATGCAATAAGAATAAGGTTTTATTTTGTACAAGCAGCTGATAAATTAATTAATAATTGATATTAATAAATTAATTAATAGTTGATAATTAATAAATTATTCTATTGGGAATTCGGATTATCACATACAGCGAAAATTCAAAATTTTGATCTGAATTCTACCTAGGATCCATGCAAAAACATAAATCAATAATTAGAGTTTTACCTATTAGGCACTCATGTTTCTACTTATCAAAACTTGAGAGCGGATGAATCAAACGCCGGTCGAAAGGTACAGCGTCTCTATGATATCCACACAGAGTGAATAACGACCTCTCACCCTCCACGAATTTGCTAGGATGCGTTTCTCTCTCTAGGATTTAGGATTGAATGTTTTCTGAGTGATTTAAGATTTTGGGAAGCTTATGAGCGTGTTCATCAAAGTGCTCCCCTCAAATCCCTTTTTATAGAACTTAGGCAAGCCACAATCCTAGTCCTACTAGGATAATGCTTCCAAAATCCTAATCACACTTAACAATTCATCTTATCCTTATCTTAGAGATAATAAAGAGAGATAGGCTTATCTATTATTAGATAATAATATTATCTCATAATATAAATATCTTAATTATTAGATAATTGCATATAGTTATCAAATATCAAAATAATATTATCTCATAATATATTTATCTAATATTTGATAACGTAATTATTTGATATTACTTTAATATAAAATAATATCACATAATAATAATTATATTTATTATGTGAAAAATATATTATTATTTAATAATATATATATATGCATGAAAATAAGTCCAATTAATTAGATATTAATTTAATTAAAATTTAATTAATTATTGTCTTATTCCTACTCCTTTTGTGTGACCCTGTAAGTTCTTACTATGTTGACAATGACTCATTATTGAGTCATAGATAGTGAGCGGTATCTAGCAATACATCACTATCACTCAAGTAGTAAGAATGTTTATGATTCGACATCTACCTAATATATGATCAATGTTTTGCATCATAATCCCTGTTGTAATAATATCCAAATTGAACTGGAGGTATGAAGTGTGTCATTCTCGTCAATGTTCAATTTATATTTCTTAATACTGAGTAGACTTAAAATAAATGATTAATATCACATATTAATCCAATTGAGTATGACCATATATTTCTAAGTCTCACTCAATCAAGGAGTCCAAGGATATTTCTCTTTTATACAAGAATAATAAAATTTCATCTACATTATTCACTTCCCTCTGCATGATTAATGACACACCTAATCAATGCCCTATTCGTCATCCTGATTAAAGGTGACATAGGACAATATTAAAGTGAGTAATTCCTCATGTAGGGAATCGTAGTGACTTCAGGTCAAAGATTTATGTGTATTTGTGATCATATGAGAATAACTTATGATACATCTATCCATATAATATTTTCATAGTGGGTCAGTCCAGTACATTGTTCACTAACAATGTACTTATATATTGACTTGATATCACATATCCATGATTCATAATTATCAATCACTATACATGCTAGTCTCGATGTATTATTACTATCCTTTTTTGTAATAATACTTGACTAGGGGCATTTTAGGAATAACGAAATTATTCCAAGGATAATTATTATATTAAGTTATAAATCGCACAGAATAATAATAAAATTATGAAAATAAAATATAATAATTAAATTACTTAAAATAAAACATAATATATTGTGTATTATTTTAATCATCTATATGATTGGGACACACACCAATAATTTAATTATTTAAAAAGTGTTTTACAAAATTAATTGTTGAAAGACATATTAATAAAAATATTAATTGTAAAATAATATAAAAATACATATTAATAGAAATAAATGTATAATTAAAATAATATCATATTTATCTAAAAATTATATTATATTAACATAATTAAAAAGTTCAAAATAAAAATATAATATTCAATATTTAATTAAATATATTTTATAAATTTATATATTTATTTACTTCATAGTTTTTATTTTATTATTATTTATAACAAAATTATAATTACTTAAAATATAATTAATTATATTTCATGATTTTATTTATTTATTTATAAACATATTTTCATATGTTTATAATTTAAAATTAGGATATAATTATGTTAAAATTAAGTTAATTATACTTTATAAAAAATATTTAGATTTATATTATAAAAGGCATAAGTTGTAAATTAATAAAAAGAATAAAGATAGATTTGAAAAAAATTTGAAAAGATAAAAGTTGATAAGTTATAAGTTATTTCAAGTCATTTATTAAATTAAAACTTATTTTTTTAATAAGTTAGTATAAAAAATACCTTTAAAAATTAACTTTTAACTTATTAACTAAATTAATAAGTTATAATTTAACTTATTTATTGTGTGAAATGAAGTCTAAATTTAACCAATAGCCAGATGCAAATAATAATTATATTATATTGGATCAATTTTTTATTAAATATATAGGGATAAATCAATCTATTTAATTATTTTAATTAATAAAATTTATATTATGTTTCATTTATTAAATTTTATTATTTATTAATTTCACTAAAATATTTTTATTATTGATAAGATATTTTAATTTTTAATTTTTTATTTTATTAAAATATAAATTTAATATTATTATATATAATTATTTATAATTTAATTATCAATTATTTCTCAAATAATATTCTTAAATTTTTAAATAGATTTGCATATTAATTCATTTCTTGCTCTAATCCAACTTATTTATTATTTATATTAAATAAGTTAATTTATTTATGATCTAAATTTACATAAGTTCAATCCGAATTATTATAAATTATTTCATGTTGATATCAAGTTATCATGTTACGTGAACAATTGTCATCCTAATCACACCTTAATCACTATACATTTTTTATCCACAACTTAAAATAGATAATATTAGATTATAATAAATTATTGTGGATTCTTATAATTTGACGATATGGCCATAAAGAATAATGAAGAAAAGATGGAATCTTTTAGACAAATTAGATGCCAATTGTGAAAATTGCAAAGGCCAGCCACTTGCAGCATCATTTGTTGAATGCAATTCCAATTTCCAACTCCCACCTCACTTTCGATATTCGCAAGACTCAAAAGTTGAAAGAGTCATAACACATAATTAAGCATTTTGCACTGTTTCCCAAAAGAAGAAATTCCCTTAACACAGCTCATCTCAATGAAGCATCTTTCAATAATTGAAGACTTCTTTCTTCAAAATGATATGTTAAAATATTCCAATATGCAACTGGCTTATATTATGTTAAACTCATGGGGGTTTTTATGAGGGATAATTTTCGAATTTTTTTTGATATTTTCAAAATATTTGATTACATAAAATTCACAATGTTTTCATAAAAAATTGTATTATAGTGGTTCTCTCATGAATAATTCCAAGATAAATATCTATAAATCAATTATGAAGTTACATGTACATATATTTTCATTAATTTTTTTATAAAACTTTATATAAAACTATATATCTCATACAATATTTTCATTGACATTTAAATTTTATCTCCACTAAAATATTAAAATACAATTACCCTTGCTAACTCTGAAATCCTATTTATATCACTGATTGTAAAGATAATAGTTGATTTTCAGTAATTACATTTCAATGAAAAAGAGAATCAAGTCTTGGAGGATGGTTCGAATTGAGAATTATCCATAGCTCAATCACTTTGTTGTTTCACATTGTCCGGTATAATTCAATTAACATAGTATATCTAGTAAAAAATAAATATGATTATTAAAATAGAAGAAATGGAAATATAATTAGATTAAAATTTAAAATAAGTAAGTGCAATTATCCGTATAATTTACGAAAACTATGGTTTTGAACAAAGGAAAGCAAGAATTTTAACATGTAAGGGGATAATAATAACAAGAGAGTTAGATAATTTGCATTGGTTTATATTTTTCTTTTAATCTCTAAACTTTGTATTATTAAAAAATAAAAATTAATGCCTTTTCCAGGTTGACTTTTAAATATGAAAATATCACATTTTTTTCATAAAAAGAAATACTTTAACCCCCTACGAGCTTTAATCAAAATTTACGAATTTTCTGTTTAATTTCAAAATTTACTAAGATCTTCCTTAAACATAAAAAACTACACCCAAACTCAAATTTAGACATTTAATGTATAAAATAATGATAAAAATGATTATAAATTTAAATTAAATAATATAAAATATTTGAAGTATTTTTTTTTATCAAATGCATACTTTGATTAAATTCAAATGATTAAAAAATATTACACCTATATTAAAATTTAATTTTTTTAAATTCTATTTGAACTATTTAAATGTAATCAAAATATATTTTCTATCACTTACAAAAAAAAGTATATTTTTGTCAAAAAAATAATTAAAATATCTAATATTGTTTATCTGAATTGTATAATTAGAATTTTCTTATATTTGGGATAAAAAAAAGTCAAATTTACATTTAAGTGTAATATATTTTTAAATTTTAAAAGAAGTTTATGTAAATTTTAAAATTAAAAGAAAAATATATAACTTTCACTAAAATTTAGAAATGGTCAAGATATTTTTCTAAAAAGGTTTATTTTCTTCGGCGAGAAGGGAAGCATATAACTGAATATACGAAGGGCTAAGACCAAAGACTCCTATATTTCCACTCAGTTCTCGTAACTTTGGTTAACTAGAGGGCAAACTAAATGAGGACTTATCAGAAGATGAATAAATTATGAATAAAATAGAAACAAGAATTTTAGTGATGTGGTAACCTCAATGAAACTTCAGAACATACATACTAATTTTTTAGTGTGTGTATGTAGATATTAAAAATTTAAAGAAAAAAATACCATACTGTAACCTTTATAGATAGACTTGTCAATTTTGCATATTTATTTGACACAAAATTTGTAAAACAATTTTTTCACCATTACAAATTTTTTATGAATATTAAATGAAGGATTTTTTTCAAAAAATTTGCAATATTTTTTCCTTAATATATGCAAAGAAAAATACTTAATAAACAAACAAAACTGTCTTTTTTTTTTGGTATAATACAAACAATATAACACTGTGTAAATCTTATTCAATTCAAAATATAATTAGGTGAGAGTATGTGACGAGAAATTTAAATTGTATGCTAAACGTGCTAAATTTAAATTTTCTTGTCGTTAATGCACAAAAAAATTATATAAATATTGTTTCATTGCAATATGAATTTTTTTCTCTGGCATAAGAACCACTTGATATCCAAAACACCATATTGGATGTCGACTAATCTAAATTTTAGCAAAGCAGAACTTATTAAGTAACAAAACTCTCTCAACTTAATTTTAATATAACTACATTTGCAGGGACTTAAACTTAAAACTTCAAATTAAGTTAGAATCATTCCGTGCCAATTCAATTAAGTAGCAAAGCTCTCTCATCTACGCACTTGATGTTCTTTGCAATATAAAATTTTGTTGTGAATGTTTTTCATGGATGTCATGAACGCTTGGAGGTAGACAAATTAGTAAGGACACTTCGAAATTGTGATGTTAGTTCAATAAGCGGCCTTGTTTATAACGCATCCATAATACAACTTCAAATTAAGAGTTTCATTTTTTAATTTAAATTTATAAAGTGTAAATATGGGTTACACCCATAATAGGAGACCCACATCTTATATTTATTATTATTATTATATTTAAATTTGGAGGTGGTTATTCTGATAACCACCTCCCCCTATTTTTGAATATGGGATAAAACTGTCAGAGCAATTACTAAGCCATGAATCAGAAAAGAGAAAACTGCTGAAATATTTGAGGACATTCTATCAGAAATTTTTTTTTGGTTTTCCCTTCAACAATTCTCTCTCTCTCTTTGAGTTCTCTGTACGAATCATTTTGGGTGGTGAAATCATTATGAGAAGCAAGCAGGAATTCAGAGTAATTCTTGTATACCGTATGAATCAGTGAAAGTTAGCGTCACCTACGATCCTCAAGTAAGTAATTCTGCAATTTTAACTGATCGTATGTTTTTCCTTCAAAATTTAACCTACTTTAATTTATATTAATTTTGTACTGTTAATTATCTATATATTATTGTATTAATAAAAATTATTAATTTTTTTATTATTAAAAATTCTTAAAAATTTAAATTTAATTTATTATTAATATAAAATATTATACAATATTAATGAATGAAAAACGACATGCCATTAAAAATAATAAATAATTAAAAAAATTTTAATTATTTTTTATTAATATGATAATACATAAATAAATTATAATATAAGATTAATTTATATTGATAATAAATTTAATTTAATTTTAATTTTAATTTTAAATAATTATTATTTTTTATGTTATATTTTTTTATTCATCGATAATATAAAATATTTTATATTAATAATTAATCAGGTTTAAAATTTTTTTCTTATAACATATATTATTAGGTAGTTACGTCGATAAAACATAAAGAAAAATTCGGTGGACATGTCCGCCAAATTGGACCAATGAGAGAGAAGGGACCTTTGGCTTTGTCTTAAAATAACGTTGGCTTGCTCGGTGGCCCTTTCGTTCAGAATTTTGTGAATTTCTTACTTCTGTGTGAAGTCAAACTGGAAATAGACACAAACAACACACAGAATTTCTATTTCATATTCGAAGTCTATTTTTGTTGCCTTTGTTGTCAGTTTTGCATTTCATTTCCCCATCACTTTCGCCATCTGTGCTGGCAGGCTCCGTATTGAGGACGCAGGAAGTGCAAATCAACCAGTGTCAGTGAAAGCTGAAGGTTTTCTCTTTTATACTCGAAACTCCTTTCTTGATGAATTCTCAATTCTGGGTGTTGAATTTGATGAATTATTTTTCGTTTTCATTCTTCATCTTCTGTGTGTTTATTTGCTTAGTTATCCTTTTCTGGGTTTTACGTAGGAATACCAGGATTAGAAATTTCTCAAATTTGAATTCCCCTATTGGGCTAGTTTACAGTAATTTGTACACTGCTCTTTGTCTTTGTCTGGATAGTTTGTTCTTTTTATTTTTTAAGTTATCTCTTTCTGGATTTCCAGGAGCACACAGGACTTAAAATTCTATAAACTATTCAGGCTCATAAAATTCATTCTTCAGTTAAATGCTTCCTTCTATGAAAAAGGAAAAATTAGTCATAATTAAAAAATGCATTTTGATAATCAGCTATTTTGATTTTGACCAGAAGTTAGTAACAAATGGCTGGTTAGTTCAGCTGCGCAAGAAATTCCTGCTGTCTCTTTGCTTTAACTTTCTCAGAGATAAGATACATTCCTACTTGCTAAGTATTGATATTAAGACTGTCGTCCAGATTAGATCATGGCCTGCTTTGGCTTCTGCAAAAAAAGTGATGTTTATACTCCTGCTGAGAGGGGACCCTTCATGCCAAACACTGATGCAGGTAGTTCTCTATTGTGTATCTTCTTTCTTTCTTTTCCCCGTTTCACGATTGGTTTTAAGGTCACATCCCATATTTTGGTTTCCTACAAGTTGTTTCTATTATTTGAGGTGGTCTTGAAAATCAGTATGAATTTTAAAAGAAAACTGCTACTTACACTTCCTGGTTGACAACTCTTCATACGCTTACATTACATGAAACAATCTAAGTCAAATTTTAGTGAAATCATTTCATGTGTAAGGTTGTAAAAGGAGTTTGAACTTAAAGAAGTGCAGATTCTTTCTTCATTTTTAATTGTAGTACATTTGAACCTCTGATCTTTGACGAAGTACCAAGACTCCTGTAGAACACAAGTGACATTTTTTTCGTTCTTAAATCATGACAATTGAAACTTGATTTTGCCATTGACATTTTTACATGTTTCCAGTATTTTGCCCTTTGCTTAAATTCCGGAAATAGATCCCAAAATTTGACCTGATACCCCACCCAATTTTTTAGTGCTAGTGGCATATAGATATGTATTTTCATTGAGTTTGCACTTCATAGTTCTATTGATACAATGCAGGAAACAATAGTTATCATGGAAGACAAACTGCAACAGCCACTGGGCACCCAATAGATTTCCAGCCCATTGCCGTCTCTTCCATTTCATCTGATGAATTGAAGGTTCTGACAGACAATTTTGGTTCAAAATCTTTCGTTGGTGAGGGTGCATATGGCAAAGTATATCACGCCATATTAAAAAATGGGCGTGCAGTTGCAATTAAGAACTTAGATTCCAGTAAGCAACCAGAACAAGAATTTCTTGCTCAGGTTAGTTTCAAATGCATCCTGTTGTTATTCCTGCATCATATTCTATTATTCTGCTTTTTGGTAAGTCAGTTTTGATTCATTGTACTTTTTGAGTGTTAATTGTTACAAAAAACTTAAATTGTTCGGAGAAGATTTGGTCATAATTTTATTATAACTCTATCAGGCCCTCTAATGTGATAACATCTTGAACTTAAAGCGTGGATATAGTATGACCTACTTTATCTTATGCTAATATCTTATCAAAAGTCAATTATTTCTAAAAGTTTAAGCTGTTAAAGAGAAAATTCTGGAATGGTTTTATTATAACTCTAACAGTTCTCCAATTGTAACCGTACAGGTATCACTTGTATCAAGGCTAAAGCATGAAAATGTAATTGAGCTTGTTGGTTATACCATTGATGGTGCTTTCCGTGCACTTGCCTATGAGTTTGCTCCTAAAGGATCTCTTCATGATATTTTGCATGGTTAGTCAGTAAATAGTTCTAATTTTTGCCAGTGCCATGTTGTTAGCACGCTGCAAAATATTCTGTCACACATATGATACTCCTGTATACAATTAGAAGATCTCATGGCAGCACCGATTGTGACAATTACTTCTGCGTTTTGGTCTTATAATCAATAGCAGTTTTTCTGGGCCATATCATATATTTTTTGAATTCGTAATGCTAACTGTCTCTTAAATATTTTGAAGATGTTTTGGATTCTTGTATTATATTGTATCTGTGCATCGTAACAACTGTATCATAAGATGTATTTGCAGGATGTGGAATTTATACTGGTAGACCCTTTAGCAGAATCCTAACAATTGGGCTATTTTCTCATGTGTCTTTTCTCTCTCTCTCTCATTTTTTTTCCCCTCTTTTTCTCTCTTGCAACATAAACATTGTCTTCGCATTGTGGAATGTAGGACGCAAAGGTGAGAAGGGAGCAAATCCTGGTCCAGTGTTGTCATGGGCAGAGAGAGTTAAAATTGCAGTTGGGGCAGCTAGAGGACTTGAATATCTACATGAAAAGGCAGAGGCTCATATTATTCATCGTTATATCAAGTCTAGCAACATACTGCTGTTTGATGATGATGTTGCTAAGATTGCTGATTTCGATTTGTCCAACCAAGCCCCTGATGCTGCTGCTCGCCTCCATTCTACTCGTGTACTTGGAACCTTTGGTTATTTTGCTCCCGAGTGAGTTATTCCTAGATATCTGCTAATAGGCTAATACTTGTTTCTTAATGCTTGTATGCTTGATGAGATTAATAGTAACTATGTTGAACTTTAATCTTGAAAGCACAGACACCTACATAGAACATGGTTATGAATGTAGGCACAGACGCGATAACATGATAAAATTTTGAAAAATACAGGACATGAAACAGCTTTGACATGATATACACGCATAGTGAAATATGTTGATAACTATTATATATTTTAGTGGGTGATGACTATGGTGCACCAGTTGTGTCGGTGCAATACTATTCTAAATTGTTGAATTTCATTTATTTGTACAATACTACATAGGATGAATAGAATTTAATGATTAGATTTAGTGATGCAATTGGTGCATCAAGGTCTCTCCTATTTTAATGATCAGACATGCTAAATACTAGTAACATAAAACTATGTTCACATTGTGTCCAAGCTGTGGGTCCATGGTTGTTCTCTCGTTCCAAATTTTTGGCAGTGGTTTTAAGAGCTTATAGGGCTTTTGTTTTTGTTGGATGGCAGATATGCAATGACTGGACAGCTTACATCGAAAAGTGATGTTTATAGTTTTGGAGTTATACTGCTTGAACTCTTAACTGGGCGCAAGCCTGTTGATCATACACTACCAAGAGGGCAGCAGAGCCTTGTAACTTGGGTATTGAATTTGACTTGCTTCTTTTCTACCAATATTTTGATATGGTGTTTCTTGGAGTAGTGGGGAAGGATGATTTTATTCATCAAAATTTTAAGTTCTTGCAAATTTACAAATTTCTTTCTGTTGGATTTGTGTTAGGCAACACCAAGACTTAGTGAAGATAAAGTTAAACAGTGTGTAGATGTCAGACTGAGGAGTGACTACCCTCCAAAGGCAGTAGCAAAGGTAATTAGAAATTTATAATATATTACAGAGACTGAATTGTTAAAGAACTGATGATTTTCCATAATCCTTGCTGTTTTAAATTCACTTACAAACTTTTTAGTCCACCCTAAGCTAACATCATTTAAAGCAAATTGTTGTCAAATTCACAAGTTCACTTGAATTCATGGAAACCTGCAAACTTAATCGTAGATAGTATACTATCAAACTTTTCTTGACATTTATACCAGGGTAGTATCAGTTGTACAACTCATTTACATCTTACACTCTCGACACAATCTTTTTCAAACTGGCCTCACCGGTTTTAAATTTGTGAGAGGGGTGAGAAATTAAGTTGTGCAACTAGACCCCTTTGTGTATATGATATTTTACTATGTGGCTGTGGATCGTGTCTTATTCACTTATTTTGTTATTCTCTTTTGCAAAAGTTGGCTGCTGTTGCTGCTCTGTGCGTGCAATATGAAGCTGAGTTTCGGCCTAATATGAGCATTGTAGTCAAAGCATTACAGCCACTACTCAATGCTCGCAGTTCTAGTCGTCCAAAGGAAGCACCAAATCTGTAAATTCCCAAATTTTTTCAATCCTTCATGCAGAAGGCAGTTTGTCCAATGAATTTTGTAACACGGGTCACTAATCAATATAATGTGACCAATAGGCCCTTGACCTATAGTTTCTTAACTAGGGACTTGATGTTTGTTGGAGCCTACAGTTGGCACGTATAATGAGCAAATTAAGTTCTGGACTGCAGTTTGACAAGAAAAAATTTCTATTCCCTCTTATGTGGTAAATTCTCGGTAATATTTCTGTTTTTATTCAGAAAAATGAGTCTTTATAAAAATATAATTGAATTGAATGCCAACATAATGAGGCAGTTTTCTAGTAAGACTATTAATATTGTAACTTTGGCCAACACCTTAGTAATACAGTAGTGCTTGATATTATCTTAGAAATTGTATTTTTATTATGTTTGGAAATCAAATTCAAGACTTTGTGTGTATGTATTAAGTAGATTATTACTTTTACATATTCTGTAAGAGTTTAGATAAAATATAAGTTTCTTCAAGCATTCAAAAACTTGTAAAGCTAGCCCAGCAATTGAAGCTCTAAGACCTCTGCCTTTCAGTAGCTTGATGAGATAATTCAACAATTAAAAATTGAGCAATAGGAAGTGTCCAGTTTCCTTGCACAGCCAAATGAGAAATCTCTCAGAAGTTTTTCTTCAAGGAAAGTAAAGAAAATAAGCTCATTTTCCTCGTCCTTATTTGCTTCATATATTCTCTTCTTCCACAGCACAAAAAACAAAATAAAGATTCTAATGATGAAAAATCGAAAAAGGATACCAGCAGTAAGAAGCAATGAACTGTACACAAGTGCAAAGGACGGGGGTAAGGCACACGCTGATACACAATCATCCTACGTTTTAACATCAGCTGGCCTTTCACAACACACATGTATATAAACCATTTTACAGAAACTCCTTCCTGCTCTAGAAAAGTTGGTTGCAAAACTTCACAGCACACTATAAGCTCACAACCAGACGAGGGTCTGGTCGTGAGTGGCGGAACTGTGCAGTTAGTACCACTCTTCCTGCTTCATATCTTCCATCCAATTATAGCGGGAAATAGAATCAATGGAAGCTAAAAAGAAAGCAAAATTTACCATCACTTGTATTCATACTTGGCTCTATGTTCGCTGGTTCCTCTGCCACTGGACCTCGAATCTGGATTGTCGCTCTTGCTTTTATCAGAAGTCTCCCTCAAGGCCTCGGTATCCATGCTTCCTGCTCGACTCCTTCGGCATCTTCTATCCTGAAAATCATGTGAGAATGATCAAATTTAGAAAGAATTTTACTAAATTTATTTTATTTAATTTAAAACATATATTATATAATAAATTTACCTTCTTCCTAACATTATGGGCGAATTGAAATCATTATTTTTAATAAAATTTTTAAATAATAAATTTATTTATAAATAAAATAATATTATTTTTATTGAAATGAAATGAAATTAATTTCAAGAGATTGTGATACCAAACGAGCCCTAAGATTCATCCAATAAACAATCACCAAGGGATTTGATGTACTTGTGTAAAACAGCAACGGCTGCAACAAGTTGGGAACTTAAAGATGATTTTTTTGGAAAAATAGTTAAAATTGGAAGACAAACCATATGAGGTATGGGATATTCCTCTGATTCAAGCATGCGGGCAACTCGGCTCATCCTTGGTCTTTTCTCAGCAACAGGATCAACACACCTCAAAGCAGTCAAAAGAGCTCGTTTAAGGGCACTTGTACCTGGCCTGGTCTGCATGTTTGGGTCCACAACCTCTTCCGAACGCCTACTTCCCACCATCACTTTGAGCCAGTCAACCAAATTTACCTGCAAGAACCATCCAAATAACATAAAATCAAGTCTAACAAGTCACAAAGAAACAAAGAATCAAAGATATGAAGTCAAGACAGACCTCAGCTGCTGGACGACCATAATCCACAGGGTCTCTCCCAGTAATTGCTTCGAGGATCAATACGCCAAAGCTATATACATCACTCTTCTCATTTAGCAAACCAGAATTGGCATACTCCGGTGCCACATATCTGGAAAATGCAATGAAAGCATCCAAACGAAAATGAGGATGTGGTTTAGCAAACTATTAGACATACGTATGTGCGTATGTGAGGAGAACCTAAACAGCTTACCCAAAAGTACCCATTACTCTAGTTGTGAGATGACTTTTTCCAGCACTGAGCAACTTAGCCAGCCCAAAATCAGATATTTTGGCATTGAAGTCGTCATCGATTAGAATATTACTTGACTTAATATCTCGATGCACAACTTTTGGCTCAATTGCCTCATGCAAATAAGCCAGTCTGCATCATGAAATCTTTGATGAGAAAGTAGAAATTCAGGCATGTAGTAACTAGTTACAGAGGAAGAACTGAACATACGCTTTGGCTGTGCCTTGGAGAATTTTTATGCGAGCATCCCATGTAAGATAACCTTGCTGAGTCATGGCTCCATGAAGCCATTGCTCCAAATTTCCATTGTTAACATACTCGTAAACCAACAACCTGAAATTAATAAGGGATTCATTATGAACGAAATAAGTTCAAATCAGCACTGAAAGATCAGCATGCAGATGCCACTGTAATCGGAAATCATGATAACAATTGGCAAAAAAATTCCATTAAAGAACATTTTTTGGATGAAACTATGAGGAAGTTAAAGGATTTGTAAGGTAATGACCAATAACAAAGAAGATGTTGACAATATTAAAAGGTTGTAAGATATGTCAATCAAGTTGTAAGATATGTCAATCAAATGGTTAAATGATGATGAAATCAGTACCTGTGGGTGCCTTCGATGCAATACCCCAGAAGTCGAACCAAGTTCTTATGGCGCACATGACCAATAGCCTCAACTTCGACCTTGAATTCCTTTTCAGCTTGTCCTCTGCAAGATAACATCAATGGTTTTCATATAAACTAGTTGAGTTTCAGATATGTTAATAAAAAACAAGAAATGAGATGAGAAAATTAACTGGAAACTGCGTATACACAGTACAAATGAACTTGTCCACATTCTTATGAAAGGTAAAATAAGATATGAGAAAACCTATTCAAAACTTCACAATAAAAAACATTCACAATAAAAAACAAAAGGATGGAAAGCAATGAAAAACAAGTTCTTGCCAGAACTTACAAGTTATTGAGAAGCTTCTTGACAGCCACAGGACTCCCATTGACTAGCTGACCCCGGTAAACAACTCCATATCCACCTTCACCAATAACATTGTCTTTTGAAAATCTGTTTGTTGCAAGTTCCAAGTCCCTCAGTGTAAACCAGTGCCCCCATCCAAGGTGTGTGAATTCAGGTAGACCACTCAAAGGGGACGGCGCAGTTATAGAATGGAAAGAAGCCTTGTAAGCAGACCCTGTCCCTGCACCACTTTCTTCACCCGATTGTGAGCCAGCATTGTCTTTCTCAAAATGACCAAATGAGCCTGATTGACTACTATTATCTGCATTATAAGTTTGGATAAAAACCCTCTCGGACTCTTTGTCACTGGATTTGTCATTCAGACACATAAAAGGACTGTTTTGCGGACGGTGTTTCGATGAAACTTGATCCACTCTAATTTCTTTGATCTCGTCTGAAACAAATGACATATGGTTAAGGGGAAGCATGCCATTTACTCTCCTGGATTTCTTCCGTACTGTAAGGCATATCGATAGGACCACAAGAATGATGATAATGAACAATCCTACAGTAATTCCCATCAATACCCACACTTTCAAACCAAAAACAAATGTTTTCTTGTACAACCCTGAATCTAAACCGGATGCCATTTTAGCGGTGAGAAATATATCTGCAAAAATCAGTGTCAACAAATAACATTGCATGATACACAAACAAATCAAGTTGCAAAGAACAAGCATTTCACAAAGCTATCGTTTTGGGGGGAAAATCATACATACAGAATCCATATAACAAGCTAATTGTTCACTATTCTTTCCATACAGAATCCAATGCAAAGCAAGACAAAATTACAAAAAGAAAAACTGCAAACTGCACAGATTCTTAGCCCCTGTATATGAACTATAAACTTTTTTTTTTTTAAAAAAAATATAGATTGTTAGCGGCCAGAAGAGCATCAAATACAAGAATATCATTGCTTTATAACATTGGCAACCAAAAATGCTAGAAAGACTAAAATATCTCATTCATTTTGTGCACCAGAAAAAACTTGCCGATTAATAGAGCATTTTTTTTAGCTTGCTTGTCTCATAGTAACTAACCCAACAAAAACTCCCACTTATCCCAGCAACTTAGCAAAAAGAAAGCAAACACAGAAACACTTAATGTGATAGAGATTACCTTTTACTGAAAATTCTCAGTGAAAATCTATTCAGAATTGAAATCCTTAATAGATTTCTCTACAGCACTTCTTCAGATTCTGAAGCAACTCAAGCACTAGATCTCTACAGCTCCAAAAATTCTCTGATATGAACTCATTTGCTCACGCCCACTCGAACCCCAATGCCAAAATCTCCCATTGTGCGTGTTTTCCCTTTTGGGTTTTCTCAAATGGACAAATGGGTGCTTGAATCCAATCTGAAATGAGGCTTTCCTCCAAGGCCGCCTGTTTTTTCCCCTTCACTGAACAACAACAAAAGGATCACAGCAGCAACCACCTGTTGTGCTGGAATTATCAGTAGTAGGTGATGGGAAGTGACATGGCTCACATTTTATTCATTGAAAGAGAAGCATGAAAATGGAAACTTCCTCTGCTGTTTCTTCAAATTTCTTCTCTCCCTCCCCCACAACCCCCCTCTCTCCCTCTGTCTCTCTCTTAAATTTTCCTCATTTTGCAAGTCAACATCGTTTTCAAGAGAAATTCTTATATGTTTCATGTATACCCGTGTCCTTAGTAAATAAACGATCATTGTCATCTTCTATCATTTCTATTATTTTGAAAGATCAAATTTTCAAAGTACATGAATTTTACAAAATTAATAAGTAAATAATAATATTGATAATTATTTTTTATTTATTAAATATGATTAATGACTTCATCTGATAATGAGTTCATTTATTGAATATGTGGTTTTATACACGAGTATACAACAATTTATCCCTTTTCAGAAGATGATATGCAAGAGAATGAGCTTGTGATTATGACTGCGCGAGAGAAGAGTAACGAGTGTGATCTTGAAGAAATGCTAAACTGCTGATTATTGGTGACTAAAAAAAGTTAGAAGGTCATATTACGCAGTTTGCATAATTCTGACGTCATCATTTTTGTGAATTCCTATGTCTGCGTTGCGTGAATTATTAAATTTTCTGCTGCCCAAAAAAAAAAAGAATTATTAAATTTTCAATTTATTTATTTATTTAATAAAGGTTAACTATCCTGTTGAGTAGGCTGGATGGTCAAAGAATCATACTGACAACCACATCAGCTGTTTAATAATTAGTTTTTCTAAGCGCATTCATCAACCAATGCCTTGGTAGTTAAAAAAAAATGATTTATCATAATTTTATTCTCAAAATTAATATTTGAAACAAATTTTTCAAGAGCAATTTTTACGCCTATCTGCAAAACATAAAATTATTTTTAAAAAATAGTCCTACGAAATTAATTCTTTCATAATAAGTATTCTCCATAACAATTAGCCATAGCAAAATTATAAAATTTGTACACATAATTCATATAAATTAAAATTTTAAAATATGTATTCATAGTTCGAACAAAAAAATGAAAAGAAATCTATAAATTATAAGTTTTCAACTACCATAAATTTTTAATGGTATCGTCAAAAAGTTTTTAAATTATTTTGCATAATGTTTTATTTTAAATTTTTATTCAGGAGGTTAATATATATTTTTTAGAAGAAAATAAATATATAACACATATTCGTGAATAAGAAAGCATTATGTCTCAGAAGCCGTAACCCGCCCATGCCACCGTATAGTTAGAGATGTTTATGGTGTAGGTCGTCAGATTTCAAATCTGATATTTTATGTATAATTGTATAGAATATAATAATTCGAATTTGAGTTCGACTTATTTAATTTATAATAAAATTAAATTTAACCCAATCCAATTAAAATTATGTATGTTTCCAAATGTGGCTTGGAAGTTTAATTATTTTTATTTTTATTATTATTTTAAATAAAAATAATTTTTATATAAAAAGTAATACACTTAAATATATAAAATATTAAAAAAATTTATATTAAAAATAATTAAATATAATTATTTTTATAATATATAATTATATTAATAAAAATGAATTTATGTAATTAAGTTAGATTGAACCAACTCATTTTCATATTATTATAACTCTGAACTCAATCTAAATATCAATTGGATCATAAGAAATATATAAATATTTAAACTATAAAAAAAGTACATAAATTATATATTTTTTTGGGCTAGACAATCGTCTAATCCATATATATGTCTAAAAGTAATTATGCTTCTAAACAAGTTAATAAAAAACAACAAATCTTATCTTGTTGCAAATGAATTTTTTCTATTTGAAATGTATTAAAAATTTATGAAATTCAAATTGAAAAGTAGGTTTTGATAATTTTATAATAAATATAATATAATATTTGAAAGAGGATAAATCTTTTATATAATATTTGCTCTAGATCAAATGGAATAAATTCTAGTGAAATATTTGTTAAATTTGATAGATTTTTATAATAATATAAATGTAATTAAAATATAAATTATAAATAGAATTATAAAATAAAATAAAAATCTCTTTTTACTTAAAATAAAATATCATTTAAAAATTTTATTTGAAAATAAAATAAATTTTAACTTTTATTTATTCAATCATGGGTTAATTTATGTAATATTTTATTCTACATTTTTTAAAAATATATAGCATAGATATTATATAATATCTATGCACATTGATATTGATAACAAATAAAATTAACGACCAATACTTAATCGGTTCAGTGGTAATAGACTAAATTCTGAAATATTTTGAATTTGATAAAAAGTTATGATTTTAATATTTACAGGAGTTATTATTAAAAAATTATTATCTATTATTTCATATAGAACATAGATTAATTTTATATCTAATGAAAATATAAATTTATTTGGTTGTAAATAAAAAATAAATAAAATTTGTGTATTTATTGTCATCATTTTAATTTGATAAAAAATATAAAATGTAGAAAATTATAATTTTTATTAAGTACGATGTAAATAAGCCTTCTTAACTCATAAGAGTTTTCGAGCACACAACAGGGAGTGAAAGCCCCCTCAAAAATCCAAGTTCTAATCGTCTCTAGGGAAAAATAAATAAATAAAAGGAAAGGTCTCATGCATTGGACCTAGTCATGAATTTTCAAACCCATTAATCAAATTTACAACCATAATAAACAGAAAATAAAAATGAAATTAAAATAATACGGAAAAAGCAAACCAGAATTAGATTTTATGGTCTTTGGCATAGATTTGCTTTGAATAAAGTTTTGCCCATTATGGTACTAATCCAATCATCCAAATGATTTGTTAAAAAAAATTATGAATCCTCTCATTGTTATTTTATTATTTTAAGTAAAGATATAATTTTTATTTAAAAATCTATTAATTTTTATAATGAAATTCATAATTTTAAGCAAAGATAATATTATATATCTATCTTTCTCTAAAATTTATATAATTTTTTTGATAGTATTACAAAATTTTACCTCTGAAGAGATTTAATATTTTTAGTATTAAATTATTTTTTATCTCAAATTAAATAAATTAAAATTAAAAATACAAAATAATACAATCATTCATTTTCAAAAAGGCGAAGCTCCCTCCACCACTGCCCGACTCTTTTTAATAAGAAAAGGAGACATATCCGTTCTTTAAAAAATGAAAGGAACAAGAATCTTTCTTCTTCGGAAATGAGGCCAAAAGAAACCTTCCTAGAAACAGCTGTAGTACTGCCTTTTGGTTAACAATTAGGGATTCTCAGACCATATTCAGGTTGGTTGGCCTATCAAATTCTTGACGTGGTTGTGCCATTTGAGACATTTTCACAAATAGTTAGAGGGCACAGTCTTCTGGTTTGCCGCTGCTGTTGCTTAGGAATTGTGCTGCTAGTTGTTGGCATCGCTTTGTCCCTTGAAATTTATGTTAGCGAGTTAGGTAGTGATGTCAAAGTAGATAATTGAATTCCTTTCAAGTCACTTTTGTAAGCATTGTTTTTGAACTCAAATTACTTGGTACGAATCATTTTAATCCATTTGAAAATTTGTGAATGCGCCCATTCTGATGTGTAAATAATATTTGAATAATAAATTTGTTATAAAAATAAAAGTAAAATAGTGTGAAAATAAAACAAGAGGAAAAGTATTTCCTATTTATGAATGTGTAAAACTCTTTTACAATTTTTAATATTTATATACCTCTAAGTATTAAGTGATAATTATCATAATTGATAATGATAATTATCTCTCATCAATAATTATCACTTATTAATAATTATCTTTTAATTATAATTAGAGATAAGACTAATCTTAAGATTACAATAACTAATAAATAAATTAAAGGATGTGATGAATATCCATATAAATATATTTATAACACTCCCCTTGGATATCTATTTAATAAAAAATATGATTTATTAAAACATCCCCTAAAAAAAAAGCCAATGAGAAAAAAACTCAGTATAGGAAAAAGAGAACATTATTTTTTTAACAAATAATCTATCTTACTAAAAAAAATTTCAAGAAAACCCAGTAGGAAAAAACATGATAAAAAAAAAACATAAGACAAAGTTATCTCCGATATATTATCCTTTTAATTGAACTTTTTTATGTAGCATTATCTTTATGTGTGTTTATTGAAATTTGTTCCTTAAAATTCAAGGAAACTAATTCTCTACTTGTTGCATACATACTAAAGAAACTGCAATTGTAATTTATTTTACTAAGAAGTGTGATATAGATATACCATTATAAATAGTAATATGAGATTAAATTTTGTGTGGATTAAATATCTTGCATTTTTATATATAAATAATTATGATTCAAAATTAATACAAATAAAATAATATTATATCATTATTCCATAAAGATACCAAAAATATATGTTTAGTTTTACTCCAATATCTTCTCGTTGAAAAAAAACTATATTTTACTCATTAACTTTCTGAAAAGCTATATCAAAATTATGCAATTAGTAAGATACATTAGTGTAATAATTACACTGAGATATAATACTTCAAAATCAAAAAATTTTTCATTATTTTTTAGAGTTTAAAGTGCATCCTTATTAGTTTTGAGTGATTGAATAATCATTTATTGGGTGTGATTTATTCATGTAAAAGGTTCTTTCATTTTAATTAATGAATAAATATTTCATCATTTAAATGTTTAATCTACAAGTCAAGATAAAATTTAATTTTTCAAAATCTTTGATCTTAGTTTTCCCCCTTTTCAAACACTTTACTGCATTTAGAAGCTCTTCTTAAATTTCAATAATTTTCAAAATTTCAATATATGCAACAATTTTCATTCAAATAACAACATAGGCAATTATGTATATTTTCAACAAATATTCACTAAAACAATTATAATACACTCATCCTAAATTCATATAAAGATCCTTATAATTAAATTCAACGTATTTAGCAAGAATTCAAATTTCATGCTTCAACAATATAGAATCCTTCAAGGATTATCATTATTAATTTTCACACATGAAATAAGATATTTGTTAAATCTAATTGACACATATCATGTTTTTTTATATATTATTAAAAAATTATATTTACCACATAAAAATAAATATTTCTTATAACCAATAACAAATGATAATCTTTGCAAAAACTTTTATTTTACAAATCTTACTTTCTCTTTATAACTTCAATTTACTTATTTTCTTGGGACATATATACATTTATATCTTGTTAATTTCATACCTTCATAGTATTTTATTAGCTTAACATCTTCTAGGTGTTTTTTCACTTTACAAGTAAATTTAAATTTTATATTTTCATTAGAATTTCATCTTTTCTCTTTGACCAACAAATATCATCATTATATAAATATAAGATCATCATTAATCATTATTTTTTATAATTTTTTAATGCTACATCGTATTAAGAGTAAATATTGTTGATAACTATTTCCTTTTTTATTCCATCTTTCTCATTGGAGATATAATCAATTAATATTTCTTTATTTTTATAAATCTTAGATACCTAAACTTTCTAAAAGTTTGTCAATATGTCTCAAATCTCTTCAAGAGTATTTGATTCTTTAATAAAGTTATTTTTATTCAATTACTCTTTTTTTTAGAAAATTCATATTTGGAATCAATAGGTTTTCAAGCATGTTCAAAAATCAATTATAATTGAAAAATAAATTGTTATACTTAAACATCAATATAAATTATGAATATGAACATTTGCAGGTGACATATTTTATTTATTCTCTTTTATTTAGTAATATACTTAAAAAAATTTTATACTTTATAAATTAATCATCTTATAAACTTTTTGTTTGTATAATTTTGTATCAAGATCAAGATGATTGTATTTTATATTATGCTTACAATTGCATATTTTTCCCTGATTTTAGGAATATAGTTTCACATATAAATTTATATCCTCCATCATTTTTAAGATCATATAATGGTGAAGTAAAAATATTTTGTACATTAAAAAAAAACTTTTAGCTCTGACTAAAGCTAAATTATAAAGGATAACTATAACTTTTTAGTTTCAAGTGTATAGGTATTAGAACATGTAAAGTTGCATATCCCTCAAAATGATAAAGAGAATCTTGTTCTTTGGAACATGATAATCCTTAAAAACTTTGGATATAAATCTATGGCATATTGTATTAATTGCATAATTAGGAAACTGTACTCAAAATCAAATTATTTGATCTAGTAATCTTACAAACATCAAGTTAAATATTGACAATAAATTCATATGTGACTAAAATCATAAAACACACAAATAGTCCACATAGTAGACAAATTAACATATGTTACCTTATATTTATTCCAAAAATATTAGAATTCTAGTCCCAACTTTAGCTAGCAATGACCTCAATGCTTAAGATAAAATTCTCTGAAGAATAAGTATCATATAAAAATTTATCAAATTGAAGAATATGAATTTTTTATATCTTTTCAAGGCATTCACATCCGAGAATGAAATAAAACTAGTTGAACATGTGTCATGATTTTTTCATTAAAAACTCAAAATTTTATTTAGCCATTATAAGGCGTGAAATCAATCACTATGTAGTGAAATCAATTGCATAGATTTCATATTTTCCAAAAAAGAAAAATAATTGTAGATGCATTCACTTTAAGAAATATGTAAATTTTCCTAAAAAAAAGTTTAGGACATTCAACAAGTATTTGCATTTGAACGTGATAATCCTTAAAAGCTTTGCATATAAATCTATGACATATGATCTTAATTGCATAATTAAGAAATTGAGTGTAAAGTCAAATTATTTGAATTAATAATCTCACAAAACACTCAAATAGTCCACAATAGACAAATCAACACATTTCACTTTATTTCAATCTAACTTTAGCTGGCAATGATCTCAATGCCTGATAATTGAATTACTTTAAGAATAAGCATCATATCAATATTTATCAAATTTAAAAATCTTTTAATTTTTCAATTAATAATCTTATAAGTTTTCAATATCTTTTCAAGGCAAGACATTCATTTCCAGAAATGATGTAAAACTAGTTGGACAAGTATTATGTTTTTTCATTTAAATTTGTCTAAAAAATAAAGTAATCTTTATACTATAGGAAATTTAGTTTTATACCCTTTAAGAAGATATCAAAGAAAATAATTATATTTCCACAAATTTACATTGATGTTTTACACCTTTCTTTAATTATACCTCAAAAATCAATTGTGCAATAGGTAAGTCTTACTTTTAAGTAATACAAAGATGAAAGATAGGGAGGGAAGAGAGGCTCCATTCACATACTTTCGCAACCTCATAGTTCAAAATTTCTCCAACTAATTTTTTTTCCCGACTCCATAATTCCCTATTTGCTGCTTCCGAAAACACAATATCAGCGAAAACCGCAAATCTGAGTCTACCGTTCCAAACCTATGAGCTTTTCCAATTCAAGTGGAAGGTTATTGCCTCATTCGAAAGAAGTCACAGATCCCTATGTAGTTTGCTTCCAAGGACACAATAACAAACAATTGTATTTAAACTAAATATATAAGACCAATTATATCAATAATTGTTTATTATGATCCTTTCTGCTTTTAGGGAAAGATTTGAAAACAATTAAGGAGTAATTCAAAACAACTTGAGATGAGAAACTCCTCACAAATAAATAAATAAATAACATGAAATAATATCCAATCTTATTCTGTTAACTCTAATTTTTTTTTCTCAATAAAATTTGAGAATGGATTGAATGTAAGGAATATCTAAATTTAAAAAAATAAAAAAAGAACCCAAAAATTTAAATTATAAGAACTTCATACTCATAATATTTTATAAAAATAAAAGTAGAATAGAAAAAAATTAAAAGAAGAGAATAAAATAAGGGGGATGAGTTTCTCTTATTTCTAAATGTTTAAAACTCTTTTACAATTTTCAATATTTATAAACCCCTAAGCACCAAGTGATAACTAACACAAATGATAATGGTAATTATCTTTAATTAGTAATTGTCACTTATTGATGATTTTCTCATGTTAGTTATGATCAGAGATAAAATCAAATTTAAAATTACAATAACTAATAAATAAATCAAAAGATGAGATGGTAATCACATAAATATATTTATAACAGAATTTAATTGATTTGCAAATAAATTTTTTATTTGAAACATTTTGAAAGTTCATGAAACTTGATTTAGAGATAAGATAAAATAAAAAAAATATGAAGGTAAAAATTCTTAATAAACATGTGTTTTATATAAAATGAAATAATATAGTAAAATCTTGATAAATTTGAAATATTTCATATTGACATAAAATTGTTTAACACTATAATTATAAATGGGATAAAATCATATTTGATTTATAAGAATTCCCTTTAAAATTAAATAAATATTTTTTTTAAAGTTCGGTTAGTGTTTCTGTTCAAAATCGAAATGCACATGTTTTGATTATTTCGTGTGTTGAAGAAAAAACCAAAAAAGGTAACATTGAGATGTTGATCCAAATCTCCCAAAGTTCAAGAATAATGATATATGTGCAATTGACTCCGGCCTCCTTTTTTTTCTCTTTCCGATTAGTCAAGCTTTTAATAATGGGGGGAAAAACCTGTAAAGAATTCTTGAACACCGAAACCTTGAATTTTTGTCAACAAATCTTAATTTATAGAGAAAAATACTTTGAAATCCTGAATTTAAAAAAAATCATGTAAACTCTTGCTCTAATTTTAAAAGTCATATAAATCTTCCTTAAGACATAAAAATATATTATATTTAAATTCAAATTTAAATTTTTTGTTATAAATAGTGAGAAAAGATAATTATAAAGTTTAAATCTAATAATATGAAATATTCTAAATATTTTGCACAAAAGATGAAAAAGTCAAATTTTAATAAAGATATATTTTTTTAATCATTTGAACTTGATGAAAACATATATTTAATCACAAAATTTTGATGTGAGTGTAGAGAAAAGTCTATGTAATTTCATTAAAATTTAAAAGTGTCGAAAGTATTTTTTTTCTTAATTTTAAAAAACCTAGAATCTAAATTCATCCAAGCACAAATTTCAAACATCTCCTCAAAGGCGCGGTTAAGTGTTATACCTAACATTCGTATTGCCCACTACATCTTTGAAAATATTATAACTAGGTCGATAAAATGACATTTTTATTCTTGTTTTGACATTGTAAGGTAAATAAACCCCCTTTTTGTGCTACGAAAAGGTAAATAAATAGTCTTAAATTTGACATTAGAATATAAATGAATATTTTTAAGAATTTATGATCCTTTGATTAAATAATAAATTTTTCCTAAAATTGTATAACTCTTGAACATAATACACTATTAAAAAATTGATTAAAAGTGTTTGATAAAAAAAAAGAAGGTAGTGTACAGTGGCAAAGGATGAAGTGGTAGAGGATGGACATGGTTGATATGGTGGATAAAGATCATAATGTAAATTGTGATAGTGAGAGCAAGTGGCGGCGATGACAATGATGACGATTGCTAGCAATCACAAGTAAAAGCCTATGAAAGGTAATGGTGAATGCATGGAGTAGTGAGTAGTGGTTTTTAGCTAAAAACAAGAGATTGTGATATAGAATTGGAGTGATAACTAGTGACATGTGAACTAGATTGTGATATAGAATTGGAGTGATAAGTAATAACATGCGAACTGATTTGATAATATAATTAATTTGAGTATTTTAATTTTATTATTTAATTAAAATATCCTTAGTAAAAATATAAAATACTTCCAATATATTAAGTTTGAAACCTTATTCATCTAAATTTTAAACCTTAATACTAAAACCTTGATAAACACTAAATGTTGTCTACAAAATCCTAAACACCAAAATACTATGTGAATACAAAAATGTTCTTGCAAGGACTCATTTCTCCCTTGTTGGAAGTTTAGTAATGCTGCTAAAGTCTTGTACAAAATCCTACTAGTGGTGAAATAGGTAGAGAATGCATCAGACAACTTGTCGAATGATGGAGATCGATCTTCTAGAAGATTATTGAGCCATCCTAAATAGACATATTTTAATGTAATTGAGAAGACATGATACATAATAACATTCGGGGTGCTTGATAAAATTATTACTACCCTGAACGCTTAGAGATGCTCTAGGGGATTAGTCAAACCATTATAAGCTTCAAGGTGAGTGGGGGATTTGAAGGTACTTAGTAATGGTGCTGTCATAATTTCCTCGGTGAATAGATAGGCTTAATTCGTTTTGGCAATGTATTGATCGTGGATTTTATAGCTAGGGTTTAATGGATCATATTGCTTATGATGTTTATGGTTAAATAAATAGGTTGGGTTTATGCAAGTTAAATAGATGCTACTAAATCCAGCACTAGAATGGTTAGGAATAGGTTGGCTAGTGGTGTTTGGAGTAAATGTCTGGTTTGTCGTATTAATGACTAAATTGGATGGGGTAGCTTAGGTTGAAAATGCAGTTGATTGAAAGATTAAAATGTAGTTCGGGTGAGCTTCATTATAGTAAGAGCCAGATTGCCTTTAGATGTTTCATAAAATTTCAAGCTTCTTTTAAAGTTGATAGACTTGCTCAATCAAGGCATCCCTTTCAAGTTGTGCTTCCATTTGTTTAGCTTTTTGTTGCAATTACTCAATTTAAACCTCACAATGGGGAGTTTTAGTAAATGAATGAGTGATTGGTATACATATGCCCTTTCCATTGGTCATGACAATAGCTTAGTCCCAATGAGACATTTAGTGAAAGTGGTATGGATTCCCCACAAATGGTGCTAGTTCATAAGTTGTATTAATTTGAAAAAGTGTACAAATGTATTAAAAGGACAGATCTAGAGAGTGCCTTTATTTATAGAGTTAGGTCGATTACTAATAAATGCAATAAGTGTAAGCTATTGGGCATATTCTAGAAATTTACACATTTTTAGTATGATTCTAGACCTAAAGCATAGTTACATGCATCTGAGTAGTTACTAGGTTAGGTGTTTGTGTAGTTCACCAATTGATAACTTATATTAATTTGAAAGAGTATACAAATGCATTAAGAAAAGGGGTATAGAGAGTGCCTCTATTTATAAAGTTAGGTTGATTGTTAACAGATGTGACAAGTAGGACCTATTAGGAATATTCTAGAGATTTACACATTTTGGCTATGATTCTAGACCTATAGCATGGTTTCACTTGTCTTGACAATTACTAGGTTAGGTATCTATGTAGCCATGCCTTGAATGATATGTGCAGCCAATGCATCAGGAGGGATCATTCAATCAAGCCCTTTAGAAGAATGCCTTTTTTTTTCTTTCTAAAGTTGAGGTGATAAATGATTCAAACTAGTTGTATAAATCACTTTTATGTGAGTCTTATGCATGTTCATTTAAATTTGGATGCATACTTATTTTATGTTTGGAGAGGAAAAGATGAAACAAAATGAAAACCTCTTATTTGTTTGGGAGTTTTGATTAAGAAGAAGGGATTGAAAATTTATAACTAATTCTCTAAAATTCTCCAAAATCTTCTACTATTGACCATTTTGTATTTCTCTAATTTGAATAGTTTTCTAAATGTCCAAATAAGGGTAGGAAAAGTCATGATTTAATTTTATATTCTTTTTTATTGTCTTTCTTTTCCTTTCCTTCTCTTTTTAACTCTCAAATATACCATTATGTTAGGTAGCACAAGAAATTTGGTGCTATTAATAGCATCATATATGGACCATCTAATTTTGTGAGCCTCCGCTATTTTTCTATTAGATCATAAAATTGGATAGCCTAAATATAATGTTATCTATAGCACTATTTTTTATGTGATATTAAAGAATTACCCTTAGAATTAACCTTGCCTAAAACAAATCAGTTTCACCGATTTTAAATTAACTGTCACGCAATCAAGAAATGTTAAAAAATTGAGTAATGCAACTGATATTTTTCTGTTTTTCACTAAATTCTAGTGAAGGATAGTATTAGTCAGGATGATGATTGAACATCAATTGTGTATGTGATTTAAAAATTTTAGTAAAGATCATAAAGGCATATTGAATTTTTGCTCCACAAGAGCATGAAATTTTGCTGACATGTTCTCTTACATTATCGGTTCGAAAAGTAATTGTTATATACAAACTATGCAGATAAAGCTTGATATCACAAACGAAAATTGCTTAATTCTCCCTAAGGGTAGCCCTTAACCATTCAGGAACTACTGAACATCAATGAAGGACTAGTTTAACTTTGATATCTTACATGTCAAAATTAGTTTTCAAAATATTAAACAAAGTTCATCGAGAAAAGGCTTTGATAGATCAAACTGTAACAGAAACAAAAGCAATTCCCCTTTGATCACCTTTTTAGATTAGTATCTGCCTTAGACTAGTGAAATTAAAATTTCAAATTATCCCAAATTGATACCTTCCGGTGAAAAATCGATATTTCACTATTTTTTCTTTTGGTAAAAATACTTTTTTTTTGGAGACGTACCTGTATCGTACTGATATTTGATAATGATAATAGACACAAACCTTTTGATATGTATTAGAGAAGCATAGAAATGTTGATTTTTTTTTTATTTTATAATTTGGGTGCCACTTTGGCTTTTTAAAATTTAATTCCTTTACTAAAAATTGATTATTTTATTCTAGGCATTTTTTTTTTGTCAAAAAGATGTGTTTTATGAGAAAGAAACAAAACAAAATCCTTTCATTTAATCGTCAAATTTATTTAGGTATAAATGTATAACTACATCAGTTTTTCATTATTAATAAAATTGAAACGTCAGTAATACCAGAAAAAATTGAAACGTCAGTAATACCAGAAAAAATTGAAACATCAACATGTAAATTTATTATTATTTTTTTGCACATGATAAATATGTATTTTTAGTTTTTCAACATTGTGTTCTTATATAAAGCTCATTTTTTTTGGGTACGTATCCCAACTGTATTCATATTCTAATTTTTTTTAAAATTACAATATCTCCACACTCGTATCGTATTTGATACCAAAAATATCTTCTAAACAGATTTAACCACTTTATCAGAAGTGTCGAAACCGTGATTTTTCAGTGATTTACCCATAACATCTTCCAACTTCTAGAAGTAAAAAGTAAGCAATGAAATATAAATACAGGAGAAATTACAAAACAAAATAAAAATGAAAACTTGATGAACGCCCAACGTAAGTAATGGCAAGAATGACGAGATCACACAGTCAACTCAAGAAGCGTAATTCAAATTCCTTGAGCATGACTGAAATAAAACCCAATATCGCAGGACAACACAACAACAATTAAATACTCCATTTATTTCTTTATAAGCATTATTTAAAATAAATACACGAAAGGTAATAAATGATCTTAATTTTTTTAAAAAAAGTCATAATTTATTAATATATTCTTTGTTAGAAAGTCAATTTATATGTAAGGTTGTTGAATGTTTATTAAGATAATATGAGTAATGAGTAAAAAAAGACAATAAATATAATTTTGAATTCTTACAACACAGCAAACAAATAAAAATAAAAAATTTCTCTAAAATTACATAAAAAAAAAAGAATGAAAGGAATAATTAACGATGACAAATTCCGACAAAAAGGACTACCTGAAATTAAAAGATGCTCTAGAAGGATACGTTGTCCATATAGCTGGGATGATTTCTTTGCAATTAATTTGCTCACTTTTTGTATTACACAAAAAATAAATGCGGATTATAAATCAAATTAAATGGTCAACACATCAACGCGAGAGGTCAAATCCTGGTCTCCATAGCAAATAAATGCCGTACTTCTGTACGGATACCCAAAATTTTAGGATTCATATGTTAGAATACTTAAGCTTACCAGAATAGATTTTAACGAAACTACCACTGCTTCTTGTTTAAAACATCAAAAGCTGACTGTCAGTGAATTATTCGAAGCAAAAGAAACAACGCCTGCACTAAACTTGTGAAAACTACCAACTCCAAACAGATAGAAATTTAACATAAGGGATCCTATTCAGTGTTCAGAACTTAACAAGATCATTATTGATAAAATGCTAATTTAAATTCATGGTATATATGACCATAGATCTGAATACCATCTTATTACAATAGAACCGAAGTCTAGTCCTCGTTTTCCCATATGGAAAATTACTCGCAAAAACATCATCCTAGTTCCTCTCATACGTATTCTACGACCTAGACATTTAAAGGATCTATGCTTTCGACATATTCACGAAGCCAATGACACTTTTCCTCATTAACTTGAATTTCCCCTACTCGCCAAATCTTTGAATTATCGAATTTATAAGTCAATAATTGTTCTGATAGATCTGTTGCAATAATCATCTCACCGTCTTCCCAGAAACCTGAAAAACCTGGCATCCTATATCCTATATAATGTAAAACTTGAGGTAGTCCAAGTCCTTCCAACACCATCATAATCGCTCATACAAGTGACTTCAATACGAGCACCATCATTCATACAATACGAACAAAAACAGAAAATTCGACCGTTAGTTAGGGAGACTACAGAATGCCAAAATCTTCCATCACTCAGTGAACTCACATCAGTTGTCTGGGGTATTTTGATTTTCCATCATTCCTCTCGTATGGAACAAGCAAGCACAGTATCATGGATAATTCTTCAGAATCAGTAGCAAAATTATGTATCTCAGCTATAACTGGTTTCTAATATGAGCCAAAAGTTGCTGAAAACAACAGCAACTTCACAATTTTGTAGGCATTTGTATTTGGGATCAACGCCGAACCCATACAAGCGCCATGAATGTTTATCTGAGGGTGGAATCAAGGGGGGGGGGGGACAACCTTGACCTCTCTAGTTGCTGGATTCCATAAAATCAACAAATCACGATCGTCCTTATGATAACAATTTAGACGGAAAGTCCCATTACAGGGACCGTAAGGGCATATGAAACAGAAATCCTCGTCTGCGAATGGCTTTTCCAAATCAGGTGATAGTTCGTCCTGGGAAATCAATGTTAAGAGGTTGGAACCAGGGCTTTCCTTTTGATAGACCATGAGGAAAGGATTGCTCGTGTTTGGAGGAGTGAGCCGAGAGTTGCCTGGAGATGAAAGAGGGGTTTCCGAAGATATTCTTCCATGATTTAGCAACAGACTTGAACCGCATTGATTAGAGACTTGACCGGAAGATTTGCCAGGATTCCCATCTGTGATTCTTCCGGTACATTCATATTCCGTTTCTGAATTCAGTTATCGGTGATGAGTAAGGGTGCAAATGGACAACGGCTTATTAGAAGCCTATGGCTCGACTTAATTTAAACTCAACTCAGCTCGGTTTGACTTATTTAATTAAATGAGTTAAGTTAAAATTAATATAGAAATTTTTTTAATTAAATAAGTCATATTTTTTAATTTTAAGCCTAACCTACAGGTTTATTAGATCAGTTTATTTAATATTTTTTATTTAAATTTATTTACTATAAATGTAATGACATATAGACTTTTTTTTCAAACTCATTATATAGATTAAATATTTTGAATGTTTGCTGTATAATTTATGGTGAATTAATTTACCTTTATTGTTAACCTTTGATATTATGACAATCGATGTTATTTTACTTTTAATTAAATATTGAATATTTAAATTAGTAATTTTGTGTTATGAGTATATGAATTTATTTCTTTATTAATTAATTCTTATATAAAATTTTATATTAATTTTAGTATTATTAGGGGCATCTTAAAAATATATTGATATAAGTTTATATAAATTATTGTCTTATTTAAGATTTTTTTCTAATAGGCCTTTAAGTCTTAAGTTGTTGGTCTATTTAAAAGCTTATATTTAAAAATACACTTTTAAATAAGTTTAAGGTTTAGGTTGACAGGCCAAGCCAAGCTAGCCTATTTGCAACCCTAGTGATGAGCCAAATGTTTCCAACAGATTCAACTTCGCGAGAAAGGGAAAGAATCCAGCAGGAATTGGAAGAATTCAAAAAAGAAAAAAAAAAGTAAGCATCAACTATTCACCATCACTGTGTGTCGTAAGGTAATCATAGATATTTTTAAACGAAGAAATATATTTATCTATTTATGGTTCTATTGATTTTATAAACTCTTGTAATAAAACCTGAGAAAGACTTATCAGCTAGTGTAACCCTTGCATGAATGAATTACTCATCTTCCACCAGAATCTCCACTTTGAAAGTATTTTTATTCCATAGGAGCCATAACCCTCTTGAGTATCCTATAGAGTCCACTCTGGCATAACCGTCAAGCCGAATAAACTTAATTCCCAATAAACTTAATTACCTTATCAGCTTTTTGCCCTCCAATTCTTGGTTCAATAATAAAGAGAAGTCTAATAAAGTGTATACAAATTAAATCTCTTACCTGGGCTGTAAAGGATGGAAACCCAGCTTCTCTATAATTCCAAGACAAGAAATTCATATGAAAAATCAATAAAAATAGTGAGAAATGACTTAGTCCCTAAATAGGATTCCAATCTCTATTAGGCATACCCATAAAATGTTCCAATTCTTCTAGCAGCTTTTAAACATATTTATAAGCTATGTAGTGTTGATGGTGTCCTGAGGTTTTTGAGTTATATTACCATAGCCCACTCCCTTCCTAGCTTGTGAGCTCACGTTTGTAGTCTCTTCAATTTGCATTGCCTGGTTTAATGATGCCATAGTACACGCATGGTTGTTCGCTTGTAAGCATGTCTCGACATCCTTAGTTGGGCCACCCAATGATAAGCTTGCATGAGATGTCTCCTTGAATTGGTCTCCCTGAATTGACGATTTAAAATCACTCCTTTCAATGGCCTATGAGTCACCTTTGACTTGGTGGCTTGTTCCATGATAGGCCTTTTTTCCTCAACCTTGCTAGCCTTCTTACTTGATGTTGCTTTTGTTGGACCCATCAACGTAGCCCTGAAAGTTGTTATTGATGTGTCATGAATAGTAAGCTCTACACCTTTTCCACCATCTATAGGATTGGATAATAAATCCTCCTATGCTATATTACCCAAAGCGGCAAATCGAGATCCCTTAAATTCCTCTTTAGTTTTATCAATATCTTGTGATTTTGCCATAATCAAGGCATTCCTCTTTTGAGCCAAAGACTGTTGAGCCTGTTGTCGAGGTAACATCTAGCCACCAAAAGTAAAATTTTTGACCACCACCTGATCTCCCATTTTGCTTGCTTGAATAGCATTCTTATCCTCTCCTTATGCATTAGTTACATGATCTACTACCTTCTCGCCTAGCTCTATTGGTGCCGAATCAGTCTCCACTCTATTTAAACCTTATATACTCAATTCTGTACATGTTTCTTATTGGTGGCCAAACTTACCACAATGAAAGCAAATGAGGTGTAAGCCTTTATATTAAACTTGATGAATTCTGCCACATATAAAAAGTTTCAGTATGAGTTATTTTTGTAAGTCGATCTCCATATAAATCCTCACAAATCTCCCTCTTGTAACTAGAGATTGATTGTCCCGTTCTCTCAGAGTGTTCATGTACACTTTGAGTGTATGACCAATTATATTGCTGATATTGGTTATTAAATCAATCAAACTCTGGCCTTCATTTTTGAACTAAAAGGTAATGATTCGTTATCATCCAGGGACCGTTTCGGAGGGCATTATTATAATAAGCAATCTCATTAAAACAAGCGATATAAAAGCCATTGCTAATATCAATTAGTTGTAACTCCTTCTGTGGAGACCAGATCTTCTCTAATCTTGCCTTTAAGAACTTATAACCAACATTTTTCCCCAGCAAGTTAATTATCAGGGAATGTTTCCATGGTTTGTACCACTTTTTTCTCTCTTCTGATGACACAAGCACCGTCAGACATAGAAGGTCCTGCTCTTCCTGTGGCTGATTGCGATTGTCCTCTTCATCACTCATCATGTCATCTATATCAATCTCCTAATCAATCTCCTAATCACTCTCCTCCTTATAATATCCATTAATTCTCATAAGTCTATCCTTATATGAGATTAAGCCTCTACTTTCCATTTCCTTTATTGGAGATTCCACTTCATTGCTGGTCCTTTGCTTCTTAACTTCCACCTCCTTTGGTGTGGCAGAATTCACTTTGGCCTTTTTAGTGTTTTGAACTAACTAGTCCTACTCCTCGCTAGAAAGTTCCCTTTCGCGTTCAGGGTTCATCACAGAATGGAGCGTAGCAGTGCAATTTTGATACATTCATAAATTGAATAGTACTCCCAAACTACATCTAATATTTTTTCATAAAATGATTTAAAATGGATAACTGAGATTATAGATGAATGAGTTTATGGTGCATCTGTCATAATGGATCACATCTTATAACTTTCTCTTTTTATCTCTCTTTTTTTTAGGTACCCCTTTACTTGATAATCTCTTTTTCTTTCTTTTTCTCTCTTTTTCTCTTTCTTCTGTTCTCCTTCTCTAGTTTGGACTCCTTCTTTCCTCTGTTCATCATTGCTATTTTTGAGTTTTTAAAGATAAATGGGATGATATCAAATAAGATAAATCCAACTACCCAAAAACTGAAGGGGTACTTTATATTTTCCCCCCTAATTTATGTGAAAAAGCTCCCTATCATTACAATAACTATAATAGAATGTTTTGACAAGTTGGATTAGTTTAATATCATAATTTTATAGAATTAACTTCATTTTATTTCAAATAAAAGAAATTATTTTAATTTATTTACAACTAAATTCTATTATTTGAAAATTTTGTCAAAAATAATGATATTTAACTTATTTACAAATAAATTCTTTTATTTGGAATGATTAAAAAATATATGAAATTTGATTAAAAAGTAGATTTGGATTTTATCATAGTAAATATAATATTTGAAGGAGTATAAATTTTTTATTTAATATATATTTTAAGTCAAATGAAATAAATTCTAATAAAATTCTTACTAAATTTGATAAATTTAAATATAATTAAAATAAGAAATACAAATGAATTGAAATGAAATAAAATTCCTTCTTACTTAAAATTAAATATCATTTCAAAAAATTTATTAAAAAATAAATAAAATTTTATTTTTAATTAATAAAATCAATTTTACCTCATAGTGTACTATCATTTTTCTTCTTTACAAGATACATGCAATTATAAAAAGGAAAAAAAAGGAAAATACACTAAGTGAAATTTATTTAGTTAAATTAATATTTTATTTAAATTAATATTTTATAAAAATATTAATTAGTTAATTATACAATATAAAAATTTATAATTTTTTTAGTAATGGTAGAACTAGTAATTCAATTAACACACATATACATAAAGTCTTAAATTTAAACTTTAAATATAATGAAAAATAAAATTTATAAATTCTAAAATAATATCAAGTACCACTATTTAATCAAAGTACTAACAAATAATTTATAAATTTTATTATTATATTTTTATGAATTCATTATAAAATGCACCCATCGCATATGTTAAAAGTTAATGTGAAATATAAAGTATATTTAGATATATTTTTTTAGAAATCATTCTTAAAAATTAGTTTTATAAATTATTTTTAAATTTTAAAAATAAAAAATAGAGAATGATCAATGCTATAAATTAAAAAATTATCTAATTACAAAATTAATATCAAGAATTAAAAAGTTAAGAAAATATTAAAAATTATTTCTATTTTTATTTCTAAATTACATATTTAAACTTATAATTTTTAGAATTAAACTATAAAAATAATTCTCAAGCTAAAATTTTTACTTTTAAAAATAGTAAACAAATAAAGAGGTTGTTTAGTTTACTTTAATAATATAAGAAGTTTTCTTTTTTGAATAATAAGAAAGAGATGTATTATTTGGTTGATTATTATTTAACAAAAATGGAAAAATAACACTTACTAGAAAGTCCTACTCCCACAAAATGCTTACCCACCTATAATGATTTCAATACACCATTGAATTTGATCCTTAAATTTTTACATAAGACATAAGTTATATAAAATGTGACTATTTATACAATATTTATAATTTTTTTTATAAGATATCACAATTTTATTCATAAATCTCATAATATGAAATAATGATTCTACAACATAAAAATTTGAAGAGTTATTACAAAATTTTATGAAAAAATAATAAATTTCATCTAAAATATTATTAATTTTAATAAAAAAAATCATATAAAACTTATAAGAATCCTACCGATACACTCTTTTTTTAAAAGTTTGCCCAAAGAGTTTCTTTAATTTAATCTATTTTATCATATTCTTTTCAGGACCTACTTTTTCGATCATTTAGGCTTCGATTATAAATCGTTTTGTCTCAAGTGGCTTATTATTTTGTCTCACCACACTCATTCAATTTTGAGCAAATACAATGATTAATTTCTCATTTATATATATATGATAATTAACATATATTTTAAATTTTATAAATATCATTATTAATATCTTATTTTTATTTTTATTATATTTTTCTCTTCATAAATTTTCTTATATTTAACATAATTAAGATGAGATTTTTTATTCAATATTTTTTATTTATTTTAATATTATAAGTGAATGAAATGATAAATAATTATAATAAAAATAAAAATATAAAAATAAATAGTGTTAGTTATTAAATTTGAAAGATATAATAATAACCACTTGTTAGCCCATTTTATGAAGTTTCAACAATTGATGATTTAGCTTACTAAAGTACCTTAGCAACTATGGTTTGGGGTGATGTGCAATTGAGAGTTTAGAAAAAGATAGGGCTTTAATTTTGCTCTTGTTAAGTTAGGTAAGGGGAAATTGACCAATTGTAACTATGGGATTCTCAAGCTTACATGCATAAAGACATGTTTGGGAGTTAGTTATCTTATAGAGGTTAGCAAGATTTTAAGAGTGAATCATAGGTAGTTATTAGAATTGCCCAACATGTCTGGTCATGTTAGAAAATGATAATCACCTTCAATGCAAGTAATAATTGCTTACGTAGGGTTAATAAACACCCTCATTTCAATAAGTTAAGGGCTTTTTTTTTTGCAAAAATTGCTACAAAAGCATTTACATATACTATACATTCAAATTGTCTAACACTTTGCTAATCAATCTTTTTACAACGCTCTGCTATCATTTGTTCTTGACTTCTACAATTCTTTGTAGTCTTATAAACTGATTTTTGAGTGCTAGCAAGGTCTTCAAGTTTCTAACCTAATTATCTCATGTCTATTGATGTGCTTTTACTCCTCTATTGAGTGAAGACCGTGCAAAGATTACAGGAAAGATTATATTTAAATTGCTTATTTTTTTGTGCACTTTCATGCATCTTTATATTTGCATCTTCATGGTCATTTGTTTATTACTTCCATTTAAATTGCATTAATTATGTTTAAAACTACACCAATAAACTGTGTGCAATCTCATTTGAGAAAAGAGTTAGATTGTTATTCTTAGTGTAAATTTAACCACAATTGAATGCACAAAATTATTCACACAACTATTTAAAAATTTTGAAAAAATTAAAATAATAAATAATCAAAAGATATGGAACCACAAATCTATTAATAAACTTTATTTATCTTTTTTCTCCTTAAAAAAAGTAGAGTTCAATCCTCCCTAACTTATCTTTAAAAATTTTTGATTGATGGTTGAGTTTATTCTAAAAGAAATTAAAGTATAAGCATGGAAAAATTAAAAAATAAAGAAAAAATCCTCTTAAAAGTTAAAATGTAAAAAGAAAAAATATAAGTCATATACATTCAATTAACTTTGTATTTGTAATTTAGCAATCGATAATATAACACAAATTAAAGATAAACAAATGTTTTTCAATAATTTCTTTCTTTTTATAAGGACATTGTATTTTTTTATAGGGTTACTACCTATATATAATACACATTCTCTTTAAAAATTTCAAAATATAGAGTGAGTACATGCCTGCCTCGTGCATATGTGGATCCGCCTTTGATTATCACTAGTCATCATCTTAAATCTTAAATTGGCACTCAAGTTCTGATACCACTTGACACAAAATGGGAAGTTAAAATGGAAAAATGTATTTCTAGAAACTATAAATAAATAAGAATATCATAATGAAATACCTTATTAATTTATGAATTGAATATAAAATGAATAAAACTCTCTAATTGAGTGTGTGTGTGTGTGTATTAATCCTAAAGAAATAATCCATTAGATTTAAATGATGTGTGACATAATTTATTTATATTAATTTCCTAAATTTAAACTTATACTATAGAAGTTCATACCAATAAAATAAAATAACTAAAATTTAAATAATAAACTAAAATACAATAATTATTCATTCCTTATCATATTTTATAGAATTGGATTTTTGATGAAATATTTTAGCTTCTGCTCTCGTGTTAATTTCTATATGGAATGACTCAAACCTTCTACAGACTCAGGACTTTTGATTTTTGGTAATGTAATTAAGGCCTTTACTTTTCCTATAGTTAATTTCTAGTTTTTTCTCTTTGTTAGGCTTTTGCCTTATTTGCTAATAAGAAATATATTTTATCATTCATAATGAAGAATAAAGCTATTTGCATTTCTCAACATTCACTTCATCTTTACTTTTCTTTCCATATTAAGAAAAACAAAAGTCTTTTAAACTAGTAAAAATGGGTTAAGTCAACGAATTTCTTTTTGATATAGAAAAGAGAATGAGGAAAGAATGATTGTTGAATAATGCAAATAGTATTTCTTAATAATGAAATATGTCTATGTTACACCTTTTAAAAAATTAAGATATATGTTATTTTCTTTTTATTAATACTTTTATGTAATCATAATTAATTAATTGTTATAGATTTGTTTATGAGGTGAATTTATTTAAAGGAAATAGGGTTTTACAATGAAAATAGGAAAAATGGAATTAATTTGAGGTTAATGTAAAATTAGATTTGAATAGGTATGTATTGAGGAGATTTAAAAGTTACTTTTTCCAAATAGTCCCTTGCTTATCTTGAAATTGCAAAAATATCCCTAATAACATTAAAACCCTTTACCTATCATTTTTCCAAATTTCTTAGCCGAACTAGCTAAGCTTTCCTCTCCTTATTATACTTCTTTAACTATTCCATCCAAAATTCATCAACTTTAAGTTTAAGCTAAGAAGATTTAAGAAATTATCATTTACTTCTTTTTGACTAAGGTAATCATTCCTAAAACCAAGTTTTAGTTGGTGGTTGTTTAAGTTTTGCTGGTGGAATAAGGAAAATTAAGGATTTAAGTCAATTTTTTTTATTTGATATTGTTTAGGACAAGTTAAAACTTTAACTAGCCTTTTTTCATTTCTTCCATCCACTTATACATAAACAATTTACTTAAAACAAATGATTTTATAGATCTCATTCTATTAAGTATGGATTATGAAGTTATGTTGGATCTTAGTTGTAGTATTATGTATGTGTTGAATTGAGGAAGAATTAATCATATAGATAGTATTTTTGCAGAAATTTCAATATTTTGGACTAATACTCGAGAATATATGTGAATATGTCTCCAGAGCTATTTTCTAGACATAAATGCTCGAGTATGGTATCCATAATTGCCTTTAGACATCCATAAGCAAATATATACTCAATTATAAGGGTTAGACTCATTTCTAAACTCCTATACTCGAGTATATATGTTAATTTTTCCCTTGTTTGCTAGTCTTACTTATTTTATGATATTTTAAGGAATTGATATCATATATGAATGTTATTGATGACAAGTATATATGTATGTGATATTTCTATATTGAGTTTGTGAATGTTATAGCAATCATATATAGATGTAGTATGTTACCCATACATGGACACTACATTTTTATTGTGAACTTGCACATATCATCATGTTTATTGTATGTCTAGTCTTATGTTAATTATTATATTTGTTATGTTCATTAAAGACATCGAATGAATGTATGGTGTGGAATTTTGAGATATTAAACATACTGATGTGTTTATGATTGATTTTGATAATGGAATTTTTGATTGGAATGTGATATGATATGAATGTGAAAGGGGTAATTGATATATGATAATGGAAATAGTAATGGATTTGAAAAATTATTTGTGAAGAAACAAAGCAAATTTTAGAGGGATAAAGATAGGTTTGTGAAAAGAAAAAACTAATTGAAAGGCACAATGAGATTTGATTAGTTTCATATATTATTTATTTGTTTTGTTATTTATGTTATAGAATATAAACATTCATCTGTAAATTAGAAATATTGTAGATGAAAATAGGTTTTGTAATATTTTTGCATATTTATATATTAAAAAGTAAAATTATTCACTTACCACTGAATGTTTCATTATCTTATTGACATGTGTGAAATTATTGATATATGATTGTGATTCACTAATGAAGTTATGCACATGAATACAACAAACCATGAATATAAATGTTTTTTTTTATAAGTGTAATATTACAAGGCAAGTGAAGAAACATAGATCGGAACTCCTTTTTTCAAGGAGGTTTAGATAATCACCATCATTTTTTGTGTGGTTTACTCAATAAAATATTTATTAAACTTTAATTTATTTCTTATGACATACATTATTTCACTACTTGCTGAGTTTTCCATTAAAACTCATTTGCTTTTATTCTTATTTCTATTTTTTATGGGGAATCTTCCCCTTAGATGCTCAATTATTGTTTGTTGGAAAGAAAATAAGCCCATTCAAGGAATTTTTATAATGAGGTGATTCATCAAACAGTTGTTGCAGTTAGTGTTATATATTATTATTAACAACATAGTAGATTTACATCCTTTCACATTTTAGTCTATGGGAAGATACACTCCCATGAAAAATTAGGATGTCATAGAACATATTGGTATATCCACATTTTTAAGTTTTGAGACCCATAGGAGGTTGTTGAGAGTAACTCTCTATATTGGTCATGCACCCCAAGGTTGGATCGTGATAATATATATTCGTATAGTTACCAAAAAAATGTATATTTGTATGTGTAATTTGTGTATAATATTTTAGTAGTAAATAAGTTATTTTCTTATCCATTTTCATATGATAATATTATAAATTGTAATATAATAATTATTTTTAAGTAAACATAATATAAAAAGATTAATATATTTCATTACATAGACTTTTATCAAAATTATATTACGCTTATATAAATTTAAAAAATAATTCTTATCAGGTTCGGCTTTTCTTTTTTAGTTGTATAAGATAAAACTTAATAAACGTTCAAAATTAAAACACTAGTTCTGATGATCTAATTATTTAAATAGACTCATTCTCTCTCATTGTGCTTGGTTCTATGGAAATGTAGAGAAAAGATTATGCTAAGAATGAAAAATGGTGGAATATATAATTTTTCATTGCTTAGTTGATAAATAGAAAATGGGGAGAAGAGAATAAGATTAGTAAAAAATGATATGAAGCCCACCATAACACTTTTAAGCCAAAACTGAGGATACTGAGGAGAAAAAGAGAAGTTAAAGTTCTTGATGGGAAATATATTTCATAGAATTATAAATATAAATTAACAAAGTATGAAATATTTATTATATTTCATTTTAAATGCAGAAAATTTAGTGGAATACAAATTTTTTTAATAATAAAGTATAAAGATAATATATTATTTTTTATTTATATAAAAGTATATAAATTTTTTTATAAAAAATATCTTTTAAAAAATAAATAAATCCTAACTTGGTTGCAAAATTATCCTCCTCTCTGCATCGACTCCTCTCTCAGAAAGGAGCTTCATTCACATCTCTTTCTACTGAGCAAAGCCTTCGACGATATTTAAGGACTCTCTATCTCTGTTATCAGAACATTCCCCTAATAATAGTGTTATGGTGAAAAATTATAGTCTGATCCTTTTACTGTTTACAGAAGATTACGAACGAAAATTTCAGTATTTACCCTAAAAAATCTTAATTTGTTTGTGGGAATAGTAGCACATAATGTAGTTAGCTCATTAGCTCATTCTTTGTTTGTTTTAGTTTGATTTAAAGTGTATACATAGAGAGACTTGATGCTCAAATTTCCTAAAATCAAATATTTCAAGATTAAACTTCCTTTTTTTTAAACTCTATTTTTTTTAGGCTTTGTCTTAAAATGATTTTAAAATGAAATCCTCAAAACTGAATCTTCGATCTATTCAGGATTATGAAAAATGAAAATGAAGTATTTACTAAAATTTTATAACTAATAGAACAAGGCACAAACAAATTTGGATATGAAATTTACACAGAACCCTTAATCTTGAATCATCAATATCTAAACCTTAAGCATGACAAGATGTAGAGGAAAATAAATGAAATTTATTTTGTATTCAATTCTGTCATAGGCCAATCTAGACTCTGGCAAATAACTTACAAGAATAGAAATATAGGTATGGCATTCCCATATGGGAGGATAATGTTGACATGTACACCTATTTTGAAGATTCAGTTTCTCCGTTTCCTTTGATTTCTCAACCATCCTTTTTAGGTTCTTCTTTCTTTTTTCCTGATCCAATAGTACCATATAGTTTCCTTAGCTTTCTAACCACTTTCACTGAGTCCATGTTTCCTGTTAATGTCAACTTCCATAGCCACCGACTCAAGCCTTGCAAAATTAAAACATTAATAGAAAAAAATATTGAGATACTAGTTTGCTTAATTTTGAACTAATTAACACACGTAAACATGATTACTTAGGGATCATAATACCGAAAATCTTGGAGACTATCTTCATGACTTTTTCTTTAATTCTCCCATCACATAATTCCACTACTTCCAACATAAGTTCCAGTCATAGGAGAAAACTAAAAGAGCTGTTGGGATGGAGACTAGGTAAGAATTTATGAAACAACGGATAAAGCCAAAACCACGTAACCCTAAGATCTAGAATATAGAAGGCCAAAAGCAATAGATAGAACCATTTTGTAAGAAAAATTGAATGGATGAATTATGGAACGAAATACATGATTATTGCATGAAAACATAGCAAGATTCAGATCCCAAATTTTCTTAAATGGCTTTAAAGCATTTTATATTGGAAGAAAAATGGGATGAATGGGTATGATTTTTCACCTTCATTTTTGTTTCAATGACTAAAGGTAAAACAAGACTTGATAATACCCTTAGAACTTGAATAGGAGGAGAGTTGGGATTTGTTTCAAGTAAAATGAAGAGAAGTTGGGCTTGCGTTTTATACTAAAGAAGCATCTGGAAAGAGAGGTTAATTTGATTAGTCAACTAAATCATTTTTAGAAGAGTATTAATTCAATTTAAATTTAATTGAGGATAATGTCAAGATATGTGATTAGCTTGATTAGTCAAGTTGTAATTGGTTACTAAATCATTTTCAGAAGACTATTAATTCAATTTAAATTTAAATGAAGATAATCTGAAGATATGCGATTAGTACTATAATGTGAATAATGTGAAGATGATGTCAAGATATATGATTATCCTGGTCAATAAAGTTATAATTGGTTAGTAAATCTTTTTTTTTTAAAGAGTAATAATTAAATTTAAATTTAAATAAGGATAATGTGAAGATAGATGATTAGTGCAGAAGTTGTAATTTGATTTAAATTTAAGTTATGATAATGTCAAGATATATAATTATCCTAATTAGTGAAGTTGTAATTGGTTAGTAAATCATTTTTAGAAGAATATTATTTCAGTTGAAATTTAAATTAGGATAGCATCTTGAAAATAATTTCAGTTCAACTTAAATTTATATAAGGCCAATGTTGAGAATTATGATTAATCTAATTAGTGGATTTGCAATTAGTAAATCATAAATCAGTGGAATTATATTTAGTAAAATTATATTGTTGATTATGATGTTAATTTTAACAATGAAGTCTTAACCTGAATAATTACAATCTTACTAAACACACACTAGTTCACAATTTTCCGCAAGGAAAAACTAGGTTCTATTAATATGTACAATAATTACTAGAATATGAGCAAATATGCAAAAAAAAATATATTTGATATCCTAATTTTTATTGAAGTTTTAATTATATCTCCCAAATTTTATATGAAACAAATTTAATCTTTTAACTTTTAAAAAATATGCAATATTATTTTAAAAGGTAGTTTTTTTCAGCAAAAATACTTATATGAAATCCAACTTGATATCTTATACGTAGCACATAAGTTATAACAAAAAAGCATATTTGGTCTCCTAACATTCACTAAAATTTTAATCTTATTCCCTAACTTCTATTTAAACCAAATTTACACTTTTGCTTAAATATCTTCACATTGTAATCTACGAGGAGGATTTGTTAAGTTTTAGATTTATTCAACACTAACCAAAATCATAGAATCAATCCTTTAGCTCAAGTTCGTTAAACCTATAGTTTCTTATACTAAAATAGAATTAGAAGACACATCATAAATCTATTAGCAGTGATGAAATGAATAAATATAGCCTCAAATTTTGAAAATCTATTTTTGGAACATCACATACTTATTATGAATCATTAGTAATTGTTTTGAAGAGCAAGATAATTCCAAAATATAAATGTAATTGTCTTTAGAGTTTTTTAAATTATTATTCAGATTTGATTGATTAATATTTATATTGGTTAATTACAATGGAAAACATTGTATTATCATGACATTTTGTCACGATGGAAACGATCACTTTTTTTAATTAAAGGATAGATTTGGTTCAAATTAAACATAAGGGATAAGATTGAAGCTCTGGTGAAAGTTAAGAGATTAATTACTAGAAAAAATATGAAAAATATAACTTACGTGTATTATGTAAAATGTTAAGTTAGATGTTATGTAAGCACTAATGGTGGAGCATTGTATGGGATAAGAAGGGCCATGACCCTACTAAATTTTTTTACAATTTCATAATAGTATTGTATAATTATATGTAAAAAAAAATTTATATGCATTGTTTAGCCCACAAAATATTTTCACTTTTCATATATTTAGAATTTTTGAAATTTAAAACATATGACTATAATATTTTATTAATTCAAGAAGATATAATTTAGAGAATAGGGAGTAATTTTATAAAATTGAAATTCAAAATACTTCTTCAAAAATTTATTTGAAGTACACAAAAAAAAGAAATGAAAAATAATTTTAAATGAATTATAGACCAATGATTTTGCCGCTTTATACAAGATGAATAGTTGAGATATAATAAGCATGCTAGCCTTTTTGCTTTAACTTATTTGAGAAATTAAATTTAAACTATTTATAACTTCTTTGAATCCCTTAAATAAAAATAAAGATAATAGCCAACAACTCCAACATCTATGAGTATAAATATAAGCCAATACATCTTAACTTCTGATCAAATTATGTTTAAAATTTTTTAAAATTATTATTTATTTTAATTCTTATTACATATTTTCAATATATTTGTGTGTGTGTATATATATATATATATATATATATATATATATATATATATATATATATATATATATATATATATATATATATATATATATAATATTAAATATTTTCATTCTTTTTTCAACCAAATTTTGGACTTTATGTGTGTTGCAATATTATTCTTTTATTCTTTTTTTTTTACTTAATAATGCTACATTTTTACACCATAACAACAATATATTGAAAATTTTAATTATTTTTTCATAGGACTCTAATTTTACAAATTCTGAATCAATTAATAAGATTTCTAATTGTCAAAGTAATTAAATGAATTCATTAAATTGCATTTGATATTAAAACATGTATACATGCATAGTAAATAGTAATGTTTGAAATTTTCATTTGCATGACTTTATTATATTATTACTTCTAGTATATAAGCTAATTTGATTTATATTCAATTAATTAATTTTTTGATGTCCAGGATTAATATACTTGATAAATTTTTTAAGAAAAAAATTAATGATAAAAAAGGAATAACCTAACTAAAAATTTACTATTAATCATATGATAATTCATTGATAACTTTTAAGTCCTTGAAAAAAAAGTAAAGAGAGACACTATAAATGGAGATAATTTTTAATATGTTACAATTCACTTTCTCTTAGATTTTTTTAGTAATGAATAATTATTAAATTATATTTAAAATATTTAACAATACATAAAATGCTAGAAGTTATATAGCATCATAAATTTTTTGTATATCAAAAATAGGATAATATTATTTATATTGAAAATGAATTTTGAATCTTTTATATTCATTAAATTGAGTTTTATAAATTTGTTTCACCATTATGTATTTAATAATAATCCTTGATTTATATTTTTAATTTTAAATTATTTTTTGTGTATATCACATTATTTTTAAAAATATTTCGAATTTAGCCCCCGAAAATATTACTCAAGCTCGACTACCGGTAAGCAACTCCATTATAAAATCTAACGGTATTGACAAGATGAGTAACATTGTACATTTTTTTAAAGGATAAATTACTTAAGAGAATATCTTTATGTATATTACATAATATGTATAATATAATATGCATGAAGATATTCTAATAATTTTGATCAAATCAAGAAAGTATTAAATTATAGGTATTAACTTAAAGATGTATACTATTTAAAAATTATATTAATATATATAAGTATCAATTAAAGTCAAATAATGATAAATAACTCTGTCTAATTTATATATGGTTTTGTAATGGGATGTTCTAGCAATATTAATATTAATAATTAATAATTAATAATTATAATTAAACGGCATTGAAAATATACGTCTCTATTTCCAAAATTTACATAAATTTCTTCCAAAGAAATCAATTTTTGTTATATTTTCTCCAAATTTAATGTTTTTCATCGTCTAACTACTAAGTTCTTAGTTTGCGCATGATCAAATTTTTTTTATCGGAAAATATCTATTTTATCTCTAATTTCATTGCATAAATTATGATTTGTTTTTAAAATTAATTTTGGTTTTTTTTTGTTTTGAGTAAATTCTATTGTTCATCTATATAAAATCTATTTTTTTAATTTTATCTATAGAATATTCTATATTAATTTTATTTTTGTGATATATAAATTTATTTAATTTTATGTATTTTATTAACATTTGAATTTGAACAAAAATTAACTTAATTTTATTCTTTTAAAAATAAAATAAAATTAAATAAATTAATATTTCATAAATAAAATTGATATAAAATATTTCTGAAACTGAAAAAATTTTGTATTTTACGAGGACAAAAACGGTGGTTACTCTTTCTGTAATATATATTTCCGAGATCAGTCAGTCCTTATACTACACTTCGTGCTTGCGTTCTTTTCATTCCTGACGAAGTTGAATCCTTATGATCAATAACCGAATCCGGATACAGCAGAATGGGAGGGAGGAAGCTGTGTGTAATGGAATAATTGCAGACAGAAATCCTGGCAAATCTTCCGCCGAAGTCTCTAATGCGATTCAAGTCTGTTGCAAAATCATGGAAGAATCTCTTCGGAAGCCCCTTTTTCGTCTCCAAGCAATTCTCGGCTTCCTCCGCCAAACGCAAGAGCAATCCTCTCCTCATGGTCTATGAAGAGGAAAGCCCTGGTTTCGACCTCTTAAAATTGATTTCCCAGGATGGGTCATCGCCTGATTTGGACAAGCCATTCGCAGACGAGGATTTGCGTTGCATATTCCCTTACGGTCCCTGTAATGGGATCTTCTGTCTCGATTGTTATCTTAAGGGTGGTCGTAATTTCTTGATTTTATGGAATCCTGCGACTAGAGAGGTCCAGGTTGTTCCACCACCTCTGATTCCACCCTCAGATAAACATTCATGGCCCTTGTATGGGTTCGGCGTTCATCCCAACACAAATGCTTACAAAATTGTGAAGCTGCTGTTGTTTTCAGCACCCTATGGTTTCTATAAAAAGCCAGCTATAGCTGAGGTATATAATCTAGCTACTGATTCTTGGAGAATTATCCCTAATACTGTGCCTGCTTGTTTCATAGTACCGCTATCATGGAAAAATCAATTCATATGTAAATGGTGTCCATTGTTGGGTAACTGACGACTATGACATCAATCCTTTGCTTTGACATGAGGACCGAGACTTTTGATAGAATCAAACTACCCCAGACAACTGATGTGACTTCGTTGAGTGATGAAAGATTTTGTCATTCTGTAGTTTCCATAACAAATGGTCGAATTTGCTATTTTTGTCTGTATGACATGAATAATGGTGTTCGTATTGAAGTCAATGTTATGAGCGATTATGATGGTGTTGAAAGGATTTGGACTAGATCCCGTTATATATTATCTAGGGTGCCAGAGTTCTTAGGCTTCTGGAAAGACAGTGAGATGATTCTTGCAACAGATCCATCAGATTCAGAACAATTACTGACTTATAAGTTCGATAATTCAAAGATGTGGCGAGTAGGGGAAATTCAAGTTAATGGGGAGAAGTGTCATTGGCTTCGTGAATATGTAGAGAGCATAGTTCCTTTAAATATCTAGGTTGTGGAATAAGCATGAGAGCAAGAAGCATGATGTATGCAAGTAATTTTCCATATGGGAAAATGAAGAACTGTTATGGTATAACTAGACTTTAGTTTCATTGTAATAAGACGGTATTCCTTATGCCAGATCTATGATCATTTATATTATGAATTTGAATTAGCATTTTATCAATAATGATGTTCTTTTCTGGTGCAATACATCAGTAATGACCTTGCTATGTTCTGAATACTGAATAAGGTCCCTTATGTTGAAATCTATGTTTGTTGTTGCTGGTTTTCTCAATTTTAGTGCAGGTGTTGTTTCTCTTGCGGACAGTAATTCACAAATAATCGGATTTTGATGTTTCAAACAAGAAGCAGTTGGAGTTTGCTCAACATCTGTTCAGGTAAGCTAGAAATGAGTTTTATATGCTGATTAAAGTTGGGTTGTATATATATCAGTTTTAAAATTTTGATTATTTGTAATTCAGCCTTTATTTTTGTGTGATACAAAAAGTGAGGAAATTAATTGCAAAGAAATCAACCCAAATATGGATAACTTTTCCCTCTAATTTTGTTACAATTTGGTCAATCAAAGCTTTTTCTCAATGAACTTTATTCTTTCGACGACTAAGTTGGATATGTAAGATATCAAAGCTCAAGTAGTCCTTAATTGATGTTTAGTAATTTCTGAATGGTTAATGGCTGCACTTGTGAAGCAATTGCTGCTTGTGATAACAAAGATGAAGATTTGACTTCCTTTATTTTTTGGTGGAAAATATTTTTTTTAATAGAAATATAATTTTAAAATATTAAAATGATGAAAAATATTTTATATGCTTAATATTGCATAAAAAATTTGATGGAGACAACTTTAATTTATTTTAAAAAAAGTTATTTACCTTCAATATTATAACTTTAACTATATTTATTTTAATAAAAAAGTATGTCATCTCCAAGTAAATAAAATTTTCCTATAAAAAATGTCTTTCAACAAAACAATCAAAACCTTTATTATGTGCTTAGTTTGTCAACAACAATTACTTTCATAATCGATAAAGATAACATACTCCTTTTTGCAGTTAATATGTTCTCTATGCATCTTGGAATCACTCCAATTTTAGGATGCCTCCTTTTGGCCATATAATCAAGATACACCTATGAAATTTAACCAAAAAAAAAAAAGAAGAAAAAACAATGAAGAAATCTAGAATATCAACATGATATGCATGTTAGTATTTTATGATTCATAAAAATATTTTAATATTCATACAATCATAAATTCATAAAGAAGAGTACAAAAATTGTACAAATAACATAAAGGATTTTTTAATTACTTGATCTTTTGTTGCATCTATGAGATTAGATTAAGAAATTTGTGGAAGACAAAGGATGATATCGATTATCTGGATCACTGCTCACTCGTTTTCAGATGAATCTCAGAGAGAATTGTGGGAATAATAAAACTGTAATTTGATGAGAGATTGTAACTCACTTTACAAGGAGGTGGGTAGGAATCCAAATCCTAATTATAACTCAACTAGGATTAATTAACGTATCACAATTAATATAGAATTAGGGTATATATACACATTAAATAATTATATTATAATATATATAGTCTAGTTATTATTATTATATTAATAAAATTAAATTATTATTTAATTCAAATTATATATTAAAATGTGTTAATTCATAAAATTATTTTACAATCTCTCACTTGGACAATCACATTTTAATATATAATTTTGAATTACAATATATGACCACATTTAAATAATGTCATTAATACAATTCATACCATTATAACTATAGGTCAAATATGAGATTTCATTAAATGCATATCTGATCATCCGATAGGATTGAAAAGATATACATATATAAAATACCCATTTTAAATGACTAAATAAAATAAAGTGTGTATAAAATCAAAATATACAAAATGATCTATACATCCATCCAAGATGCTTTACAATATTTTGAGACAGAGTCTGAATGTCTCCTTATATTGCCATAATATAATAAGTGCACAATATGATAAAATGACAATATTGTAATATCATAAAATATCGAGATCAATATAATTTCAATTTCAAAATACACAAGTACTCTTATTAACCCCAAATATCAAAAGATTTAATAAGGCTCATACTTAATACATATCTTTTAAATATTTTTACAGTTAGGCCTTTGGCTAATGGGTCTGTAAGCATACAATCTATCAAAATATGTTCAATATGAGTAAGATGCTCACGTGTTTTCTCTTTCACAAACTGATATTTCACATCAAAATGCTTTGTGCAGGCAGAACTTTTATTGTTTTGAGAGAAGCTAACAGTAATAGTATTGTAGCAATAAATGGTTAAAAGTTTCGAAATGTTTTCAACTAAGCAAAATTCAGAGATAAAGTTCCTTAACCATATAACCTCTCGAATGGCTTTATAGCAAGCGATATACTCTGCTTCTATAGTGGAGGTTACTGCTAAAGATTGTTTGACACTTTTCCATGATACAGCTCTTTCTGCAAGCATAAAGATATATCCAGATGTTGATTTCTTATTATCTGGATAACTTGCAAAGTCAGAGTCAAATAGCCTGTACAAATTAGATCACTAGACCTTTTATAAGTCAACATATAATTCTTTGTATCCTACAATTATCTTATGACTTTCTTGACTGCTATCCAGTGTCTTTGACTAGGATTACTTAGGTACCTCCTAAGGACACTAATTGCAAAAACAATATCTGGGCGTGTACATACTTGGGTATATATCAGGCTACTAATAGAGGAAGCATATAGAGGAAGCATATGGGACTATACTTATTTTAGATTTCTCATTATCATTTTGTGGATATTGAGTTTTGGAAAACACTTTACCCTTTTGAATAGATGTAGCATTATGCGAACATGAAGTCATATTAAATTTTTTAAGCACTTTATCTATATATGACTTTTGAGAAAAATCAAGTAAACCCCGAGACCTATCATAATGTATCTTTATGCCAAGCACAAAAGACGTATTTCCAAGATCCTTATATCAAAATTTTGTGACAGTTCCTTTTTTGTCTCATTCAAAAGATTCATATCATTACTCGCAAGGAGAATGTTGTCAACATATAACATTAGGATCATAAAATTATCCGCACTCATCATATAATAGATGCATTGATCCACTGCATTCTCCTTAAATCTAAGAGAGGACACAATCTCATGGAATTTGAGATACCATTGTCTTGATGCTTGTTTCAGGCCATATATTGACTGATTCAACTTACACACTAAGTGTTCTTTTCCATTCTCTTGGAAATCATCCAGTTATTTCATATAAACTGTCTTTGACAGGTCACCATTAAGGAAGATAGTCTTTACATTCATCTAATGTAGCTCGATATTAAAATGAGCCACCAAAGCCATTATAACTCGAAACGAGTTTTTGGTCAAGACTAGTAAGAAAGTATCCTTATAATCAATTCCTTCCTTCTGCGTGTAACCTTTAGCTATTAATCTAGCCTTGTATCTTTCAATCTCACTTTTAGTAGTTTGTTTGGTCTTAAAAATTCATTTGCACCAACTGGTTTACATCCTATAGGTAATTCCACCAAATCTTATACATTATTCTTATGCATTGAATTCATTTTATCTTCCATAACATAAATCCATTCTGAAGAATTATAACTTGAAATACCTTCTGAGAAGCTAATAGGATCAGAATCATCATTCACATCAAACTCATATTCATGCAAATAAACCACATAGTCATCTGAAATTTCCTAACGACGAGTTCTCTGTGATTTTCTTAAGGGCACTTCCTCAATTACATTATTTAGTTCATTCACCAATTGGATTAGTTTAATCAGGTTGATTTAGATCATTTTGCAACTCTATATAAGATGGTTCATCAAAAGGCACTATTAGAGGAACAATATTTTATTTATCAAGCGTTTAGGAGACATTGCTTTGTTCTTCTCCTATAGATATCTGAGGTGACTTCCTCTCACTATTTAACTCATCCTCAAAGTAGATAGCATGATCTGACTCAATAATTCTTGATGAATGAGATCGGTAATAAAACTTACTTCTTTTTGAACCAATGTAGTACCCAGTAAAATATCCACTAATTGTTCTTGCTTCAAGTTTCTTAATATGTAGGTTATACGGCCTAATTTCAGTTTTGCAGCCCCAAACATGAAAATGTTTCAAGCTGGGCTTCTTACCATACATTATCTCATATGAAGTCTTTGGCATAGATTTACTGGGAACTTGATTCAACACATACGCAAAAATTCTTAGAGCATCACCCCATAAAAATTCTAGTAAAGTAGAATGAGTTAACATACATCATACTATCTCCATGAGTGTTCTGTTCCTTTGCTTTGCAATTCTATTCTGCTTTGGTGTGTCAGGCATAGTGTAACTAGCTTCTATTCCACACTTTCATAAATATCCTATAAAAGGACTAGTATTTCTTCCAGTTTTATCATATCTGCCATAAAATTCACCACCTCTGTCTGAATGTACACATTTGATTTGCTTTTCTAGTTTTAGTTCAATTGCAACCTTGAACCTTTTGAAAGCTTCTAATGCTCCAGACTTTTCAAAAATAAGCTTTACCCATCCAAATCTCGAATAGTCATCAATGAAGGTGGTAAAATACTCGAAGCCTTCCATTGCATTAGGTAAGATGGGCCCACACACATCAGTATGGATTAATTTTAGAATACTTTCTTTCCTGGTCCTTTTCCTTTCTTTAACTCTAGATGTTAGTTTTCTTTGATACAGTCCACACAGACACTGAAATCTGAAAAGTCAAGTTTAGGTAAAACTCCTTCTTTTATTAATCGTTCCATTCTTTCTTTGGAGATGTAGCTTAATCTTCTATGTCAAAGCATTGAAAATGTTTCATTTAATCTTGGCCTTTTATTTCCAACAACTATGTTGACAGATACAAAGAACAGGAGTCATAATATAACTTAAAATTATTATTTTCAAATAAACATGAATATCCATCTTGGTCTAAAGAATTTATATAAATTAAATTCCTTCTCATAGAAGGTACAAAAATAACATTTTTCAATTCTAAAACATGACCAGTGGACAGATACGAAGAAATGACTCCTATGTGTTTAACTTGTATTTTGTCTCCATTTCCTAGTTTCAAAGTGTTTCACCCTCACTTGGCCTCCTCAGATTTCTTAGTGCCTACAAGTAATTAGTGACATGGATAGTGGCACCAACATCCAGCCACCAAGTGTTAGAAGGAACTTCAATACTATTAGATTCAAAATAAACTAGAGACAGAGGATTACCTTTCTTCTTCTTTTCAAGCCATTTCTTAAATTTAAAGCAGTCTGCCCTTTTGTACCTATATTTTTTTTGCAGAATTTGCAATTTTCTTTGAATAAGGCTTTCTTAGGCTTATGCTGTTGTTCCCTCATATCATTCTTCTTCTTTTCATGATTAAATTTTCCTTTATTGTCCTTCTGGAAGGGCTTATTGGCTTGTCCAGAACTCGAACCATGAGAGACAAAATTTGCTACTTGCATCTTCATTTTTTTCATATCCTCTTCTGCTTAAATCACTGTAGAAATTATTTCATTAATGATCCATTCTCCTTTATGAGTATTGTAAGATATTTTCAGTATATCAAATTAAGGAGGAAGCGACTCTAAAGCTCACCAAATTAAGTAACTATCTTCCAGATCGACATTCATACCCTTTAATCGGTTGTAATAATGCACCAGTTTCATTATATGCTCCCAAACACTACCCATTCCATCATACACAATTTTCTCCAATAAAGACAGATAATATCCTTTTTCAGCTCTATTAAACTTGACATATTTTTTAACCACTGAATCCAGGAATGCTTTTTCCTTCTGACTATCAAGAATACTCTGCCTTATAGTCTTATCCATCATATACTTTATTACCATCAGACAGATTCTATTGGAATGAGTCCATTTTTCATGTTGTGCTTTTTGAGCAGGAGTTGACTCTTCATTAATTTCTAATTCCTCTTCATACAAGGCCAGATTAAGATTAGAGATCGCCAGATACAGTTTCAAAGATTCTACCCAGTTCTCATGATTGGTCTCATTTAAAGTTTTCAGAGAGGTCAGTTGTATAGAAACAAAAGTTGAGGAAAATTATTAAAATTTATGAAATTAATCATAAATTAATAACATAGCATGTTTGAATAATAATCATGCTTAAAATTTTCTCATAATTATATAACTATTTACAGTATAATGCTATGATATTTAGTATCGATAGGGTATAAGTATCACAACATGATACAAGAACTACATGCTAAATTCCTAAAACTTAATACCGATGGAGTATTTAATAATTTTAAAAAATTAACATATAATTCTAACATTTATATTATCACCTACTAATTATATTAATAGAACTATACCAATAGGGTATAATTACCATTAATATAGTACTTTTCTAATTTTTATTATTCTAAAATTTAATTGCCATAACAATAATTAATCAACATAATATATATTTAATAAAACATTACAAGAAATTTTATGTAATTAACCCACGATAGGTGAGTTTAATTATATAAAATTTAAATGTTTAACATGAGCAATTATAATCCTTGTATAAATTAAATAACCAATTGCATATTAATGAAAAAAATTAAGAAAATATGTATACAGTATATAAATCATTCAAAAAAAATTTATACAATACACAATTATACAAAGATTATATAGTAAAAATTTTAGGCCAAAATTCAATTAAATTAATACTAAAAAAATAGAACAAAAATTAATGAAAAATATTTTATTTTCAAAAAATTATAAAAAAATTACCAAAAAATCAAGTTCGGAAAGTAGAGCACAACCATATTTTTATTTTTGAAAAGTTATATCAGGAAGATAGTGCGTGCATTGTACGCGCCAATCATGCGAGTGGGTGTTGCCCAAAACTAATGCCAAAGGCATGCGTCATACGCGTAGACATGGATACACCACACGCACAAACATGATGTGTGCATTGCATGCACTATATACACAGATACGGCACGTGCACTACACACGCCACAACCGCGACTGGGCTTCATCTAGACGTGCTATTTCAGCTTCTTCTTCACTTGATTTACAGTTTCTGGGTTTCCAAAAATTCATTCCGGGTTTGGGGGGAAAAATATAGTTCAACCCTACCCGATTCTTCAGTTTTTAATGTCAAAATTAATAGATTTTAATCCTAATTTAATTTATAACATTATACATCAATTAATTTCAGAAAATTATTCATATATTATGTATTTAATTTCAACTATAAACCATTACGATTTTCTTCTTTATTCAACATTAGCATCTATTTAATACTTATTATCACAAATCAATTTAGGGTTTATATTCATCAATGTGTTCTTAATATTTCTATAATTTTAGTTTTTCAGAATTCAAGCAAAACATTCAACAATTTTCCAAAAGTTTTAATCAGTCTTCATATCTCCGAAAATAAATTCAAAAATTATTGTCAAAATTTAACTTCAAATCAAATCAACAACATTTTGATTAAAAGAAAATAAGAAACAATAAATTCAAAATAATTTTGCCATAATTCTTTCTGATTTATTATGGCTAAAGCATACAAAGAATTCATACTAGATAAAATAAAATATCAAAATATAATTTGTACAATCTGACTCATCAATATGGATTCTAAGGCTTTGATACCAATTGTTAGTATTTTATGATCCATAAAAATATTTTAATATTTATACAACCATAAATCCATAAAGAAGAGTACAAAAATTGCACAAATAAAATAAAGAGTTTTTGAATTACCTGACTCTCCTGCTGCATTCATGAGATCAGATTAAGAAATTTGTGGAAGATGGAGAATGATATTGATTAGCTGGATTACTGCCCACTCGTCCTCAGGTGAGTGTCAGAGAAAATTGTGAGAATAATAAAATTGCAATTTGATGGGACACTGCAGCTCACTTTATAAGGAGGTGGGTAGGGATCTAAACCCTAATTATAACCCAACTAGGATTAATTGACCCATCATAATTAATCTAGAATTAGGATATATGCACACACTAAATAATTATATATATATATATATATGTATATATAGTCTAGGTATTATTATATTAATGATATTGAATTATTATTTAATTCAAATTATATATTAAAATATATTAGTTCACAAAATTATTTTACAATGCATTCAGGATCTACTAAATTAGCCTAGTAGTCACTCATCAGTTCAATCTATCCATATGATCTTAATCTTGAGAAATTCATTTTCTCAATTTGTCATGGAGCTTTTTCGTTTCTGTTCGATGGTGTCACTGGAATTTTCTAATCACTCTCACGATGGGTATTCAGTCATCATAGTGACTTCTATTATCCTTCGCTAGAATTGAAAGAAAAAATTGCATAACTCATTTTTTATTAACAATCCTTGATGGCGTTGCATTTCTTTAAATTCGTTTCTCTGACTTAGGTAAAGTCAATTTTAAGCTGACGTGACTTAAGCTTACGGAAAAGAGAATTTGAGGTAGTAATATTTTTTGCAATGAAGTAATAATATTCAAAAGAAGTTAATCTAATTTTACTAGATTAATTTAACGAGTAAAAATTGTATGTTAGACGAGTTTCAGATTGAGTTATTTTTTCACTAAACTGAGGCTAATTGCTAAAATACTAATTTTAGTTCTAGTTCTAAATCAATTTTTATTGGGTAGTTTTAGGTGGATTTTGTATTTTGTTATGCTTTATTATTATTGTTACATCATTTGTGTATTTATTATTAATTTTATATTATTAATTAATTAAAATCAATTATTATTACTATTATTATTATTATTATTATTATTATTATTAGATATAACTAAAATAGTGAGAAAATAAATCAAAATACAATATATTTTAATCAATTAGAAGAGTAATTAAAAATTACAGGAGCTAGATTAAAAAAATTTAGTATTAATTAAAATGGATATAAATATTTTGTTAATTAAATTCATAATATATATATATATATATATATATATATATATATCACTATTTTATTGCACAAATAATAATTTATTACTCAAATTAATATATTAATTTAGTTATAATAATTATTTTATGTATATTTAGTTATAATAAATACTTTGTGTAATTTTTTTTATTAATTTTTAAGATTTATGATGATAAATTGAATTTCTCACATAATTTTTATTAATTTTTTTAATTTTAATATAATTGTTTATTTTAATAACTTTGTCTAATATATATTGACAATATTAAATATATAAAATTATTAATTTTAATACTAAATATTTTTAAATTTTAATATAATTATTTATTTTAATAAACTTATGTAATATATATTGATAATATTAAATATATAAATTTATTAATTTTAATATTAAAAATTATTTAAAATTACTTATATATGTAATTTTAATATTATATATTAAAGTATAATTTTAATATATCAAAATTATTATTTTAATATATATAAATATATAATAAATTAATTATTTATTATTTCCTATTACAATTAGACTAACTAGTTAATTTAATAATTTGATAATTAACACTTACCAGTCTTTATCATTTAGAAAGTTGAGTTAATCAATTTTAGTCTTAGTCCCGGTCTCAAATACATTAAAGTTTAAATAGAATAAAAAATTAAAAAAAAAAGTAATGTAGGAAGTGATTAGTACGTAAAGTATTTTAGAAAAAAATTGCAGCATGTTTCACTTTCTTTCCCAAATAATTGAGTTAACCCGTCTCTATCCTTTAAAAAGTTGAGTTAATTAGTTTTAATCTTAGTCTCAGTTCCAAATACATTAAAGTTTAAGTAGAATAAGAAATAATAAAAAAAAAATGATGGAGGAAGTGATTAGTACGTAAAGTATTTTAAAAAAAAAAATTTGCAGCAGGTTTCACTTTCTTTCCAATTATGGGTTCAAATTTTTGTGGATAATAAATCTATCGCCTTGATCTTTTATTGTGTGATATATAACAAAGAAGCGACTAATTTGAACTATAGAATTCGCTTCAAGATGAATGAAATAACTAAAAAAATTAATTTCTATATTTCTTTATAAAGGTAAGCTGATGAGCAGAGAAAAACATAGGGGAGGGAGCAGAATGTATATTATCGTATATATAGTTGATGAAAGTGGAGCCCTGGTTTTGTTTGTGCGGGAAGGCCCCTCCTAATTGAACTTTCTGTCCAGTTGTTCCTCTGTCGTGTTTTCTCCCAAACCAATTGAATCACGAGTGGACTCATAGACAAATAAAGAAGAGAAGAGAATGTTGTTACAGTTTCTGTGTTCACATGGATGCTTTAATAAGATAGTCAAATTCCAATAGATATTTTTAAAGACTGATACAAGTAATCAAAGAAAAATGCATTATGCAGAAGCTGTGTGTTTGCCACTCTATCGCACAGGTTTCAGGAAACTTTTGAGAACATCTTTCACGTAAAGACAAATAGCAGCAGTTCTGCACGTACTGCTTTCCCGATCAGGGTTTTAAAAAATGGTTCGCAACTGCAATATCGCCCATAATATTGCAGTTGCGGACTACATTACATCTACATTTTTTCTGCAATTGCATCTCGCGACGGCCACATTTTCCCGCATCACGTGATGCCGTAACTGTAACCGTAATTTAAATCCCTATTCTCAATCAAAGCATAATATAACCAATGATCTTGTCAGCTTGCCTCCGTAAACACCCACACTCCAACCTTTCAAAATTAAGTGAGAGCGATTGAACATAGTGGTGGATTTTTAGGGTCTTTCCACTCAATTCTTTCGTCTTATCCTTTGTCTCGCAATTTACATTTGTTTTATTTGTGTTGCCTTGTTTTATAATGCTCAAGCTTTGTGCTCTGATTTTCTTGTGTAATGTTCGTTTTAACCGGTAATGATGAGCCATTAATTTTCACTTAATACTTTGATTTTACTTTATTCTAATATATTCATTATTTGAATAGAGAACATAAGATAACCGGTGAATATATGCAAAAGTATGAAAATTTAAGGATTTCCGGTTTATAAATTTAGTTGAGAAATCATTGAAGGTTTTTGAGATTTCAAACAAATTGCTATTTGTAACTCCTTTTTAATTTTTAATAACAATTCTAGCATAAAATATAACTTTTGTATCAAAACCAAAACTTATTGAACATATGTTATGTGCATAATTTTAATAGAGGATGTGATGATGATATAAATTTTGGAAGATTGATATTATATTTATGCTAAAATATCTTATCTTTCTAATCTTTCAAGTATTAAGTTGGTGGTTTACTCAAAAAGCTAATTTTGTTAAAAAGTTCATATTCTTAAAAATAGAAAATTTTAATTGAAATATCAAAACAAATGATATTATTAAATCAAATATATTCCAACAGCAAAGAAGAACACTCAATATTTAAATAAAGAGAGCAATATGTGGTAAATAATAACAATTGAGAAGGTTAAATAGCTACTGACGTGTGTAAATGCAGCGTGCCAACCATCCAAACTTGGTTCCACCTGGAAAGTCGTCAGGCTTTGCTGCCAACGGTAGGAGTTGATTTTTCTGGAAAATTTGCCCTAATTCCCAAATTGCTTTCTCCACTTGGAAAACTTGCTCATTCATTTTCGAAAAGAAAACGCAGAACCATTAGCAGCTGAAGAGGTGGCAAACAGAAGCCCTGTGGATGGAAAATGTCGTACTGGGCTTTTTGCAGGAACTCGAAACAGCAATAAGCTCGTGGTCATCGAGGGCATGGAAGAGTTAATAAGCCAATATTAACATTGAAGAGGAGCTTTTTGGAATTTGGATTATAATTTCTTGATATTTGTTGGTATATATTGGAAGAGTGTGGTCTTTGTAACAATACATGACGGAGATCTATTTCGTGGTTTTCCAGTTTGCAGGCCAATATGGAGGGGAGGGACTTAATTTTTGGCAGGGCAAGAACGAAAACATGGAAGATGAAGCAAGGGGGAGTGGGTCACGTGCTTCATCTCACAATGTTGTCTGATGTGGCAAATTGAAAACCATTTTTTTTTATCACACTCAGCGCTAAGTTGGATTAAAAAATGCCATGTTGGCAGCTTCTTTCAAAATCTAACGGAAGTCAAGTCAGTGACATTGACTTAAACTGATCTAATTTTCATGTTGTGGGGACTAAAATCGAACGATTAATTTTAAGGGAATTAAATGAGATCGATTTGTATATTAGAAAGATGAAAAATATATTTAAGCCATTTAATTTCTATAATTATAAAAATTATATATGAACAAAATGACCATAAAAATTAGTATATTGTAATATTTTGATTTTTGCTTAAAATTTTTATAAAAAAGTATATAATTTAATCTGATTAATTAAGTGAGTGATGTATATTAATTTTAAATTTTTAAAATTTAAAAGAGTAACTTCCAAGATTCCAAAATTGAAAAGAATAGTATCCAACCATTTTAGAACTGAAAGGGTAATTTTCATTTTTCTCTAAAATTTATATGATGTATAACTTTCAAAGTATAAATATTATATATTCATTTTTGTGTTATTTGAAAGTATAGTAACTTATTGTAATATAAAAATCAATCAAATAATAATTACATTTATTGCCTATATTGTGAAATTTTTAAATTTTTTATTGTAAGAACGTACAATTAAGTAGAAGATAATGAAATCTTGATTAAGGATTTAAAATTTTAAGTAAAAATTCTATAGTAAATATGAAGATAATATTAGGAACTTGTTTTTCAACAAATAATTAACATCTGGTTTTCTGATTTCTGTCATCTGAATTTCTAAAAGCTACTAAAGGGGAAGGATAACGATAATAAATAGTAAAATGTCAACAAAATAATTTAAATTGGAATTTTATTATAGAAGGTATTTTTCCTTCTCAAATTTTAAAAAGTTATGAAAATAAGGATAATTAAACATTAAAATTTACATAAAAATAAATAATATTAAATATTAAATTTTAAGATAGATATTTTGTTAATAACTTATATCTCTTCATATTAGGATTTAATGTTATAATTTTATATCTCTCAATTTTTAAATGTTAAAGGAGAAAAAAATTATAATAAGTAAATTGTAAAATCTGAATTATTAATAGGTATAAACTATAAAGTGCTCTCTTCATTTCTTTTTTTCTTATCTATTTTATTTTACAGAGGGATTTATTTTTATTTATTCATCATTTAAGAAAATAAAAAATAAATTTATGATCTTTTTTTAAATATTATTGTTACTATTTTAATAAATGTTCAACAATTTCATATTTTAGTTTATTTTTAGTTAAAGAGAAGGACTTAAATTTGATCTACACTATCAATATAAATTAGTTCTACATTATCACACATTTATATATTTTTTTCAATAAAAAATTATTAAAATTCTTACTGATGTTAAAATTAAAAATTATTTTTTTATAACATGTCTTCTTATTATTCATTAATAGTGCAAAATATTTTATGTTGATAATAAATTAAATTTCAACTTCAAAGATAAAGAGTTTAAATTAATTAATTATTGATAAATTTTTTATGGTATTAATAAATAAGATGATGATGTTATTAAAAATGTAATAGTAAATATTTATTTTTACCAAAAATTAAAAAATTGAACAATTTTATTAGTATAATAACATAAAGGTAAATGATATTATAAAATTGATTTATATTGACAGTAAATTTAATATAAATTTAAAGATAAATTAGTAAATCATAATTTTTACTTTAAAATTTATATTATTAAATATATTTAATTCTTATACATATGCTGAATGATAAAATAAAAAGAATTAAAAAAGTATTGTTTAATTTTAAAAACTGTGATAAAGTAAATAAATTTGAACAAAAATAGCATATTTCATCGGAGAAAGAGTAACTAATTACGTGTTTTAGCTTTTAAAATTTACATGCATGGGGCATGGCTCATCTAAAGTGACGTAGCAGCACACATTCATCCAAGGGATTATTATTATTATTATTATTATTATTATTATTATTATTATTATTATTATTATTATTATTATTATTATTATTATTATTGTTGTTGTTGTTGTTGTACACATGTCAAGTATCAAATGCTACAATTCGTGGTGTACGTCATGCAGAAAGAGAGGCTTTGTATCATAAAAACCTCCTTCAATACAATTTATGTAAAATCTTATTTATATTAATAATTACATAGTAAGTTTATTTTCAAATAAATTGAATTCGAGTTTCTTTCTTAATATTACATACCAATCATGTGTAGATATATTTATTTTGATAGAAAATATTTTTATAAGAAAATAATTATAAAATATTAAAGTAATAAAATTTAACTTAAATGTTTAAATGAAAGGAATTTAATGAGAGTTAACTTCCTTTTTTTAAGAAATTATTTTCTTGCACTACTATATTTTTAGGTATTATATTTTTTAATTACAAATTATATAAGTAAATGTAATTTTTTTACTTTTATATAAAAATATTTTTTAAAAAAGTAAAAATTATTTTCTAAAAAATAAATGGAGCCTTAGTAAAAGTTCATCTTTTTCATGTGCAATTTCAAAATTAAAATTTTAATCAAGAAATAATTTGTTAGATGATCCTTTCTCATTCGATTTTTAACTGTGCCTATTTTTTAACGGTTCATGCCCACTTTCTCTACTTGTTTTATAACTTAGAAGGTTCTGTCTTTAGAATTTTTTTTTTTTTATAATGCCATTTTCTTTGAAACCGTAATTCAAAATTAGAGTGTCGTGATTCTTTTTCCATCTTCACTTTAAAAAGAATTATCAAGATTTTCCCTTACATGGGGAGAGATTAATAATATCACGAAACCGAACATTTCATATCTTGTTTTGTATAATGGTAACTAATGAAACTGGATTATTTAAAAGAGTAATGTTTGATTTAAGGGGTGTGCTTTAGTACAACTTACAATCTTTTATGAATTTTTTGGGAAAGTTTCGTAAATTTTATAATTTTTTTTTCATAAAATCTTACAATTTTTATATAAGACATAAGTTATATAAAATACAACTATTTATATAAAATTTATAATTATTCTATAAGATCTTGTAATTTTATTCATAAATTTTATGATATAAAATAATGATCCTACAATATGAAAACTTGAAGAACTACTAAAAAATTTTATGAAAAAATTATAAATTTTATGTAAAATATTGTAAATTTTATTGAAAAAATCACATAAAACTCGTAAGAATCCTACCCATACACTCTATTTTAGAAATGTACCAAAAAAGTTCCTTTGAATTTAATCTATTTTGTCATATTTTTTTTGGGACCTGCCTTTTTTATCATTTAAGTTCCCATTGTCAATTGTTTTGTCTCATGTGGCTTATTATTTTGTCTCATCACACATGTAGAGAAATAGGAATATGGGCATGGGGTATGGGGTTCCCATATGTGAGGATACTTTTGTTTCATCCAATCCAGACTTCAGCAGATAACTTTACAAGAATAGGAACATGGGTATGGGTTCCCGTATGTGAGGATAATGTTGACATGTACACCTATTCTGAAGATTCAGTTTCTCCATTTCCTTTGATTTCTCAACCATCATTTTTAGGTTCTTCTTTCTTCTTTCCTGATCCAACAGTACAACATAGTTTCCTTAGCTTTCTAACCACTTTCGCTGAGTCCATATTTCCTATTAATGTCAACTTCCAACTTCCATAGATACTGACTCAAGCCTTGCAGAATTAAAACGTCTATAGAAAAAAATATATATTAAGTTTGCTTTATTTTGAACTAATTAACACACGTAAACATGCTTACTTAAGGATCATAATACCAAAAATCTTAGAGACTGTCTTCATGACTTTTTCTTTAATTCTCCCATCACATGATCCCACTACTTCCAACACAAGTTCCAGTCCTAGGGCAAAAAAACTAAAGGGGCTGGTGGGATGGAGACTAAGTAAGAATGTATGAAACAATGGATAGAGCCAAAATCATGTAACACTAGGATCTAGAATATAGAAGGCCAAAAGCAACAGACAGAACCATTGTGTAAGGAAAATGGAATGGATGAATTATTGAAGGAAAATACGTGATTCTTGCATGAAAACATGGCAAGATTCATATCACAGATTTTCTTAAATGACTTTAAAGCATATTATATTGGAAGAAAAATGGGATGAATGGGCATGATTTTTCACCTTCATTTCTATTTCAATTACTAAATGCAAAACAAGACTTGATGATACCCTTGGAACTAGAAGTGGAGGAGAGTGGGGCGTTTGTTTCAAGCAAAATGAAGTGAAGTTGGGCTTGCATTTTGTACTAAAGAAGCATCTAGAAAGAGAGGTCAGTCTGATTGGTGAAGTAAATCATTTTTAGAAGAGTATTAATTCAATTTAAATTTAAATGAGGATAATGTGAAGATATGTGATTAGTCTTATAATATGAAGATAATGTCAAGATATTTGATTATCTTGATCTTATAATTGGTTAATAAATCAATTTTAGAAGAGTATTAATTTAATTTAAATTTAAATAAGGATAATGTGAAGATATATGATTAGTGCAGAAGTTGTAATTTAATTTAATTTAAATTTTAGTTATGATAATGTCAAGATATGTGATTATCCTAATCAGTGAGGTTGTAATTGGTTAGTAAATCATTTTTAGAAGAGTATTACTTCAATTTAAATTTAAATTAGGATAATCTCTTGAAAATAATTTCAATTCAACTTAAATTTACATAAGGATAATGTTGAGAATTATGATTAATCTAATTAGTGGATTTGCAAGTGGTAAATCATATATTAGTGGAATTGCATTTAGTTAGTAAACATATATTGCTGGTTTTGATGTTAATTTGAACAATTAAGCTCTAACCTAAATAATCACAGTCTCACTAAACACACACTAATTCACAATTTTTCACAAGGAATTACTAGGTTCTATTAATATGTACATTAATTGCTAGAATATTAATAAATAGGCAAAAAGGTATATTTGATTTCCTAATTTTTTTTGAAGTTTCAATCATATCTCCTAAATTTTATATGAAACAAATTTAATCTTTAACTTTTCAAAAATATGTAATATTACTTAAAAAAGCAGGTTTTTTTAATGAAAATATTCATATGAAATCTAACTTGGTATCTTATATGTAGCACATAAGTAATATTTTTATAACAAAAAAGCACATTTGGTCCCTTAACAATCACTAAAGTTTTAATCTTATTTCTTAACTTCCATTTAAATCAAAATTTCACGTTAACTTAAACATTTTCACATTGTAGTCTATGAGGAGGATTTGTTGAATTCTAGATTTATTCAACATTAATCAAAATCATAGAATTAATCCTTTAGCTAAAGGCCATTAAGCCTATAGTTTCTTATATTAAAATAGAAGTAAAAGACATATTGTTAATCCATTTTTAGCGATGAAATGAATAAATATAACTTCAAATTTTAAAAATATATTTTTGCAACATCTTGTCATGAATCATCAGTAATTGTCCTGAAGAGCAAAACAATTCCAAAATATGAATGTAATTGTCTTTGGAATGTTTCAAATTATTATTTGGATTTGATTAATTAATATTTATATTGATTAATTATAATGATAGACATTGTATTATCTCGACATTTTTCCTTATATTATGATAGAAATGATCACTTTTTTTAATTAAAGGGTAAATTTGGTTTAAATTAAACATAAGGGATAAAATTGAAATTTTAATGAAAGTTAAGGAATTAATTGCTATAAAAATATAAATATATAACTTATGCACATCATGTAAAATGCTTAGTTGGATGACATGTAAGTACTAATGGCAGAACATTGTATAAGGTAAGAAGGGCCATGGCCTCCCTAACATTTTTTACAACTTTATAATAATATTGTATAATTATATGTAAAAAAATTATATGTTATTTGCCCCCTCAAAATATTTTCACTTTTCATTTATTTAGAATTTCTAAAGTTTAAAATATATAACTATAATATTTTGTTTACTCAAAAAGATATAATTTAGAGAATATAAAATAATTTTATAAAGTTGAAACTCAAAATATTGCTTCAACAACTTACTTGAAGCACACAAAAAAAAGAGAAATAAAAAATAATATTAAATGAATTATAAACCAATGATTTTGCCGTTTTATACAAGTTGAATAGTTAAGATATAGTAAGCATGTTGGTCTTTTTGCTTTAACTTATTTGAGAAGTTAAATTTAAAACATTTATAACTTCTTTAAATTTATTAAATAAAGATAAGGACAATTTACAAGTACAAATATAAGCCAATGCATCTCAATTTTGGATCAAATTATGTTTAAAATTTTTTAAAATTATTATATATTTTAATTTTTATTACATATTTTCAATATATTTATATATGTTAAATATTTTGATTATTTTTTCAACCAAATTTTGGACTTTATGTGTTTTGCAATATTATTCTCTTATTCTTTATTTATTTTTACTTAATAATGCTAAATTTTTATACCATAACAACAATGTATTGAAAATTTTAAGTATTTATTTTTTTATAGGATTCCAATTATACTTTCAAATCAATTAATAAGATTTCTAATTGTCAAAGTAATTAAATGAATTCATTCAATTGCATTTTATATTAAAACATGTATACATACATAGTAAATAGTAATGTTTGAATTTTTCATTTGCATGAATTTATTATATTATTACTTCTTGTGTATAAGCTAATTTTGTTTATATTCAACTAATTAATTTTTTGATGTCCAAGAGTAATACAATTGATAAATTTTTTAAGAGGAAAAATAATGATAAAGAAGAGAATAACCTAACTAAAAATTTACTACTAATTATATGATAATTTATTGATGACTTTAAGTCTTTGAAAAAGTAAAGAGATATATTTTGAATGGAGATAATTTTTAATATGTTACAATTTAATTTCTTATAATTCACTTTCTCTTAGATTTTTTAGCAATGAATAATTATCAAATTATATTTAAAATATTTTGCAATACATAAAATGCTAAAAGTTATATAGAATCAAAAAAAAAATTGTATATTAAAAATAGGATAATATTATTTGTATCCAAAATGAATTTTGAATTTTTTTATATTCATTGAATTAAGTTTTATAAATTTGCTTCACTATTATATATTTAATGACAACATTTAATTTAAATTCAAAATCTAATTTTAAATTTCATTTTTAATGCATGTAGCATTATTCTTAAAAATATTTTGAATTTGGCCCTCCAAAATATTGCTTAAGCTCTACTACTAGTAAGCACCTCCATTATAAAATCTAACAATATTAACAAGATGAGTAACATTACCCATTCTTTTAAAGGATAAATTACTTAGGAGAATATCTTTATGTATATTATATGATATATATAATATAATATACATGAAGATATTCTTATAATTCTGATGTATACTATTTAAAGATTATATTAATATATATGTATGAATTAAAGTCAAGGGAAAAATTCAAGCTAGTACCATATATTGTAACTTATTGCAGCGAGATATCCCAAATGCACTTTTTTTCATTTAAGTGCAACCGCCAAGGTCAAATTACCACAATGCTTAGAAGATAAAATGACACACTTGTTGCGTGTCCCGAGAAGAACAAAAGACATGAAACAAAAACAACGAATTGCATTCTATCAAAGTGTGGTACTAGTGAAGAAACCGAATGAAAACACCATATGAATCACTAGAAAATTGCACCAGATAAACTTAGACGACACTGAACAATTGGAAATTAGTATTTCTAGACTTCGAAAACTTAAAACTAGTTGCAAACATTAACTTCACACAAATCAAAAGCGTCAAGATAGGTCATCAATAGGTAAACCCACATCTTTTTAATCTTGATTCGAGTATAAGGATTATCCTGCAATTAACTTGATGAAAAATATTACTATTTGCATGTATGTGTATATATAAAAGTACGTTGAATCGAAACCTTATAAGTTAGAATGATGAACACGCCTCACACTGTTTTATTGCATGTTATTGTCATTAATCTCACATAATAATTGCTTGTATGACAACTAGAAACATGGCACTGTACATATTGTTTTATTGTTTTGGCATTCTATTCATATAGAAGCAAACAAAAATACCTTACTCCTCTTATACCAAATAGTAACATGCTTTTTTATTGATTTTATTGTTAATTATACCTGATTTGTCAGTTTATTCCCAGTTTATATCGAATGTTACTATTTCCACAAAAGGTAGTAACATGTTATTATTTCTTGAGGAAATAGTAACATTATTTTCTCCAAGTTTTATTATTAATCATATTTCATTTCATCTATTTATGGAGTTTTTTAGTTGGTATTACTATTTTCAAATCAAACAACACCACAATAAAATAACATATTACTGTTTATTTTGAGAATAGTAACATGTTAACATGTTGCTTTTTTATCTATTTTGTTGTTAATCATGCTTGATTTGTCAGTTTATTCCTACTTTATGTTGGATGTTATTGTTTCCACATAAAATAGTAACATCTCATTTGATGTTACTATTTCTACAAGAAACAGTAATATGTTTTTGTCAAAATTTTATTATTAATCATACTTCATCTTATCTATTTCTTGTATTCTTTTAGTTAGTATTGCTGTTTCAAACTAAATAGAAGCATGTCACCATAATAAAATAACATGTTATTATTTATTCTGAAAACATTAACATGTTGCTTTTTTTTTTTTATCAATTTTGCTATTAATCATGTTTCATTTGTTAGTTTATTCCTAATTTGTGTTGGATGTTACTATTTCCACAATAAATAGTAACATCTTGTTTGATATTATTGTTTCTTGTGGAAATAGTAACACGTTATTTTCTTGAAATTTCATTATTAATCATACTTCATTTTATCTAGTTATGATATTTTTTGCTTGGTGTTGCTATTTCAAACAAAATAAAAATATGTCACTAGAAGAAAATAACATATTACTATTTGTTCTGAAAATAGTAACTTTTTTTTATCAATTTTTATTTTTAATAATACTTGATTTATCAATTTATTTGAATAGAAAGGCCGCAAAGCATCCAAACAAATAGAAGAAGCTGAAGAAGAGACTCCAAGATTCCAACAATACAGGTCTAATCTGCTAGCATGTATAAGGTAGATTGATGACCTTCAATTCAATAAGAGATACAAGATGGTGCTGCAACAAAACCCTTTTTGGATTCTCATCAATGCAATAATAATAAAGGACTTTGATTACAATATGTGCCAGAAGAGCAATTAAGAAATACAGTAAATAATTGTCACTTTTTCACACAAGAATGAACATTTCCTAATTGGGAGCAAATATATGAGAATAACACCTACATCAGTGAAGCTAATTTTTGGAATAAGAAATAAAAAGTGCCATCAATATAGCATTTACCAAGAGGCCATAATCACATTTAGACACAAGATGATTCTATGGCCAAGGACACTTGACAAAACCAATGATATTCATTACACTCCAAAGGGTAGTGGAAGGAACATCAAAGACCGATGTTCAGGATGTCTCACGCCTTATAACGTTAATACTACTAGTGACCCTATTTGTACCAAATAGGGGTCGCACACTGGCCTAGTCATACCTTAAATATGTAAAGGAGATAGATGACATAGCAGAATATAGGTGGTCTCGATGCATACACGAGCAACTAATGAGTTCAATTACAAGGGACAACCCACTAAATGTCATCGGTTGTATCATACTATTGCCAATATGTTATAGTTGTCAAATTTATTTTTCATTCGTGTCATTTTTTTATATTGTTTTCATTTATTTTTATTCATTTAATTGAATGTTCTTGTCACTTTTCTTGCATGTTTTTGGTAGTTTTTGTTCATATTATTATTTGAATACCAAACAGTAACATGTAACTATTTGGTGTGTAAAAAGTTACCTTACATTTTTTAGCAGTTCAATTGTTAGTGTGTCTTCATTTGTTCATTTATTTTGACTGTTTGGTGTGTAAAAAGTTACCCTATATTTTTTTGACAATTTGGTTGTTAGTGTATCTTCATTTATCCATTTATTTTGAGTTTTTAGTTCATGTTATTATTTGCATACTAAACTGCAACATGTTACTATTTATTTCTGTAGACAGTAACATATTATTCTTTGATAATTTTTTTATTAGTGACACTTGATTATTCTATTTAATTTGAGTTTTTGGTACATGGTACTATCTAGATACTTGATTCCCTTACTATTTAATTTATTTTGCAAATAGTAATATGTTGTTCTTTAATAATTTTTTTTATTAGTGGCACTTAATTATTCTATTTGAGTTTTTGATGCATGTTACTATCTAGATACTTGATTCGCTTATTTACTTTGAGTTTTTGGCGCATGTTACTGTATGAATACCAAACAGCAATATATTACTATTTATTTTGCAGACAATAACATGTTCATTTTTTAGCAAATTTTTTGTTAATGACATCAAAGGTACTATTTTATTACTCCATTTTTAAATGCAGCTTCCATTGAAAATTAATATGATAAAATGTACAATATATTGTTGACAGTATTAGCTGTGTGAGATAACAAATATACTTAATGGGCATCATATTCAAAGAATGTCAAGATGCCTTAAATGAGACTTAAAATTCCTCACATGTTAACTAAGGGATCAAGTTATCAGTCAACTTCAGGTAACCTTTGAAAAAAATTAATTTATTTTAAAAATAAAAATGTCAGTATAAGAAAATATGTTACTGTTTGTTCTGAGAATAGTAACATTTTTTTATTAATTTTTAATGTTAATCATGGTTGATTTATTAGTTTATTCATAGTTTTTATTTAATGTTACTATTTCCACATAAAACAATAACATCCTATTTGATGTTGTTGTTTCCACATGAAATAGTAATATATTGTTTTGTCGAGAGTTCCATTATTAATCATGCATCGTTTTGTCTATTTATTATGTTCTATAGTTAGTGTTGCTATTTTAGACCAAACAAAAAATAATAACATCTCGTTTGATATTACTATTTTCGCATGAAATAGTAACATGTTATTTTGTCAAAAGTTCCATTATTAATCATGCATCATTTTGTCTATTTATTGCGTTTTATGATTGGTGTTGCTATTTCAGACTAAATAGAAGCATATTACTGTTTGTTTTGAAAATAGTAACATATTATTTTTTTATCGATTTTTGTTGTTAATTTGATTTCTCAATTTATTTCCAATTTTTACCTAATGTTATTATTTCCACATAAAATAGTAATAACTCATCTGATGTTATTGTTTTTAGTGGAAACAATAAAATAACATGTTACTTTGTCAAAGTTTTTTCTTAATCACACCTTATTTTGTCTATTTATTGTGTTTCATTGTTAATCTTTTACCCATGTTACTGTTATGTTGCCACTAAATCTTTTATCTCCATGTTACTATTTCTCACTAAAACAAAAACATGTTAACTAATTACACTAACGAGGAACCACTCATATATTTCAAGTTATTAATAGAAAACTCGAGCCAACAAGTAAAGAAATACACCTCCTTTGCAACTCTGACACAAAACTATAACTAATTGAATACCATGAACAAATAAAAACACAAATCACATCCTCTCAATAAGAAGAATCAGGAAGTAATAATGACATAAGAATGGTCTAGTACATAATTCAATCATGAATAACAAAATTGTACCAATTTGCAGATATTGCACTATCCCACAAATAACACCTACAACAAGACAAAAATGAAGTACAATAATGGAGGGACTAGTTTCTTAGTGCAAACAACAGGATAAATGAATTAACTAATGAATTGAAGTCTCTTACAGAGAAATTTTAGAGGTTAGAGCAACAATTACAACAAAATAAAAAAATAATCATAAACTTCACACATGAAAACAAGCGCCACTATCCAACACAATAAAGCAGATAGAAAACCTCAAAATGGTCATTAACACATTGGAGAATACAAATGCAAGTCTTGAAAATCAAAATAAACAATTGAATGCACAACTAACTGAAATAACTATGCAGATGGTTGAACAGGAAAAGGTAGAAACTACAGAAGCTAAAGAACAAAATAAGACTGAGAAGAATCAAAGGTCGATGATCACAGGGATTAAAGAAAGAACGAGAAAAGAAAATTGTGACATAGGCTACACATACTCAAACTAACAAAAAAAACCTACAAAATAATAACAAACATGACAACAAAAAATACTTATTGAAGAGGACATTAGGAAGAGTAAAGAGGCTCCTGTATTAATCTTGAAGGAAACAGCAGCAAAATTGCCTAAAAAGAATAGACTCAAAAGGCAACAAAAAGTATAAAGTAGCCAGTTATAAAATACCTCACCCAAGATGTCAAGAACAAAATCGTCTAAATAAGAAAAACAAGAGACATATCATAAGTCATGTCCTATTTTCTTACTAATTCCTTTAATTAACTTAAAATTGTTACCTACTACCTCAACTCATTTCTACACTGTATCACCATTTGTAGGACTTTTGTCTAGACATCTCTTCAGCAGGACATGTTTATAACGTTAGAAGAGTTAATAGATATGCTTACAGATGAGGTAATAATAAAAATGTGTGTCTGCTCTGAACTTTTACAACATTACTATTTTATCTTATTCCTTTTTATAGTTATGTTACTATTTCGAATCAAAAATAGTAACATGGTAGTACTAAGTTTATTTAGACTCAAAAAATGATATTACTATTTGAAATTCAAACAGTAACATGTAACTACTCGTGTTGTTAAAAATTAGGAATAGTAATATTACTGTTTGGAGTTTAACTTCTTCTTAATCAATTTATTTGACAAGAGCTAATCTTTCAATATCAAATCATAAATAGCCTTATGTACACTCTCAGCTTGACTACCATATCCAGCAAAAACAAGATATTTGTATTCGACAGCTGTTGCTGTGTAAGATCTTAAATCCATTCCCCAAATGTAAAATATATAAAATACTTTGGTACTGACTTATATTCACATGATATTGACAATCTTATATTATGAGCCCGTTTAAAAATTGAAATTCAAATAGTAACATGTAACTACTCGTGCTATTAAAAATTAGGAATAGTAATATTACTATTTAGAGTTTAACTTCTTCTTAATCAATTTATTTGACAAGAGCTAATCTTTCAATATCAAATCATAAATAGCTGTGTGTACACTTTCAGCTTGACTGCCACATCCAGCAAAAACAAGATATTTTTATTCGACAATTGTTGCTGTGTAAGATTTTAAATCCATTCCCCAAATGTAAAATATATAAAATACTTTGGTACTAACTTGTGTTCACATGATATTGACAATCTTATATTATGAGCCCGCTTAAACTATACCAAGAAGTGAAGTAGTACAAATTTAATGAAAAGATGGAGGAAACAATAGCTACAAAAATTATTCTATTCCCAATAAGCTCAACAGGCATCAATGACTACAGCAACCCTAATCACTACATATTGCTCGTGCTTAATAACACAAACTGCAAGTGGACTCATTATAACTCATTAAGGTCTAGAAGAAAAGGGGTTGTAGATCCATACTTTCGTAATGCCAAAATGGCAGTGAGTGATATTCATACTATGATCAAATACCAAGTGTTATTATTATTTGTTATTTTCTTAAAGTTTCATGGCTAACCATAATTGATTTGTCTATCTATCTTGTTTTTTAATTGATGTTACTATTTCTAGACTAAATAGTAACATCTTAGTCCAACGAAAAATAACATATTATCTTTGGTATGTAGATAGTAACACATTTTTTTCCTGCAAGAAAATATATCAAGTGTGATGCTACTCTATGATATGTTATTTTTTATTGATATTACTTTTTTGTGTGAAAATAGTAACACATTGTTTTGTCACAGTTTTATTATTAATCAAACTTCATTTGTCTATTTATTTTGATTTTATTGATGTTAATGTTTCCCTACTAAATAATAACATGTCAAAATAAAAAAATAATTTTGTTACTGTTAAAAGTGAAAATAGTAACATGTTATTTTTTTTATCAATTTTCTTCTTAATAATGCTTGATTTCTGAATTCATTTTCAATTTTTATTTTAATGTTATTGTTTGTAGAATAAATAGTAACATATTCCTTTTCTCACTTGATACCTTACCTAACTTGTTTATTTAATAACAGAAGGACTACTATAAGAAAAAGAAGAATGAAATCTTTTAAAAGAATGAAATAAAGATGGGAGTAGAACTAATAATTGCAAAGTCTCCTTTTGAAATCATATCATACGATAGGTCATTATAATAGGAACTTGCATCATAAGTAATAACTTCTTTTCTAATTCAAAACTACCATGATTAGGAGGTACCAAACTAACTCATTCATTAAATTTACAATTTTAGGCAAAACTATGAGATTTATATATGCAAACAAATAGAAGATTTATTCAACAACAAAGAGTTTGAAGAATAATTTTCATAAAAATCTGTGAGGAAATACAGGGAAAGATAAGTTAATAAATTACTCAAGGATTTCAATCCTTCCAATTGAAGTTGATTATTATACATATATATAACATTCAATTATGTGTAACATTATAGATTCAATTGTATATAACATTCAACTATATGTAACATTCAATCATAAATGTTAATAAAAATACAGTATATTCTTCTTTCTAGTTTATGTTAACATTTAGAATTTATTTGCTTTATAATTTATGAACTTTTACCCTGATGTTATTGTTTTCGATCAAAATAGTAATATTTAATTGTGTATTACTTTTTGTTCATGTTATTACTAAAACTAATAAAAATGAAGCATATTCTTCTTTCCAATTTCCTTTAACATTCAAAATTCATTTACCCTATACTTAGAACTCCTGCGTTGGTGTCACTATTTTGAATTAAAACAATAACATGCAAGTAATTATGTTATTGATCCATTAATGTTGCTGTTAAAACTAATAAAAACACAGCACATTCTTCTTTTCATTTTTTTCAACATTTAGAATTCATTTATCCTATGTTTATGAACTTCTACCTTGGTGTTACTGTTTTCGATCAAAACAGTAACATCCAATTGTGTATTGCTTTTTGTTCATTTTATTACTAAAACTAATAAAATGAAGCTTATTCTTCTTTCCAATTTCTTTTAACATTCAGAAATCAATTAATTTCAAGTTTTATTGATGTTATTGTTTCAAATCAAAATAGTAACATGCAAGTAATTGTATTATTTTTTCATTGATGTTACTACTAAAACTAATAAAAATAAAGCATGTTCTCTTTTCAACATTCACAATTCATTTACCTTTTGTTTATTAATTTCTACCTTAATGTTACTATTTTTTATCAAAATAGTAACATCCAAGTAATTATGTAATTTTTAGTTTTTAACCAAACAAGAATATGTCAACTACTAATAGTAACCAACAATCACTTACAATAATGTATTTAAATCATATTACTATTCCTTTTTACACAAAAAAGTATAATGAATGCAATTGTGCCATAGAAAAAAATTGCATTCAAGCTGGCTCTTTACAACTTTTCTTATTGTGATGTCCTAGTTTGTCCTATCTTCTGCACTTAATTTTCTTAACACACTCACCCTTCAACCTAATCCTCATCTTCTTAGGTCTGCCTACTTGTCTTTTTGAAATGGGAGGTAAGATAGCTGCTTCATCACCTATAGCAACCCCTTGTGTCAATATTGTAGGAATGAGGTGTATGACATATTCATAAATCTTCCTATATGTGCTCACATGGAAATAATTCTCAATGACCTCATTCAAAGAAATTCTCACATCTTCTTATAGTTATAACTGCATGCACACAAGGAAAGCCCTCTAGTTGCCACACACACAGTTAGATCTGCTAACATGTCAAAAATAGTTTTTAATGATTTCCTAACAATCCAACCTCTGCATTTCCTTAAGTGTAATTCTAATCTTGACAACCAAACTAGACAAATAATACCATTCCAATATAATGATTCTAACCTTCATTTAGCAAACCACTCCATCAACTTCAAACAAATATTATCAACCATATTTTTTATTAGTAACTTCCTCGCTTCACAAATTCATGAATTGTAAGATTCAACTACATTTGATGTCATCTTACCATAACAATAACTATGACTGAAAGCATTTGATCAACATTCCGATGCAAGCCCTATAAGAAAATTCTTAGCAATCCGACCTCTTTCCCGCTTGAAAACTGTCATGTTTTCAATAAATACACCTACTGTTAGAGAATATGCACACATTCCAAATAAGTAAACTATATGCTGCTTGAAGGAATTCGAAAATGCAGCACCACTAAATCTGTCCCTTAAGTTTTGTTTTAAATGATGAAGACAAAAAAAAGTGAAATGTTATTAGAAAAACCTTTAGCATTACTTCAAGCAATCCCAAATTATGATTGGAAATAAAAGTTACACATCGATTTATATCAAGTATAGTGGACAATTATAAAAGAATCAAAATTAGTTTTTTTATTTTCAGAATCAAGTATAGCAGAAGCTAGAGGAAACAACCCTGAAATGGAACAATCACACTAAATAGAAACATAAGCTATTAAAACAAAAACATGATCCACATCATAACCCATGTTACTATTTGCATGCAAACTGTAACACTAATAAAAAATAAATAAATATAGATATAAATTCTCATTAATAACAAAACTCACAAAAAACAATTACACTACTTCCATGTCACTGTTTCGTCTCCTAACAGTAACATCAATCCAGCAACCAAATTAATACATCCAACTATCAATACAACTTACATAAACTACAAATCTATCTAATTTATCAATGTTACTGTTTGAAAAGACACAAACTATAAATCCATCTAATTTATCGATGTTATTATTTACTTTTCAAATGATAACATCAATAGTAAACAGTAACATTGATAAAAACTCAAAATAAAACATCTAAATAAAGGGACATTCTACATGAAAATACTAATAAAAGAAAGGGCAAAAAATAAAAGGTCTTCCATATTACTATTTCTAAACCAAATAGCAACATGGTAACAGTAACAAGGGATACCATGTTACTATTTAACTTGCAAAATAGTAACACCAACCAAAGGGCCCAAATAGAATCATTCATGACTTAAAAATCACTCACCTTGATTACTATCCTTGCCCGTAGCTGATAGGATAACTTCTTTAAACCTGGACTTCAAAAAAGTCCCACCAATAAACAAAAGTGGTATGCAAAACATGAATCCTTCAATGCAAGCATGAAATGCAACAAACATCCTTTGAATCTTCTGTCACTGTTATCCACGTCCACCACAATGCAACTACGAAGATTCACTTCTTTCATAACAGATACATACTAATTGATTTGTTTAAAAGATTCATCAAAATCACTAAATACCATACCCTTTGCTTTCTTCATTGCATGCCATGCCTTGCAATAGGGAATTGCTAATTGTTTTGAAAATGATTTACAACTTCACTAGCTATCAATGATGATGATCCCCTAACTAAATCAACCACCAATTCAGAAATCAATTTGAAACCTATCCTCTTTAAAGTTAAACTATTTAACACAAGACCACAAGTGTGATAATTCACTAACTTCTTAATATAGAAATAACCATTCACCTTGCACAATGAAGCCATAATAGCTCACTCACAACCTTCCTTGTTCTTCTTTGAGCATACAGTTGTCACTTTCATTTTTATATTTCTAACATAATTAAATGAAAACCTTCTCTTAATCGAATATTTGCACAATGAATTTCTAAACTCAACAACACTACCAAGGAACCTCTAACCAAGGTGGCTCACTTCACCTGACCATGAATCGGACAATAAAACCTTTTCACTGTTTGAAAAATACAAACTTGGAACTCAAGTAGCATCACACTTTGTAACATCAGAAATAGTAACATGTCTGTTCGAAATAGAAACACCATCATAAGCAAATGTGATGCAGAACTCGAACCAATATTAACACTCATATTCAAATATTTTAAGTCCAGAACTCTAACTAAGTCAATCATATTATCTAGTTTTGACCTATTCCTCAGCAAACAAACAAGATGGCTAAGGAGAGAATATGATAGGGAAAAATCATCAGGAAATAGATCTTTAAAATTCGTACACATTATTCAAATTAAATTATCGTATTCTATTCCAATATTAATCTTCAATACCATAATTTCAACCATACACTTACAAATGAGCAACAGGCACTGTTCCATTGACAAAAAAATCACAAATACCTAGTAACAATGTGATAGGAAAAACAAAGACGATTAACACAGGCGAATGTAATCGAAAAATAGAGAAGACCAATCAAAGGCGATTAGAAAAACATAGGCGATCAACAATAAGATCAATCAGCAATTTGTGATAACAATGTATTCGAAAAGTATAAATATCTCGCATGAAATAAGTGAGAATGACGCCTAATTGAAAAAGGGCATTTTGGAAAGATAAAAGTTATAATTCATAAAACTAATACCTCTTTGAAAAGAAGTCTAGTGATAGCATATTTTTGAAAATAAGTCTATGAAGCGCCACCAAAATATGATTTATTGTACAAATAATGATAAATAACTTTGTCCAATTGATACATGGTTTTATAATGTGATTTCCTAGTGATATTAATATTAATAATTATAATTAAAAGGAAAAAATATACTGATATCTCTTAGGGCATTGGAAATATACACCTAAATTTACATAAATTTCTTCCAAAGCAATCAATTTTTGTTATATTTTCTCTAAATCTACTGTTTTTCATCACGTAACTACCAAGTTCGTAGTTTGTGCATGATCAATTTTTTTTTATCGGAAAATGTCTATTTTATCTCTAATTTCATTACATAAATCATGATTTGTTTTTAAAAGTAATTTAGTTTATCTTTTTTTTTTTTTTGGTTTTGAGTGAATTCTATTTTTTGTCTATATAAAATATATTTTTAAAATTTTATTTCTATAGAATATTTTATATTAATTTTATTCTAGAGAAATATAAATTTATTAAACTTTATAATTTTTATTAATATTTGATTAAAAATTAATTAATTTTATTTTATTCTTCTAAAAATAAAATAAAATTAAATAAATTAATATTTTAGGAATAAAATTAATATAAACTATTTCGAAATCTGAAAAAATTTTGAATTTTACGAGGACAAAAACGGTGTTTACCCTATTCTGTAGTATATATTCCAGAGGTCAATCAATTCTTATCCCACACTTCCTGCTTGCATTCTTTTCATTCCCGACGAAGTTGAATCCTTATCACCAATAACCGAATCCGGAAAGAGCAGAATGGGAGGGAAGAATCTGTGTGTACCGGAGGAATTGCAGACAGAAATCTTGGCAAATCTTCCGGCGAAGTCTCTAATGCGATTCAAGTCTGTTTCAAAATCATAGAAGGATCTCTTCGGAAGCCCCTCTTTCGTCTCCAAGCAATTCTCGGCTTCCTCCGCCAAACGCAAGAGCAATCCTCTCCTCATGGTCTGTGAAGAGGAAAGCCCTGGTTTCAACGTCTTAAAATTGATTTCCCAGGACGGGTCATCACCTGATTTGGACAAGCCATTCGCAGACGAGGATTATACCCTTACGGTCCGTGTAATGGGATTTTCTGTCTCGATTGTTCTCCTAAGGGCGGTCGTAACATCTTGATTTTATGGAATCCTGCGACTAGAGAGGTCAAGGTTGTTCCACCACCTTTGATTCCACCCTCACATAAACATTCATGGCCCTTGCATGGTTCGGCGTTGATCCCAACACAAATGCTTACAAAATTATGAAGCTGCTGTTGTTTTCAGCACCCCTTGGGTCCTATAAAAAGCCAGCTATAGTTGAGGTATATGATCTTGCTACTGATTCTTGGAGAATTTTCCTTAATACTGTGCCTACTTGTTACATAGTAGAGCGATCATGGATAATCAATTCTTATGTAAACGGTGTCCATTGTTGGGTGACTGGCGACTATGACACATCAATCCTTTACTTTGACATGAGGAGCGAGATTTTTGAGAGAATCAAACTACCCCAGACAACTGATGTGAGTTCATTGAGTGATGGAAGAGTTTGTCATTCTATATTTTCCATAACAAATGGTCGAATTTGCTATTTTTGTCCGTATGACATGAATGATGGTGTTCGTATTAAAATCAATGTTATGAGCGATTATGATGGTGTTGAAGGGACTCGGACTAAATCCAGTTATATATTATATACGTTTCCTGAGTTCTTGGGCTTCTGGAAAGACAATGAGATGATTCTTGCAATCGATCCATCAGATTCAGAACAACTATTGACTTACAAGTACGATAATTAAAAGATGCGGCGAGTAGGGGAAATCCAAGTTAATGGGGAGAAGTGTCATTGGCTTCGTGAATATGTAGAGAGCATAGTTCCTTTAAATGTCTAGGTTGTGGAATAACCATGAGAGCAGCAAGCATGATGCATGCAAGTAATTTTCCATACGAGAAAATGAGGAACTGTTCTGGTATAACTTGACTTTGGTTTCATTTTAATAAGATGGTATTTCTTATGCCAAATCTATGGTCAAATCTATGGTCATATATATACTATGACTTTGAATTAGCATTTTATCAATAATGATTTTTTTTTTTTGGTGCAATACATTAGTAATGATATTGTTATGTTCTAAATATTGAATAAGATCTGTTATTTTAAAATTTGTTAGAAAATGATAATTTAAAATTAATTTTCTTTTAATAATTGGTGCATACATGAACCTTGTCATTCATGTGTCTAATAATTTGATATGAACCATGTATTTAAAATTACTAAGATAAATTTCTTTATTAAGTTATTAATTAGAAGTTGTTTAATGTGTCTCTAAAAGTGACTTTGGATATCTATAAATACCCTATACACTCAAGCATTTGGATGTAAGAGTGAATAAGAATTGATAATTTCTCTTCCTACATTTTATAGTTCCTCTACCTACACTTGGTATGAAAGCTTGTACCAATCCTATTATACTCCCACCATATTTGTAGTGAGAAAATTAAGACTCGTGAGTGTGTTCACTTGAGTGATGGCACCAATCAATATAGCTTGGTTTGGTCCTAATCTAGATGGGAAGGTTGATTAAAATTACTACTAGATTCTCATGTCTACTTTTAATACTGATGAAAATGATAAAAGGAAAGATCAATTAGCATTATCTTAGATTTATCAAGGAGTAAAATATCTTGTATTTGGCAAGATTGCTAATGCCAAAATAGTAAAAGAGGCTTGGGATATTTTAAATCTTGCATACACAAGAATTGATAAATCCTAGAAGTCAAAAACTATAGTCTTTGAAATAGGAGTATGAAAGATGCAAAATGAGCACCTTAGAATCAATGGAGCCCTATTTTTCTCAAGCCATAGATCTTGTCAACAAGATGAGAATGTATGGTGATGAAATTATAGATATTCATGTAGTGAAGAAAATTTTTCAAACTTTACTGATGAAATATGCCTATATTGTGACAACAATAATGTAGTCTCATGATCTTGATGAAATGACAATAGCAAAGTTGCAAGGTAGTCTAGAAACTCATGTGAACAGAATTTTAGAGAAAACAAAAGATCCAGTTGAAAAAGCATTGAAGAGCTAAATTAATTTAGCAAGTGCTATAGAATCAAATCAAAAAGGTGAAGAAAGCAACAAAGGTTACAGATATAACAATAAAGGAAAAGGTAATTTCAAAGGAGAAAATTCTAGAGATAAAAGAGGTTTTAGAAAAGGATGACATGGATTTAGCAATAATTTTGTATATACAACCAATCAAGGTAGAGGTCAAGGTTGTGGTGAAATAAAAGGCAAAAAAAATTATTAATGGTGACCAAATTTTCAATGTTACAATTGTGGTAAATACAAGCATAAATTAGCTTATTGTAGATATAGAAAGCTAGAAACAATTGAATCTCACACCAATGTAGTTGAAAAATAAAGGTGAATCTTCTAAGACAAAGAGTTTGTTCATTGTTAGTAGTTCACATCATGAAGATGAAGATATACGGTATCTAAACTCTGGTGGCAGCAATCACATGTGTGGTAAAAAGGAGTTTTTCTCATTTAGATAAATCTTTGACTTCAGAAGTTGAATTTAGTAATAATGGAAAGCTTATCATTAAAGGCAAAGGAAGAATTATGATCAGATTGAAGGACAGTTCTTTGAACTATATTTTTTATGTGTTTTATGTTCTTGGAATAAGCAAAAATTTGCTAAGTACCAGATAGTTACAAGAGAAAAGATATGATATTCAATATCATGGTGGTGTAAGTATCATTCATAATTCAAAACAAAATTTGGTTGCTAATGTAAAGAAAACTCAAAATTAGTTATTTCCTTTAATAATTCAACATGTGAAACTTGCATATTTGAATTCTGAAATAACTAATGACAATTAGCTGTGGCATATGCACTTTAGACATTTTCATTTGGCAAGTCTAAACTATTTGTCAAGAAAAAGGTTAGGTTCTAGTTTGCCTCACATTGATGTTTCTAATTCTGTATGTGAAACTTGTGTTATAGGAAAGAAACACGAGATGTATTCCTAGTTAGACAATCATGGAGAGCTCAAATGCCTTTAAAGACTATCCATTCAAAATTATGTATCATGGAGGTTTCATTTAATGGAGGCAATAATGATTTTAATTGAAAAGGATAGATTTATTTTCTAAAATAAAAATATGAAGCATGTAATGCATTCAAGAAGTTCAAAGATTTTGTTGAAAATAAGAGTGGCTAAACAATTAAAATTCTTAAAACAAACAAAATTCTTAAAATAGATAAAGGTTAGAAGTATCTTGCTTGTGTGGAGTTTTTTCAAAAACATGGCATCCAACATTACTTGATAACTAGGTACACTCCACAATAAAATGTTATAGCTGAGAGGAAGAACAGAACAGTTATAAACATGGTGAGATGCATGTTAAGATTTAAATTACCGTTAAAAAGAATTATAAGAAAAAGTAGCTGCAAGTACAATTCATATTTTAAACAAATGTTTAGCTAAGAGTGTTCTTGACAAGATACTTGAAGAAACTTGGAATGGTAGAAGATCATCCATCAGACATTTTAAAGTATTTGATTGTATTACTTATGCTCATATCCTAGATTAGCTGAGGAATAAGCTTGATGATAAAAGAGAAAAATATATTTTTATTGGATATAGTGAAAACTTAAAAACCTATAGGTTGTACAATCCAAAAACAAAGAAGGTTATAATTAAGTGAGATGTGACATTTGATGAGAAAGACATTTGAAATTGAAATCCACAAGAGTAGTAAAAACAAGTTATGATTCTGGCAGATGATGATAATAAAAATGAAGGTGAACAACATACATCAGTTAATTCTCAACCAAATTCAATTAGAAGACCTCAAAAGTAGTGTCATTTGCTACCTAGACTGTAAAATTATGTGCTAGAAAATGCTATTAATTAATCTAATAAGGAGATTGTCAATTATGCTCTCTTCTGATATTATGATCCATTTACATTTAAAGATGCAATTAATGATGACCATTAGATTAAAGTCATGAATGAAAAGATTCATGTTATTAAGAAAAATATCACATGGGAGTTGATAGAGCTACCAAGTGAAAAAGAAACTCATTAGTGTGAAGTGGGTGTACAAGATAAAGTACAAGTCAAGTGGAGAAATTGATCATTACAAAGCAAGATTGGTTGTAAAATGATACAAGCAAAAACTAGGTATTGTCTACTTCTTATTGCTAGACTTGATATTATTTGAATTGTTATTCCTTTAAATACTCAAAATAAATGGAATTTGCATCAAATGAATGTAAAGTTTGTTTTCTTAAATAAGAAGTGTATATAAAATAGTCTATAGGTTATGTGAAGAAAGGAAAAGAAAACTAAGTGTACAAATTGAAAAAAGCCTTGTATGGGTTGAAGCAGACACCAAGAGCTTAATGTACTTGCATTGATTCCTATTTTGTTCAACATGGATATCAAATATGCCTATATAATTATGCATTATATGTCAAATTTGTTAAAATTGGAGATATTTTGATTGTTTGCTTATATGTGGATGATTTAGTATTTACTAGAAATAATGCAAAGATGATAACTGAATTCAAAGATATTATAACTAGCTAATTTGAGATGACAAATATAAGACTAATGTCCTATTTCCTTAACATTGAAATTATCCAAAAAAATATGGGATTTTTATTTCCTAAAAGAAGTATGCAACTGACATCTTGAAGAAATTCAAGATGGAGAATTCTAAACCAGTATCCACACAAATTGAAGAAAAATTAATGTTGTAGAAAGAATACAATAGCAAAAAAAAATAAATAAATCTAACTTATGTCAAGAGTTTGATTAGCAGGCTAAGATATTTAACAACTATAAAACTTAACATTATTTCTACAATTGGCTTATTCAGTATATTTATGGAAGCACCAAAAGAAATTCATTTACAAGTAGTTAAGAGAATTTTGAGATATATGAAAGGTATACTAAATGATGTAATTTTTTATTCAACTATTGATAATTCAATTTTAATTAGCTACATGGATAATGATTGGACTGGAGATGTTGAAATAAAAAAAAAGCATTTTTGGTTATATTTTTTATCTTAGGTCAGCAATTTTTTTCTTAGTCATCAAAGAAATAACAAGTAATTGTTTTATCTACTACAGAAGTAGAATACATTGCAGCAACTAATTATGCTACCCAAGCAATTTAGCTAAGAAAGATTTTAAAGTTTTCACATTAAAAGCAAAAAAACCCCACACCTATTTTCTGTGATAACAAACAATAATTGCATTGTTAAAGAATCCTATTTTCATGGTTACTCTAAATACATTGACATCAAGATCCATAAGTTTTGTAAATTAATTATAGAAAAAGAAATTACCATTCAATATTATCTTACTGATGAACAAGTGGCTAATATTTTCACAAAATCTCTAAAGGTTGAATCTTTTTTTAAACTAAAGAAAATTATCAATATGATGAATTTTGGCAACTTGGTGTTAGAACAAGTTTGTACCTTTAGAATTGAAACTTAAGTAATGAACTTTTCAATTTTTGATCATTTTTTAGGTGCATTCATTTATTGAAATAATTTCAAATTAAGGAAGAGTATCATTTGAAATTAATTATCTTTTTAGGAATTTCAAGTCATTAAATCTGTACATGAACTTTATCATTCAAGTACCTAATAATCAATATGAATCATGTATTTAGAATTATTAGGATGAATTTTTTTATTAGATTATTAATCAAAATTTATTTAATGTATCTCTAGAAATGTCTTGGATTCTTATAAATACCGTATGTGTTCAAGCATTTAGATGTAAGAGGGAGTAAGAATTGATAGTTTCTTTTCTTACATTTTATAGTTCCTTTACCTATAAAATCTATTTGTTTATTATTGGTGGTTTTCTCAATTTTTGTGTAGGTGTTGTTTCTCTTGCGAGCAATAATTCATAAATAATCAAATTGTAATGTTTTTAAAAAGAACCAGTGGGAGTTTGCTTAACATCTATTAAAGTAAGCTAGAAATTAGTTTTTTATGCTCATTATAGTGGGTTGTATATATAAGAGTCTTAAATTTTTTATTATTTGTAATTCAATCTTTATTTTTGTGTGATATAAAAAGTGAGTAAATTAATTGCAAAGAAATCAACCTAAATATATGGACAACTTTTCCCTCTAATTTTCTGATCAATTAAAGCTTTTTCTCAATGAAGTTTATTTATTCTTTTGAAGATAGTTGGATATGTAAGATATCAATGCTCAACTAGTCCTTAATTGATGTTCAATAATTTTTGAATGGTTAATGGCTACACTTGTGAAGCAATTGCCACTTATGATAACAAAAATGAAGATTTAACCTTTTTTATTTTAGTAGAAAATATCTTTTATAGAAATATAATTATAAAATGTTAAAATTATGAAAAATATTTTATATGCTCAACATTGTATAAAGAATTTTATGGAGATAATTTTTTTTATTTTAAAGAAAGTTATTTTCCTCTATTATTATAATTTTAAATATATTTATTTATTTATTTTGATAAATAGATAGAGCTTAAGCCTAAAAAAAATTATAGGAAAATAAGACGTGAGGTAGAAACCCCTAAAATATCACTTAAAAGGAGGTTACTAATTCTAAGTGGTGGATTGCTCATTCTCTATAAACCTCAATCCTTGGTAAGACTATAATTGGCCAACCAATCTACACATTTATATCCTTTTAAAAATGCATGTTGAATGATTATCCTTCAATCTCTATAGAGTAATGATAGAATTCATAAAAAAAAATATTAACATGTTTGATTTGTATATTGTGTCCCTTCTTCAAAGCTTTCACCAGTAACTTTGGGTATGATTCTAAAATGACTTGTCTTAGACCTAATTCCCATACAATATGTAGTCCTTGGTATGCTCCCCATAATTCAACAATAAAGGATAAGCAAATTCCTAATCTTCTTAAGAATCCATGCAACCAACTACTTGCTAAGTCTCTAAATAAACCACCATAGCCAGCTTCACCTGGATTTTTTTTAGGCTCCATATATGTTTAGGTTGACCTATTCTAACTAAGGTGTTATCCAAATTACCTCTGTCATGCGATAATTCTAGACTAAACTAACATGGCTTGAATGGAAAGTTGAGGCAATATGCTTGGCATAGGTTAAAATAATTCCTATTACATTATGTAGTAAGTCCTTGATATTTTAGAAGATAGTTTGATTTCTCTAAATCCAGCATTATGAAATTGTGGCTCCCCATATGACTTGCTAGGGAATAGCTCCATTCTTGCTAAGGGATTCAATCAAATTTAGCCAAAACTAATCTATTCCTTGGGTACTAAAGAAATATGCTTTTTTGTTATTATTCACTAGTTTGAACTAGAGCTATCTCACTTGTGGACAATCATATAGCACATGGAGAATATCTTTTAGCTTCTCTTGATAGATTCCACACTGTGAACTTCCCAAACCTCTCTGGTCCTGTAGCACATTAACGACACTCCTCCTTGACTATATTGCCAAATAAAGAGTTTAATTCTTTCTGGCAACTGTGCTCTCCATATATGTTTCCATAACTTATTGGGTGGCGAATAAATGGATTTAACAAAGCTATGGTAAGCTAATTTTATAGAAAATTGGCCATCATTTGACTTGACCCAGATGAATTGATCCTCACCACTATTATCCATAAGTGGGCAAACACTTTCAATCTATGAAATAACATCCTCTAGTAGCAAACTTCTTAAGGAGTTCATATCCCATTCACCACTAAAGGATACAAAGTCCGCCACCATAGATTCCCTCCATTGATCTGGTATTATGTCAATCAAGGAACTGAATGAATTTTCCGAACACCAACATTCAAACTAGAATGACGTCGTTCGGCCATTGTTTATTTGTTTAATAGTTTGATTCAAAGCAATTTACTAGAGCTGACAAAGATATTTCAAAAACAAAGAATCTAAATGCTGCACTCCAGCATCCTTCGTTTAACTATGACATCTTTAGTATTTTCCTTTCAAATAGATGACCAAAGCTCTCATCTATAGAAATTAACTTCCAAACCCATTTCATCAAGTATGTTGTATTCATATATTTCAAACTACGGAATCCTAGTCCACCATGTTCTTTAGGTTGACATAAGGTACTTTACACAACTGAATGCAACTTCCTTTCATTAGCCTTATGACCCCAAACAAAGCATCATTGAATTTTCTCAATTTCATTCAAGGTGCCTATTAGAATTAGAGATGATTGCATAGTATATATAGGAATTGTTCCCAACACTGATTTGGCTAAGACTATTCTACCAACTATTGATAAATAAGTCATTTTCCACTTAATTAATTTATCTTGGATCTTTTTTACCAGGTATGAATAAGTATAGTGATTTACCTTTTATGGTTTATAGGGATGCCTAAATATTGACTAATATCATTAATCTTTAAGAATCCATATTTATGAATAATTGTTGCTTAAATGTTTTGATCTATATTTTCAAAGAAAAATATGCTTATTTTTATTTGGTTGACCTTCTAGCCTGACATTTGATAGAAGCGATTCAAGCACTCCATGACTATATTAATTTTATGAAGAGATACTTCTCAAAATAATAGTCAGTCATCAACAAACATTAAATGTGAGATACTCACACCATTTCTTCCACCTTTTAGCAATTTCCATTTTTTTTTCATGAATTGCCTCACTTATGATGTGAGACAATTTATCCATGCATAGCACAAAAATGTATGGTGACAAAAGGTCCTCTTGACGAATGCCTCTTGTAGGAGATAAGGATGTCGCCTTGCTCCCATTCCAAAGAATATTCAAGAAGGTGGAAGAGATGCATTTCATAATCAGATTAGCTATTTCAGGAGATAAATTAATTTGTTAAAGGACAGCAATGATAAACTCCCAATTCATACAATTATAAACTTTTTCTAAGTCAATATTAATAGTAAAAACCCTTTGTCCTCTCATTTTCATCATGGAATGAAACATTTCCTATGCTATAATGATGTTGTCCTAAATGCATCTTCTTAGAACAGAGCTTGCCTGATAAAGAGAAATTAACTGAGGGAGGATATATTTAATTCAGTTCACTAGAATTTTAGAAATACACTTGTATATCACATTACACAATGAGATTGGCCAAAATTAATTAATGAACTCTAATTTCTCAAATTTAGGGATTAGGAAAATTAGAGTTTTGTTAGCTTCACTAATATCTCCTCCTCTAAAAAAATTCTTCACAAAGTGGAATACATTCTAGCCCACTAGTTACCAATTTTTTTGATAGAAATGTACAGGAAAGCCATCTTCACCTGGTGCCTTAAGTCCACTTGGTGTACCTCTTCAAATGTAACCTTCTTCCTTAATTATGAGTTTTAGTCCTCAAAAAGAATTGGATAAGAGATGTTAGTAAAGACATGAGCTCTTTCTTGCAAATCATTAGTAAAATGGTTTTTAAAGAAGGATATAATGTGGGATTGTAAAGCAAGTTTATCTTTAATCCATTTCCTTTCCTAATCACACAGCATAGTAATTATGTTTTTATTTCTTTTTATTGCGGTCTTGGTGTGATAATACTTTGTATTTCTATCATCTTTAATAATCTATAAGGTTCGGGATTTCTAGTACCACAAAATTTCCTCCTAAAGAAGAACTTGATCAAGTTCATGATAAAATTGATTCTCTAATCTGCATAAATGAGGATTGCATTTACGTTCTATAGCCTTTTAGATGTCGAATAATCTATTAAGAAGGTTTCTTTTTTTCTCTCTGATATGGCCAAAGACCTCTCTATTTCATTCCTTCAAAGCTGGGATTAATGATTTTAGTTCATCAAAGATGTTTCCTTCCAAATTCCACTTCCAAGATAAAAATTGCTAAAAATCATCATGTGTCAACCAAGTTGCCTTAAATCGGAAAGGATAATTCTCCTAATCACCTTATGGGTTAAGCAGTTGAATAATTATCAGATGATGATTCAGAATAGAATCTTAGCAAGGTCTTAACAAATGCATCATTGAATTCGACATGCCAATCTGTGTTACACAATGCTCTATCTAATTTTTCAAATAATTGGGGATAGATAGGATGTTTGGGTTCCATCCAAGTAAACTTACTTCCCTTCATTTCCACTTCCATAAGATTACACTTATTAATTCTGTTGTTGAAAAGATTATCTTTATGTCAATTAAAAGGTGCACCTCCCTTTTTTTTTCTAACAAGTCATGAACATCATTCATGTCACCTACAACCACCCATATAGTTGCCATATTATTACTAATTCATTTCAAATTATTCCAAAAGACGATCTTTATATCTGGATTAAGATTGGCATAAATAAAGGATATAAAACAATGTTTACCTACTTCAAAAATAACTCTAAGATGCACTAGTTAGAAATTTTTCTTGATCAATTCCAAAGAAATATTATTTTTCTTCCAAGCCATCCAAATACTACCTAAAAAACCCTTTCCTTTTGATATAATCCAGGAGTCAAACTCGAGCATTTTAAAGATGTTTTCAACTGTAATGCCTTCCACCTTTATTTCTAGTAATACAAGAATTTCTGGTTTAACATTATCTTGCATCATGGAAAATCTATTGATAGAATGCTTATTACCTACTCCTTTGGAGTTTCATATTACTACTTTTTGTAACATGATATGTATATATAAGGATGAAGAATAAATCTCAAACAAACATTACTAATCATTATCTATGTGCATCACCTTTTAGTCCACATTGTTATTAATCATATTGTTCTTTTTATCATTTAATAAAGGAAGACCACATACCTCAATCTCCTCTAGTTATACAGGGGCTTACTTTTATTTGGTGGTCTTCTTTGATATCTTCACATTGAGGTGTAGATATGTATGCCTCCATTTGATTAGATTTATCAGCATCCAACTAGTCTTGCTTATCAAGCATAAAAAATTAGGTCTCGGGAACATTATGCAAGGCATTATCCTTTTGGGCATTAGAGTATATGAGTGCTTGGGGTCCACTGCTTAGAAGCTTTTACAACATCACATGACTTACCCTGGGTTATTCATGTAAGGACTTATTGATTAGTCATTTATTTTTTTTACTCCATTGCTATTTTGTTAGTGATGTCATTTAATGGAACACCTGTTGAATTCTCAGAACTCAAATTCTTACTTATCTTATCTTTTTTTACCATTTTGCCACTTGACAAGTTTTTCACAGAATCATCTTTATTTAAAATGAAATTCTTCCCACTGTATGTCATCTTTTCCACTACCTCAAAGATTTCATTATTTAACACATCAAAGTAGTTTTCCCTCATGTGTTCATCACCTCACACCTTATTGACTCTCGAATTGGCAATGATCGCATCTCCTTTTTTCTTCCCTTTCTATTTTTATGTACCAGCATCTAATCTCTATATCTACAACTCTAAGGGATACTAGGAGGGCTAATGCTTAACTTGCCCTTACCCTGGATGTCTCCAATAGGGTTTTATCGTTAGTTAGTGTCATGGATTCTGTTATTTTATTAGGGTAATGTTCTACCATATGCCCATATTTCCTACATACAAAACAAATTTGATGAAGGCTTTCATATTGGATAACATAATGTTTTCCTTGGAAGGAGAATTTAGATAGTAGTTCCTTTGTTAGATTAATTTTAACACAAATTCTAGCATACTTTTCCCTAGCTTGCTCCCTTGTGATATTGTCAATTTTCAACATTTGTCTAATTCAATTTCCTAAAAAAGATAAAAATTTCCTATCAAAATATTTTATTAGGAGATTTAGTATATGAACACATACTATTATCTTCTTAATCACAACTTCCTTTAAATCAAAGGAAGGATCCCATGGACGTACTAATAGGTAGTGATAAAAAAAAGATCTATGGACCACCAATCAAAGCAAAATCATAATCGGATTGGGATTAAAACAAATTAGGTAGTACTCACCAGTGAGATTTATAATGTCAACCATGCCATCCCTTTCCTAAAGTTATTGTAGTTTTTTTTTTCTAAAATCTTAAATCCTATTTTCCTCCCCAAAAGTTTAATAATCAAGGTTTGCTTCCAAGGCTTGGCATTCTTTTTTCCTCTTCACTAGAAATGATTATTTAAGGGCAAAGATGTCTATCATTCATATTCTCTATAATTTGGAAGCTGCTAAAATCATACTCTTCTAAATCGGTATTATCACCCTTTCATATCTTTAATTGCTTCATTCCTAATTGCCCTATTAATGACTTTTTGTATGATCTCATCCCTTTGTCTAGATCTTTTACACTTTTTGGTACTAGTTCTTAGGTAGTAACATCCACAAAGGATACACATTTCCTTCCCTTTCCCAAAAACTCCAATGTATCTTGTTTAACCTTCGTCGCACTTCTAATGAGAAGATTAGCCTCTTCTGTTGTTTGTCCTAGCATGGGATTTTAAGTTACCTCCATCCAAACCCTAGCAAAGCCATTTAAAAATACTATTTCAATTGGTGAAAGCACGCATTAAGCATATTTATGTTAATCATAAAGTATGTCGTCTCCAAGTAAATAAATTTTTTCTATAAAAAATATTATTTGACAAAACAATCAAAACCTTTGTTATATGCTTAGTTTATCAATAACAATTACTTTTGAAATTGATAAAGTAAGATAACATGCTACTTTTTTTTCTATTAATATCTTCTTTATACATCTTAAAATCATTCTAATTTTAGAATGCCTCTTTTGGCCATATAATCAAGATATACTTAGGAAATTTAACTAGAAAAAAAATAATAAAGAAATCCAGAACATCAACATGATATGCATTCAAGATCTACTAAATTAGTTTAGTAGTGACTCATTAATTCAATCTATCCAAATCTTAGTCTTGATAAATTTGTTTTCTTAATTTGTCATGGAGCTTTTTTATTTTTGTTTGGTGGTGTTACTAGAATTTTTAGACCACTCTCATGATGGTTGTTCAATCATTATACTAACTTCTATTATCCTTTAATAGAATTGAAAGAAAAAATTGCATAACTTATTTTTTATTAATAATTCTTGATGGCGTGACAATTTCTTTAAATTCATTTCTTTGATTTAGACATAGTTAATTTTAAACTGACATGATTTAAGGTTACAGAAATTTGAATTTGAGTTAGTATTTTTTTTTGCAATGAAATAATAATACTAAAAGGTAACACTGCTAAAATGGGCTACTCGAGTCCTATCAAGCTAATTCGATGGATAAAAATTATACATTAGTCTAATATAAGGTTGAGCTATTGTTTCACCAATTTGAGCTAAGGCTAATTGCTAAAGTACTAATCCCAATTCCAATACTAGATTAACTTTTATTGGGTAATCTCAAGCGAATTTTATAATTCGTTATACTTTATTATTATTGTTATTGTTGTTACATCACTTATTTATTTATTATTAATTTTATATTATTAGTTAATTGAAATAAATTATTATTACTATTATTATTATCATTTAATAATTTATTATTATATATAACTAAAATAATGAGAAAATAAATCAAAATATAATATTTTTTAATATGAAAAACCTTTAATTAAAAATTATAGGACCTAGGCTAAAAAAATTTTGTATTAACTAAAATGGAAACAAATATTTTTTTAATTAAATTCATAACATATATATATATATATATATATATATATATATATATATATATATATATATATATATATATATATATGAATATATCACTATCTTACTATAGTCATAATAATTTATTACCCAAATTAATATATTTATTATAGTAGTTACTTTATATATGTTCAGTTATAATAAATACTTTGTGTAATTATTTTTTATTAATTTTTAAATTTTATGATGATAAATTAAATTTCTCACATAATTTTTATTAGTTTTTTAATTTTAATATAATTATTTATTTTAATAACTTTGTATAATATATATTGATAATATTAAATATATAAACCTATTAATTTTAATATTAAATATTTTTAAATTTTAATGTAATTATTTATTTTGATAAACTTATATAATATATGTTAACGATATTAAATATATAAATTTATTAAATTTAATATTATTCATATATGTAATTTTAATATTATATGTATTACAGTATAATTTTAATATGCTAAAATTATTATTTTAATATATATATATATATAAATATATAAAAATAAATTAATTATTTATTATTTATTATTATGATTAGGCTAGTAGGCTGATCAAATAATCTAATGGATTAATACTTATCAGTCTCAATCCTTTATTAGATCAAGCTAATTAATTTCAATTTCAGTTCCAATCTCAATTCCAATCCCAATCCCAATCTCAATCTCAATCCCAATCCCAAATTGTATTATTATTATCATTTTTTATACTAATTTCAATCTCAAGTTAAACAAAATTATATTAATTCTAGGCTAACTAATTAAACTCACTCCATTTTGACAATTAGGCACTAAAGGAGAAAAATATCTAGTGCTATGTCATTGGTATATTAATTTTCTAATTTAATAATATTTTTTTAAAAATAGCTAATTTTTTATATTGTTGAATTAGAAAAATAATATACTTAATAATATTTGTATTGAAGTAGACTACACTAGAAAATTTTCTGCTCAAAGGAGAATTTAAGCTTCTTCCAATTTGATTTATCAAAGTAGGTCTTTCTTTTTATCATTAGTGAGTTATTTTATATATTAAATTTTATTCAATATATGAAATTTAATATTTTATATTAAATTTTACATTTTTTTAGTGAAAAAGATTCACAGCTTTCATTAATAAAATTAATTCACGAATATATAAAATTTTACTTAATATATAATAGAATTGACCTTAAAATTTTATAATCTTTTGCAAGAAAAGTTAAATTTTCAATTGATGTTCATAAAGATAATGAGATTGAAGCTCTAGAGATTGATTGATTAGTATGTTAGGAAACATTTATAAGAAAGATGAATCTCTTGATCGTACACAGTACAAACACGTAGAGACAACCAGAAGAGGGGGGAGGGCTTTTTTGGACCGTAACAAGCATTCACAACCCCCCCCCCCCAAAAAAAAAAAAAAAAAAAAGAAGGCATTCTCTTGTGGAAAACTTTGAGCTTCAAAAGATGGACAAAATCCATCTAATTTGTATCGCTGCCATCAATAATGAAGGAAAAGTTTTTCTTTTCAGATCAACAATGAACAAGTAATTAATTTAAATTATTCCCATTAGCAAAGCTACATTAAGAGGTTAGCCCTTTAAACTTAACTTCCATCATGTTAAAAGAAAATTAAAAAATAGATTAAACTAACTTCCATTGCATATGCAAAAGAAAGGAAAAAAAAATGGATAACCAACTGTAATAAAGCATTATAATAATATATTTCTATTTCCTTTAAATTTTTTATAAATCTGTATATGTAAATAAAAAATAAAAAACATATATAATACAACTTTAATGAAGCATATAATACTTCTATTTTCTTTTTTTTTTTTCCTTCTTTGATGCACCATCAAAGAAATTTTACCTATTTCACTGAAAATAACTAAATATCCTTACAGCCTAACACATGTACAGGTACTTAATTTTGTTCATGAATAAGTATTCACATTTTATCGAATTAAGGCTTCAACCATTGATCTGTCAAGGAGGAACTAGAGAATCATATCAATGAAATTTCTTAATTATTTGAGCAAAGTAAAATTCACATAAGTTTCTTCACTCATCCCTCATAATACCATTTTGGTGAAAAAACTCTAATGAATTTAGCTTGTACCAATTTTCTAGTTGTACAAGCCCATCTGAGCAGGTACTCCGATGCCTTTGATCCAAGTCCCCTGCAAGAAAGTTTCTACCGTAAACTTGGAAGCATCTTGCTTGCTAATGACCTTATAACCAGGCCACTTGACCCTAGCATTGGTGCTAGAACCCCCTCCTGTGTTGCCATACTCAGCATAAGAAAGTGTCTTTAGTGCAAACTCTCCCTGCCAAGGAAGCCACCCATCAGGGCTAATTATATCCCCAATCGTAGATTCCATGATAATTGTTCTTGAAAATTCCTTCCAAGGCCTCCCGAGGTAGCTCTTGATCTTGTCCTTCACAGGAACCAGGCTGTCATCAGCCTTAATGTCACATCTTTGCAGGACAATTCCAGAAGTTTCATGCCTGTCAGTCCTGCCTTGCGCTGTGACTATGTTTTGTTGGTTTTCTAATGGTTTCCTGAGGACCATGATGCAGTTCTGGAGGACAACAGCTGCATCACCAAAGATGAAATCAACTGTGCCAGAAATCACACAGCTTCTGTAGAATTGCCGGTGGGTTTGCACGTATAATGTGTCTTGGTAGCCTTCAAAACGACAGTTCACAAATATTGTGCGATCTGCCTGCACTCTCGCTGCCACTGCCTGGTGCTTCTCTGGCCCTGCAGTGTTTCTAAATCCCATTGCTTTGCCTAAAAATCCTTCTCCTAGTACAACTGCAGAGTGTATAGTAAATGTAACTAAGCTATATATATATGCTCTTGCAAGTTTCATAACAGTCTAGATGCTACCTCAGCTCAAACAGACATTGTTCTTCTCATTGCAGATGAAAGAATTGAAACTAGGATTTTCACAAATTTGTTGTTGGACATAAACATAGTATACCATTTAAAGGATCAATTTCTAGGCTTACCAAAGGTTGCAGTTTGGAAGGTCCTAACTCCATCTACATAGTTTTTGCTACCTGTGATGACCGATTTTTGAGATCCTTCACCGTAAATGGTCAAGTTCGTCATATACTTTGCTACTGTCACAGTCTCCTCGTATGTTCCTTCCTTAACATAAACTACATACCTAAATTTTTTTGCACAATAAAACCAAATTAACACAAAAAATGTAACTTATTAGGAAGATGAACAAATCTGAGTACAAACGTTAATGGATTATTGAACTCACTTACCTACATCCTACTTATTAATGGATACTTTTTAACTTGGGCTACATAATCATAATACATTTAACTGTCTAAGATTTAGGATTGTGAATGGAAGAAAGCTGAAACAAAATGACAAGAATTATTTGAATAAAACGTAATTAAGCATTGCGCAAGATGGCTCAATTAGTTGCAAGGATCTAGATCATATGACTTCTCATAGTCACAAGTTTAAATCCTCTCCTGTTAGTTGTCTCACTTCGTGGGCAATCATTGATCAAGGAAATCTTTATAGTGTCCGAAAATTAGTTGAGTCACTATCTCTCAACTCTCAAGCCTCACACGCCATTAGCTTCCTGTCTCATAGGATAGTGGAAGCCCCCTCCTTCTTGCCAATTTATGCACCAAAAATGTGATTAAGGTAAAAGGAAAGGAGCATACATACCGTCCTTCATATCTTGCAGGAATTTTTGCTAAAGCTTCAGAAATGGTATTGAATTGTCCACTGCCATCTTTAGCAATGGTTACGTTAGGTGTAGGCTTATCATCTGCAGCCTTCAATACCCTTCTGTCCTCGTGGTCCATCCAAGTTGGAAGGCCATTGTCCAAAGAAGCAGCTGGGGAGGATAGCAAGTGACGTGCAGTTGATGCATTTTGGAGTGTAGAAAGGAAAGAATTCAATCCAGACACCATGGCAAGGGAAATGCTAACCAATTCTTTTGTATCCTGAAAGACTTTCTTAATGTGAGTCTTCAATTTCCCTTCAGGAAATCCATCAATGCATGTGTGGGGGTAAGACATGACTGCACTAAGCCAATTGTTCAAATCAGGAACATTCTTGGAAATCATCTTCAAATCATTATTGGTAATCAAAGCGATCGAACTGTCTAATTCTTCCTTGGCATCGCCAATTAATTGCTTGCAATCTTCGAGCGCTCCTTTCGTTTCTTTGGATTCAAACTTCATGGATTTCACCTTGGCAAATGCCATATCAACCTCATCCTCAGCAGCTCTAATGGCAAATCTGAGAAGATCTTTTGGCTGTGTTGCCTTAGGATTAGCATTCACTGACTTGGTAAGGGTGCTTTCACATTTGTTCTTGTAGTCTGTGGAACTGCACACCAATTTCACCATCTTCTGTCCATTTGATATCTCTTTCTGGCCAGCAGGCTTGGAAGGAGATGATTGGCTGCCCTTGTTCTTGTTGTTGTTCTCATCTGCTTTGGTGGCAACAACAAATGCAGCTGCGCCTATAACAGCAGCAAGCACAATGGTGGACACCGCGCCAATGATAATTCTCTTCTTCAATTTCTGCTGTCTCTCGGCTTTTCGCCGTTGTTGTATCAAATCAAAATCTTGAAATGCCATTTCCGAATATCTGTCTAAGGCAGAGTTCCTCTGCCTTAGGATTCAAACCAAGGCAAAAGAGAATGACAGGAAATAAATGGGGTGGTTTATTTTTAGTTGGTTCCCTCTTCATCTGCGTTTTGTCATTGAAATTTTTGATGTTTTTGGCTTGAAAACAACGGGTGAGAAACAGACATTGTTCTTCTCACTTCAACCGTATTTATCGCTTTGTTCTTTTCCGATATGCAAAACTGCTGTGAAATCTTTTGTCCACTTTTTAAGGTTGGAGATGCCAAAAGTAGAAAGCGAAGAGCGAAATAAATATGCAAAAAACACTGCTATATCTTTGGAACGTTGAATTGCGCCTACAAAAGCTAGGAAGAAGCCATATGATAAGTGACTAACTTGTATATATATGTTTTTAGATTGGTTATGTCAAATTAAAGCCATTTGTCAATTTATTTAAACTAATAAATTTAAGGCTGCTTTTATTTTTTGGTGATAATGTAAAGGACAGTTCTTCCATACTAAAGTAAAAGTAAGAGTATGTATATCTTGACTGATCAATTAATTAATACATGACATATGGCATATATAAATAATTAAATAAATTAAATTATGGCACACAAATCAAAAGCAACTAGTCAACAAATTTATTTATATTTTTAGTTTTAACCCACACTCATTAATAGATTATTTTTTTCTCCCTTCCTTGAATTTTTCATACTTCATTAATTAGTTTAAATAATTTTATTTTAACTCTATATATACACACAATCATGAAAATCCAATTGTAACTCTTATTTTTTTTATTTGGTCTTAACAAAATTTAAATATTTAAGTAATAATAATGTATCAAATAAATATTTCAAATAATAAAATAAAATATTGATTATTTAACGATAGAATAAATTAAGTATGTTGTTACATAAATTAATTTAAAAAAACAAAAAAATTGAAAAATAAATTTTTAAATTAAGTACATTGTTTAGTAAAATTGAAAATAATATGAAATATAGGTTCTAAACATTATTTAATAGTTAGTTTAATAATGTAAGTTTAGTACTTTTAATTTAATTTTATGGATATGAAACCAAGAAAATCTAACCTCATTTCTCATTTTTCTTGTTTGAGCTTATAAAAAATTTAAATAATAACAATAATATTTGAAATAAAAATTTCAGTTAAAAATAGATTATTAATTATTTGAACATGATTCCAAATAAGAAATTAAACATGTTATTCAAAATATATTATTATAATAAATAAAATTCAAAATAAAAAAGTTAAAAAATATTTTAAAATCACACGTCCTTCATAAATTATAGTATTTATATGATTAACCTTGTATTACCTTATATTATAATTTTGATAGCCAAATGAAATTTGTAGAAAATAAATTAAAGCATGAAATTTATGAATTTTTATAGTTTAATAAATCTAAAAATAGTAGCACTGATTAATTACCTTGAATATGGGTTTGGAAGTGGAGTTTGTAGAAAATAAAATGAAACAAGAGAATTTTGATTTTTTTTAAATATAAGGAATTTATAAATTAATATCAAATGATTATCTTAAATTGTGTGATTTGTTGAATGAATTTAAAATATTAAATTTATTTTAATAATAATTTATAAATTTTTTACGATCTATTTATGAATGAAAGATAATTAAAGGAAAAAAGTTAAAAAGATAATTTTAAAATATAAGAAATTAAAATTTTTTTAAACTATTTTGTATTTCAAACAAATAACATATTCTTTTGTGCTAATTTTTTTGTTAACTAATCAAAAGTATCTCAATTTTATACAAAATAATCTCAAATAACATGTACATTAAAAGTCAAATATAAAATGTCAGTGGGCTTAAAATTTAATATATTTACGAATGAATTGATCTTGTAATATTATCATAAATTTAATATATAATAATAGAATGAATTAAAGCCTAACTTAATATAAATAACTTATTTAAATAATTAAATATGCATTGAATTCAGAATTATATAAAAAAATTAAGGTTGCGAATATAAATATCATATTATAAATATTTTACTTTTTTGGTAAGTCTCTCACCATTATATCTTAACTATTCATTTTGACATCAACAAAATTATATGATTATTATATTGTCACGAAATTAAGGTATTAATACCTAAACTTTTACTTTGGGTATTATATAATTATCCTAATGCAAATATCTTCTTTTTTAGAGCTAAGAATTCACATTCACATTAATTTAATCAATACAACTTCAATAATAATTGTTTCACGTAAATCAAACATATTTATTAGACTTATTGAAATGACACAATCCAATTAATCAATTTAGTAATTTAAACTAACAAAATTAATTTATATTATACACACTCTATATGATTGCCAAAGAGTAGACAAATTTAGGAGTACAAGCCGGCCATCATGAGGACATATTATGAAGACTTATATTAGCAAAACACAAAAGCACATCATAATATTAAAAAGGAAAATTTTTGGTACACTACTAAGTCTAACAATATTTATTCTGTTTACACAGATAAATGAAATTCAACAATTTACACTAATAATATATTGGTATAATTGATACACCATAATCATTCCGATACTAAAAACTATATATAAGAAGATTCTTACTCAACCTCCGATTGTCCGTGATCTAGGACCGCTGCAATGTGCTGCCTCGAATAGACTAAGTCTAGAACATGTGCTTTGCCTTCTTGATGGGGATCCAAATGCATTGAGAAAGCTAACTGCGAGGCCGCAAACCATTCTCCTATGAGGACTTTGAGATATGTCTTGCGGCTCCTAGGAAGAAAAGGATACTTCACTTGCCTGGATGTTGGCTTCAAAGTTACTCGTTGGATAGTATTTGCACTCGTAGAATAAGTAGTTTTCTGAACATCTTCCATTTCTTCTGTTGTTTTAAAACTCACAAGATAGTGTGGGGAAATGAGAAATGCTGTTCAATATGCATAAATTAAAGGAGGACTGCATGCTAATTCCATTCTGGTACTTTTAGGTGGATGGAATGGAATGGTACTTTTGGATGGATGGAATATAATGAAATAAAATGATTATTTTATAATTATATTTGATACAATAAAGAATGAAGTAAGCATTTCATTTCATTTTTATATTTAGTATAATAAAATTTTGATAAAATGGAATTGAAAAAAAATTATCAATGATAATAATATTCTTAAATTTAAAATAAAAGAAAAGTGTAAAAATTAGTACATTTTTATATAAAAATAATAATGCTGTTTTTATTTATTTATAATTTTTTGTTTAAATATATAGATAAATTATGTTAAATTGATTAATTTATATATATATATTAAATTATTAAAATGAATTTAATTTTAGATTATATTATATTCAATTAAAAATATTAATGAATATACTATATTCATTTATAGTATAATTGTAATGTTGTTAAAAAAATTATACATTATCGAAAGAAAATATGGATGACTTAATGTTTATTTTATATTAATTGATATTATACATCCTTAAAAATATTAAATATAACATATTTGCCAAAAGAGTTGAAATATTCTCACACTAAAAATAAAAGCAATAAAAAAATTTGAAAAATATGCAAGGTTTCAACTATATTATCATATAAAAAAGGATAATCTTGGAAGTTTGAAAATTTAATAAGGACAATATTATAAAAAGACTAATCCAAAAAAATGAGAGAATAAGTCATTTTATCACTTTTGTTATGAAATAAATATTTTATCATTTGATGGAATAGACATTTCTTAAGAAATGAAGACTCTTATTCCATAATCCATACTAAACACACTCTTGAATCATTTCTTTTTTTATTACTTATCATTTCATTCCTTCCAACCAGATACACTTTTATAATATGTTTGATTAGGTGGAATGGAATGAAAATGGAAATGAGAATGAATCGAAACAAAATAGAATGACTATTTCATAAATATGCTTGGTATGGAAAGGAATGGAATGAGCATTCCATTGTATTTTATATTTGGTGTAACAAAATTTTGATGAAATAAAATGAAAAATGTATAGTTAAAAACAATAATATCCTTATTACAAAAGTCATCAATATCTTATTAAATAATTTAATACTATTAAAATATATTATATGATTAATAATAAAAATTATTAAAATTTAAAATTGATTATTAAAATTATTATTAACAAAAAAAATTTATAATAAAAGTATAAGATTTCAAATTTGCTAAATTTTTGTATTACACTTTTTTTTGTAAAGAATACAAAAATGTTATATTTTAAATCTTATTATTAAAATATAATTATCAAATTATTTTAATTGAGAAATGTTCAAAAATTAATATTTTTTATCATATATAAACAAAGTGTGATGTTGAAATATATGAACATGAGTGATAAATGTATAAAAAGGCAAATTCATGAATGATAGAATGGTCCACTCTATCACTTTTACAATAAAATAAATATTTCATTATTTGATAGAATTGTCATTCCCTAAGGAATAAGCATCCCTATTTCATAATGCATACCAAACTAATTTTTTAATCATTTCTATTTTTATTTCATTCCATTTCATCTAATCAAACATATTCTTAGTTTGCAACATGATAGTCTATATTATAATAAACTTGAACAGAACTTGGTGCAACTCTAAAAAGATAAAGAGTTTAAATTTTTTTTATAATTTAAGCATTTATTAAATTTTTTTGAATTGAGGTCATGATTATATGAATCATGTTAGTTAGCCCAACCTAATTATATATATTTATTTTTATTAATATAATTTTATATTAAAAATAATTGCATCTAATTATTTTTAATATAAAAATATTTAATTTAATATAATTAAATATTTTATATATTTAAATATTTTATTATTTATATAAATGTATATTTTTAATATAAAAATTTATTTTTATCTAAAATAATAACAAAAATAAAAATAATTTAATTATCAAGCAGAATTCAACTTATGTGTAATTTTAATTGGATTAAACCGTACCAAATTTCTTAAAAATTAAATGAACTGAAATCAAACTCAAATTATTATATTTTATACAATTGTGCGTGAAAATTTTGGTTTAAAACTGAACAATCCAGCCCTTGAACACTTTTTATATAGCAGAACGAGTTCAAGGCTTCAAGCAGAATTACCTAGGTTATCAAGTGATTGGAGTCCGAGAGATTTTGAAGATAATAAAATGGATAATGTCACAAATTATTTACAAAAACATTGCCTCTACGAGGTTCCTAACATCCCCAACACACAATTAAATTATACAAACCAAACCGTTTACAATCCAAACGCACATAAAATTAACTGGGATATGGATAAAGCATTTCATGTTCTTATATGAGGGTTGGCACATACTAGATCTCGCTGTATTTATGTAAATACTAAGATATTTTTACTTAACTCAAATACTTTTCATATTTTTTTTATGTCCAAATTCATTTCTTTTTAAAATAGAGATGCTAAAACCCAATTTGATTTAAGCCCTTGTTTTAAAATTATATATATATATATAATATAAGTAAATTCTAGAAACATATAAAATGTATTTATATTTATATGTATATTATATTTAATGTCTATAATAAAGAAAATTTATCTTTGCAAAGATATATATATATATATATATATATATATATATATATATATATATATATATATATATATATATATATATATATATATATAATTCTTTATGATTAAAATTTGCATCATATAATATATGCTAAATATATAATACGACAAAAATATTTAATATATAAATATAAAATAGGGCTAATTCTAAGCGGAGCCAAATTTAAATTTGCAAGTTCAAGTCATATTCATTCATAAAATAAGATTTAAAATTTTATCAATTCTAATCCTTAAGTCTAACTTCTCAATTCAAGATCTGTTTCATAAGAACTGGATCTGGGTTAAAAATTGGATAGGATCATGTTTGCCCATCCAAATTTCCATTTTTATTACAATCTTGAAAAAACAACCTACCTTTTTTTTATCTACACGGTCTGTTAAGTGCGTATACGAGAGAGAACTAAATATTTCTGTGATAAAAATCATTCTTAAATTTGAATGTATTAATACCTTTTTAGCTAAGCACATGCTAGACGCACGCGATAGGTGCTTTCAAATATTTGATACATTTTAGAAATTATTAGAAGGGTTCCATTTTTTAGGATAAAAAAAACCCGAAGAAAGTGACAAAATTGACACATATCAATTTAGTAGTTTCTCCGACATTCATTGTCGTGAAATTGAATGACGATATTATGATATATATTTTTTAATTCAAGGCTCCTAAGTTAAAGTGAGAGAAAAAAAAATTATATAGTAACAATTCGACTTTCATCAAATCATCAAATCAGTAAAAATTAGAATCAATAAATCTTCTGAAAGTTTTTTTTTTTAAAAAAAAAAGCATAATTCTAATAAGTTCCATAATTAGTAAGTCAATCATGGATACATCTATTATCTTCTTTGTAAATATGACATGACACTCAATCATAATATATTCTAATGACTTAGATATGCAGTAAGATAAAACAAAGTGTTATAAGTAGTAACCCTTTTTTCCATCATATTGCTCCGTAGAATAATTTATAATTTTGGATAGAAGGTTTACTATTTAAGATTTATGATTCAGTGTTGCCTTAACTATGAGATCCAAGTTTTAGGGTTTATTAGATCCACCTCCGCACGAAAATTGTTTTTCACAATAGTGTATATTCAAATTGTAATTATTTAGTGTGAGAATTATAATTATTGTATATTAATAATAAATTTACAATAATACCATTCAATAAAATATTTAACATAAAAAATGGTGATTCTCATCAAATTTTGTCTTGAAAATGAAAGAAAAGTTGGTGTGAAATAGAGTTAGAGCAATAACTTTAAATAAAGCTTTCAAAATTTAGATGGATATTATGCCCTGAGTGAACATATGGACATTGGGTGTTATGAGTTTGAAAGCAAGCAATTTTTTTCCTTTTTCCCAAACTAGGAAGCCAAGGAATGTTTTTGTTTTAGGTGGGAAAACCTTTCACGAAATACTAACACCTCCATAAGTGAACCTTCCAAATACAATTTGATTGGCAGAATCAATATGAGAAACAAAAGTTTTTTAGAAAGTAAGAAATCATTGTGTTATCAGAAAGCTTTGAAGTTGGCTAAGTGTGCGATACACTTTGAAGATTAAAGTGGATAATTATAATCATTAATAAAAAAATATTGAAAAATTGAGAACTTGATAAATAACGAATCATAAAAAAAGTAATTCTTTAATTCATAATTATCTCATCTCTTGATTTTCTTATCAACAATGTAATCATTTATTTTATCTTATAAAGTATATCTTACATTTTAAAAAATTCGAATCTCGATTACTTTTCATAAATCACAAAAAATTACTTATCAATAACTCATTGGTAAGAAATTTTTTTAATATTATTTATAAATAAAAATACAAAATTACAATTACACAACTATTCCTCCTTTTAACATTTTATCCTCACAATGAGCTTAAAAATTGCAATAAATACAATCTATTAATTATAAAATATGAATATAATCATCTATATAATTATAATATAAATTTTATTTTAAATAGAATTATATTTATTGCATATATCTATTATATTATTTTATTTATTATATTAATATTCAATTATAAAAATGAAAAATTGTGCATTTCTTATATATTTTATATAAAGTTAATGAAATTAATTATTTATAATAATTATTTAACTAATATATTTCTTAATTTAAATTGAATTTCATTCTTATTATATATATATATTATACCAGACATCTTTTATATAATTTTGTTTTAATTTTTTATAATAAATAAAAAAATAAGAACTTACAATTTTAGAAAAATTATGATTGAAAATGATATTAGAAATATAGGCTTAAAAAAATAATTAGAAATGGCTACAAAATTATTGATATTTTTTATTCTTTATATTACAAATTTCAAGACATATTAATTATTTTCATAATACTTTTTAGGAAGTTTAAAGCTAAATTAAACAAAAATTAGCTAGTTGATTCCTATGAACTATTAATTCCTTATTATTAACCAAACGAATTAAAGTATTTTCTAGAAAGTTTATAGGGAAAATTACCTCATAAATAATTTAACTTTCTATGAGAACTTAAGAGTCATTTAGTTTATATAAAAAAAATAATTAAATTTTCTTAAGAAATTAAACTTTCTAAAAAATTAACTCTCTCGTAAACCTGTAAGAAAACATTGAAAATTGTTTGAATGATATTAAAAAAATTGATAATTTTCAAGAATTAATTTTATTTGTTTTATTTGATTCAACTCTAAATGTTCTATAAAATATTATCAAAACGACACAGACTTTTTAAAATTATAATATAAAAAATAAGAAATACCAACAAATTTTAATTATCTTTAAGTTGTCTTTTTTTAAAACCATATTTATAATATAACTTTTGATCATAATTTTTATAAATTTATAATTTATTATATTTAATTTACTATAAAAAAATAAAATACATTTATATTAAAAAAAAAAAGGTAAGATATCTTTTATCCATATGCGGAGGTTAGAATTTTTACTCTTTCATTTAAATAAAAAAATTATATTATTAATTAAATAATAATAAAATAATAAAAAATATTATAATCTAATTAATTTGTCATCATTAATGACTATTTTTATTAATGAATATATTTATTGTAGAGATGAAAGAAAATGAGTAAAATTAACTCAAACATATTGATTAATGAAAATAGTTGGTGGTGACAATAAATTAATTATAATATCTTTCATTATATATATGAGAAGCTTTTATCAAAAGAGTATGAATAAACAAATTTCTTCTAATTTATAATTTACAGAAAGTAGAATTTCTTGAATAGTTATACCTCCACTAATATGACAATTAACAGCCAATTTACACTTTTTCATATTACCTCTACGAACCAATTGATATTTTTATTCTCTGTTTGAATCAAACACCTCATTGATAATATAATATAGATATATAGGGTCACAATCAAGGATAGAGGCAAGGGTAAAATATTGTGTACGGAAATATAGTTTAGAAATAAATATGAGATCAGAATTGATCCATCGCATTTATGATTTTGGTTCGAATGAGAGATTTTAAGTTTGTACTAACTGAACCGTGTATATTACACCAACAACAAAATAAACGCATCATTAAATAGAAGAATATAACTTTATGGATCCAGTTCTTGAGAATTTACGAAGTCAATCTGATCTGCTAAATAACTCCCCCGCCCCCCCCCCCCCCCCCCACACCCCCGGGGGGTCTAAAAAAAAGTATGGTAAGTGCCTAATCAAGACTTGATATTCTATTAAATCCGTAAAGAACAAAATTATCCGAATCAAGGGAAACTACAAATCTGAATCCTCCGAGCCCCTAAGTTCAGTAACTATTAGTCCCTCGTAAATCCTATGAAAAAGAATGCAAACTTGTAGAGTTTTGATTTCAATTGCAGCTCATCCTTCTCTCGATTAAAAGTAGTAAATTGAGGCCAAACACATCAACACATCTGTAAGAATAAGAGCAACCACATCGAAAACAAACTTGGGAGCAAATAAACCCCATACCTGCAAAAATATTAATCATCAAACACCATAAATAGGCATAAAAAAATGCAGATGGACAGCATAAACGTTTTTTTTCTTTTTTTTTTTTGTTCTTTTTTAAAGAAAAAAATGGCCTTTACCATCAAGTGTCGCCGCTGGATCGTAACACAAATTATTGTCAGAGTCACCATAACAGTCGCAAAGAATCCATACATCACATACACCTGACCAACGCGACGAGAAGTGTCAGTTAGCCCTAGCCATTCATTCATACAGACAGTGAACATTAATCTCTCGTTTGGAAAAACATAAAAACTAGAATTCAATTTATTAGAAAAATGAGCACGAACAAGTTTGTATATGAATTCACTTTCAAATGAAGTGTTTTAGTGATTCCAAATGAGAGGTAATGGAATTGAAACCCTTTCAAATGGAGGGAAAACTCACTTTAGATAATTGCATCAAAAGAAAATGTTTTCCTTGATTAGCTTGGCACTTATTTGCTACAAGCAATGGAAGCCCAAGTGCAGGAAGGATGATAGAAAAACCAAAGGTATCGATTGTAAGGAGGATTGCTTGGCGAACTAGCTTGAACTCTTCAAACCTGAAATGAATTAATGTTTACTGCGTTAAGATCCATGATCTATCAAATTAGATACAGTCAGAGAGATGTGAAAATTTATCTAACCCCTCGTTTGGGGCCAAAAAAATATCAATTCATTTTCAATCAATTTATGAATAATTACACACGTGTATCCAGTTTCAAATGAATTGAATCATCCGTTCTCTATGATTTCAATTGAGGGGTAAAACTCAATTACTGTTCATTCCACGGTAAGAAATTCAATGTAAGTTGATTGTTGTGCGCCATTTTTTTAATTTTTTGCAAGTTCTTTTGGCATTTGAGACATTAATAAAAATTTTGAAAGCTAGCATAGATATAACCCCATGATTTACCCTATAAATGCAGCGCCATAGCGGAGACCATCAAAGGCACACCTGAAACAATCGCAAGGCTTATCATATTCATACCCAACATTAATAATCGAGTAATACTCAATCAGGCACAATAAGAAAGTTGTGAAATCACAAACAAAACTAGCAATAGAAAGCTAGTGTCCGCAAACCTCAAACAGGAAACACCAACATACCAGTGACCACTGGAGAAAAAGAGACATACGGCAAAGAGGCTCCATTGCATCACAGGAAAAGGACCAACAATAGAATTTCCACCGGGTCCATCTTTGGCGCCCCCTATGATTTTGTCCAACCTCAATATACAATAACCTGTGGGAAGGTAAATTCATTGGAAGAATTTCTTCAGAAATGTATTAATGGAATTTAACAGCAAATTTTAGTGACTAAATACAGCATGGAAATGTACAAGAAACATTGAACAAACCTCCAATTACTGACGCAAAAACAATCATGGGACCTTGTTTTCCTGAAAGAAGAATGACTGTTGAACTCCATGCAGATAACATGGTCGCTGTTTTTATGACCAAGTCTTTCTTGCAATCCAAACAATTATCCTTAGACAGTTGACCAAGTGCCAGTAATGACAACTGCCCGAAACCAAAAGCATAAATAATTCTTGGAATGTAGGTTCTTCCAATAATTTGAAGAGCCGGAGCTGCAATGAATCTATTACTATCTGTGGCCCAGTGAACTACTATTAGCATGTAACTCAAGATGGTGCCTAGTGTAGTGTACTTCCAGGACCGCTTAAAGAAGTAGCCATTCATGGCCTTGTATAACCAGAATGCCAACACAACCAAAATTAGCATTGGTACAACTTCAGCCACATACTCCCACAGAGGAAACCCTGAAGCAATGTTGAGAACCCATGAAGTGTATTCTTTCATAAAAGTGGATGTGGCAGCCTGCTTCGACAACCCAACTTCAATGGCAAATCTGCAAAAGGTACTCAAGAGAAGGAACCCAACACTCTGCAGAATATAAATAAATAGAAGTGAATAAACATATTCATGAACATTTTAATCAGAAAATAAATAGACAAATATTAATGAAGCCCAAATATGATAACAAGATTGTAAAACACATGAGAAAGAAAGCTAGATGAGAAACACACTTCTAGTAGCAACTTCTCCTTCATGACTGAATAGCGTAATGTTAATATCCCAGATGTGGCCAAAAGAAAATTTGCTACTTTTCCTTCTTCCACTGGCAATCATGTTCAGTTAAAAAAATGACTATCAATTACATATCTTCTGGAAAACGAAGTTTGAAAGTGCAGACTGTCAATCAGATGCTTCACACTTACAGATGTAACTGTTTGAAAGGAAACTGAAAGAACGTATTGCTAAGAGAAAGAATGCAAAACTTGACACAGAGAAAATCCCAGAATCTATAGATGATGGCAGAGATGCAGTGTGCTGCTTGTTCACTCTTACTATGGCAAAAACTTGGAAGACAAGTGACAATAACAAAATTGCAATACCAATTCCCATCATGTTTAAATCAAACTCAGTCCATTTGGAGCGAGCTAGCTCAGCAACCACTGAGAGAAATCTGAAGTAGGACTCAATTTGCTTTTTGAGTTCAGGAATTAATGTACCAGTGCCATGCTTTCTATGTAACATTAATCTTTTAGAGGTGTGCAACCAGTTCTTCTCTGCTTGATCATAAAGGGTTTCTATTTGGGATATATCTTCAAAGGAAAATCCAACGGCTGATGAAGCTGAGTAAACATCAATATATCTCTTCACCTATACAAGAATAAGTGCAACATTAAATAGAATACACAAGATAACCGGAAAAAAGGAATGATCATATACAGCTCTCCTGAAAGTTCATCATTTTTGGAATTAACATAACCAAACAACCAGGGAGACATGGTTTAAAGCCAAAATTGTTGCAGCACCCTTGATATATACTGAAGCTACTGGATAGCAATAATTTTTTTTTTTTTTTAAAAAAGGATAATTATGTGAAACTAAGTTTATCTACATAAAAATGCATTGTGCCCCCCCCCCCCTTTTTTTTCCCTTTCATATCTAGACATCCTTGCAATACTTTCATATTGCTGTAGTACCCCTGAAACATGCTGAAGCCTTGACAGAGTAGTTTCAGAACTAATAAAGTAAATTCTACTGCTTCAAAACACTTGTCCAGAGAATCCTTTTTCTTTCTACCAGCTTGCTTAAAAAACCTACTCAAGATCCATTTTCTAAAACTATAGTCAAATATATATTGTGTAGTACAATAGAAGAGATCATCAAAAATTTGCAGTTGAGAACCCAAGATTCAAGGACGTTACCTGCCAAGAGTTGATGCACAGTACTTTAGCATATTTCTGCAACCAGATCTCAGATTCTGTCAGGTTTGGGGACCCTTCCAAATTTCCCGTACCAGCTCCTAAAGCATATAGTTCGGGATTGACACAACCAATACTGAGGAATTAAAAACTATAGCTTCATGAGTTCAATCTAGTATTGACAAAAAAAAATTGTGAAACAATGACAATGTCAATACAATAGATACCATTGAAGAGAATTTAATATTATACATCAACATATAGCCATCTAGACTTAAAAGCTGCAAATAAATTGCCCAAGAGGAGAGAAACCCACAGAATTAACATAGTCTGGGCAAAGACAATGGATGGTTAGGCAAGTGCTGCCATAAAGGATTAAGTGTGTGCTATGACAACAAACTGAAGAGAGCGAAATAAATGCTGATAGACACCATTTGGCCCTCTAAATCTGAAGTCCAATATGATACAGTTAGAAGTTTTTTCTTTTTGCGCAGTAAATTTGATGGACTCTTGCAGGCCTAGCTCAGGTGCATTATATTAAATGTCCTAGTATATCCATCTAGCTTTTCATTTGCTTACTGCTTGTTTGAGTGGTTAAAGTTTCAAAGTTCAGCAGCAGCTCTGAATCATTATGAAGGCAAACATAACCTTCTTAATCACACTTGCTTCATTAATCACAAATGTATTCATCTCAATTTATTTTCTTCTAGTTTAGGCCTAGTTCCCCATTCCATTTATCTTTCACACTCAATTATTTTCTGTCCGCATCAATGATCAAACAAGCCTTGGAACCCAATACCGTTAAGCAATGACTACCTATTCACTTGCAAATTAACTCATAACATTGAATACCAAATCTGATGTTTTAAGGCCAAAATAAGCTTGCAGTGTTACCTACAGAATAGCCCATTAATAGAAAGTGAGGATGAAATAATAGAAGTTATTCCACACCCAACTATACAAATATAAGATGAAAATATACATAGTAACATTGACAGACTGCTTACACTGCACCTTCCGAAAGGGAAAGATATACCAAGCAATGCTGAAATAGTTACAGCAAAGTCAAGCTGCAAAAGTTGAAATGGATACATAATGGTCAGAAGATATAAGATTTTGTAAAGGTTGTTCATGGATGGCAATTACAATAGAATAGTTTTTTCTCACCTGTTGCATGGAGCTGATGCATACATTCTTCCCATCCTGGAATGGATGACAAAACAGGTAACCCACACAGTAAAAAAATCTAGGCACAACAACATATAGATCAAAACTCAATTTCATGTTCTCGGTAGTCAAAATGGAGCAAGAAGGATCAAAATCCTATGTTATTGAATCATAGTTTATTCAAGCTTATCAATGAAGCAAATTAAATCACACAGATGTATATGAATTTAAGGCACTATTGTTCAAGGGACACTTCTCCATTTATTTATCCACAATCCTACAATTCCATTGTCAATCCTCTTCCTTAATTTCTGCTTTCCATCACTTTTGCTTTCCCGTATGTTTTTTATCTGGCTTTTAAACTAGAGATAAGATCATGTTCTAGAGGAAGCGAAATATTGTCAGGGAGAGATACAAAAAAATCCTGTAGCCACCAGCATTTTATACATGTCAAAAGATAGAGTAAATACCAAATCCACTCCACAAGAAGAAGAATCAAATTCTGATAGTACAGAAGATGACCGTTTATTGAAACTCATGGCAAAAAGTGCAGTTTCCACCTACAAAATGTTATCACAGATATCCTAATTAAAAATGAGAAAAAGGATAAGCATTAATGAATAAAAACACATCAAAAAATAGTATGTATATCACCTCTTCAGCACTTCCTCCACCGTGATCCCCATTTAGTGTTTGTGCATGGTCCCCCATTACCACAAGCAAAGTATTTTCATGCAAGCCGCCAGGTCCAGACTGACTTTCCAGCACTTCAATTACTCTCTAAAACAAGAAAATAGGCAAGGTAGTCTGTTAACCCTAAACAGGAAGCAGCAAAGGTTAAACAAACTAAAAATTGGTTTTAAATTTTACATAGCAAAGCCACCAAACATTAAGAATTAAATGAACTTAGTAAAATATTATACTAAGTAAAGAAATGCAAACGTATAAAATACTTATAACTCAGATATAAAAGGATATGAAACTAAGAAATGATATATATCATCAGGGACCCAATAAATTGTATGGCTTTGAGCAGTAATAAAATGTAAGGCCAACAAAATGAGACAAGAAATAACATCAAATATATGTCCATGCTAAATGACAGAAGAAGTGCCAGTCAACAAATTAAACAGAGTGGAGAAGAATTAGTTGCTTGTTTCAGCCTTCTAACTTGAGGGTAAGAGTTAGAGAAACGTACCTCTAAAATGTTATTGTATTCCTTCAATTTTTCCACCATTGGCATGGAATCAACACCAAATATATGTCCAGCATGATCCTACACCATGCAGAAAAATCATAGTGAATATTATCAAAATTACTTATCCTCATTCCAAGTATTGAAAGAAAGAGGCAGAGTTAAATAACATATTTAACACATATCATAACTTATTGTAACTAATATCCAGTATTTGAAATATCACCCCCTCCCCCAACCCAAAAACAAAACAAAACAAAAACAAAGCAAATATATTATCAGATGTTTAAATATGAGAGGTGATTTAGCATAATATCACCGATGTTCGACCTCACCCTCAAGAATAACGTTGTGCTCATTGGACCTTTGAAAAAGCCAAGTTTCCAAAATCAAATGTCAAAACCATAAAGGTTTTGCCTTTATCTTCCAGCCAAAATGAAAAACAAATTTGTTCATCAAACAAATCTTAATCCAATAATTCAGAGCCTTCTCTCTCCCTTTTCTTTTCTAATTCCTATAGAATGATTTAAACATAAAAGTCATGCTATTATCTTCCAGACCCATCTCCAGGTGAATGATGTAATATCTTCCTGTACATTGTATGGTCATAACCTAATCTTTTTCAGATAGATAATTCCACAAGTGGTGAATTATATCTGATATACTTCCATCAATTCGCACTAGCACAGTCACATCCCTGTGGTTATCAACCCACAGCATTAGAAACTTGAGAATTTCAAGAAAGATTCTTACACAAGTTAAAATGTATGGATAACATTATTTTGATTTACAGTCTCTCATCAGCAGGAAATGGGATACACATGAGTATGTATACTATAATGATAATGATACAGATCAACTGAGACTTCTGATCTCAATTCTCAACAGAGGAAAAAAAAAATATACACCGCAGAAATTCAAAAGTGTTTCCCACTTGAAAAATGAAAGATATTAATCATACCACACCAAGAAAATGAGAGATAAGAACATCCCAATCTTCTTCATATAGAGATGGAAATAGGTGGTCAATGCATCCGTTATCAACCTGGAGCATAACCAGCATCATTCGTCAGTAAAAAATGACCCCATCCCTCAAAGCTGCACCCTGTTGAACTCATGTATTGCAAAGATTAAGAATTTACTATGAAATCAAATTTAACATATTATGGCATACCGTATCAAGATCTTTGACATTAAAAGAAGGGTACGGATATGATCTTTCAAAATGATGAGGAAACAACTGAGTCCATGTATCATCCCCCATCATCACAACTTTCTTCCCATTTTGAACCAACTGTAAGAAAATATATAAAATTAAGATGCCTCAAACTTGATTTGAGCTACTTTGAAATAAGAAACATAAAAATAAGAACATTTTTGTGCCTCCATGTACAATGGCATGACAGATGATAAATCTCTCAAGCAAGGGAAACCTTACTTGATTTAGAAAGTTATCTTCAACAATTGCTGGTGCACCAAAGCTGTTACCAACATCTACAAAAGTTGGAAGTCCACCAGTTGTTAAGCCCTATCAAACAGGATGGGGAAGAAAGATGAGAATTTGAAATATGAAAAATAAAATCCTGCTCATTTGCAGCTCAAAATCCAAAAATAATAGTAAATATGATCAACTAGGAAGACACAAGATTATGATACAGGATGGAATGAGGAAAGGTTTCATCAAAACCATCTTCCTAGATTTCACGACAGGAATTACAGGATATCTGGAGAATTTGCTCGGTATGTGGGACAATTCATATAGTCTAGCCTCATACCAACAAAATACGATGCTCTAAGGCAAATGCTGTTGAGTGATACCATTTAGCATAAATGGTGATATGCATAATATGATCCAAAAAACTAAAAATACAACCAAACAGACAAAGAATAAACTATGGCAACATAGTAAAAATTAATCAAAATATCAAATCATGGCAATATTTTTCATCTATGACACCCAGAATATGCATCTCTGGACTAAAATATGAAGGAAAAAAAAAACAACTTATTTCACCTTCAAACGCTGCAAACTGGTTGTAGGCGGATCAGCAATTGCTTTGAAGATCCTAGCAGATGATCCTTGTCTAGATGACACATTCTTCAGAACTTGTAACTGATCCATCCATGGTTTAGGCTCTGTAACATGTAATGAAATTATTCAAAAATTCTAATTCACTCCCATTTTAACTAGTTATACTGTCCATCATATGTAAATTCAACTGAAAAAGTGTCAGCAACAATATGACATACGATATAACTCTATTTTTTGCAGTTATCTGTTAGCTGTTAATTCTTTATTAAGCTTTTCTCAACAGACCCTTATTAGGAAAGGCAGTATCTTTATATTTACGGATACATGATACCTAATGCTTGCAGATAGGAAAATTCAACTGAAGGTTATGACATCTCTGACCTTATACGTGCATGCATACAATACAGAACACATGTAGGATATTGCAAGAAGCGGATAGAACCAGAAACGACTAGAACAAATGAATACTGAGGAAGAAAGATAGCTTACCTTTAAAGAAGGTACTGGGAGCAACAAAATCAAACCTGAGAAGCAAAATAATACAGGACAACCAAAAAAAAAAAATAATGATTTTAGATGCACCTATTTCATGATTAATGTAACATAATAATAAACAGAAAAAAAAATCTTGCTTTATTAATGAAAAATCTCCCCAAATTAAAAAAAAAATCTCAATATCAACTCAAACAAAAATATGAAATAGAGACTTTGTTTATGCCTTATTGCATCAAGAACAATAATGACCAGGCGATCTATAGCAGGCTTCGTCCAACAAGACCCGTCTGAAGAGTGGGAGGTGCCATTCAAATCATCAGAAGATGAAGAAGAATTAAATGGAGCAGAATTGGTATCAGACGAAAAGCAAGGAGATTGAGAAATGTCAGAGCAATTGCTGTAATAAGGAAGCTCCGTTCGAGTCAGAAGAAAGCCTCTGGTAAATAGCAGAATGCCCAAAACGTGAAGCAACAGCATCACCCAGATCGGCCATACGCACTCCCACTTCCCTGCTTCACTATTGCGCCACGTCCCCATCTCTGCTTCAACAGAAGCGCGATGTGAAGAAGAAAGAACAACGGATCCTTCAAAAATCAAAACTTGTTGTCTTTAGACTTCCTTCCGTCTACGCCAACATACGTCGTTTGGTTGTTCTCTGAAAAAATGCCCATATATCCTACGAGTCAACGACGTTGTTGTAAATATCAAAAAGAGAAAAAAAAAATTGGGTCACGCTTGATAGGATTCTTGAATCTTGATTAGTTTTGGTTGTTACCTAGGTTGGGCATTTATATTTGATTTGTTTTTAAATTTTTAAATGGATTAAAATTTCTATAATTAGATTTAATTAATTAATTAATTATGCTTACAAATTTTTGTTATTTTAATCATCAGATAATTATATTTATAATTGGTTGCACAATATTAAAGATTGATATATGAAATTAAGTTAACACGATGTAAATTCTTTTTCCTGAAGTTTCAAGGTCAAGGAACTAGCTCACTTTACAAAATGTTTCCTTTCCTAATATTACGGTACACAATTTTTAATTTTTTCATATTGATCTGCGCTATCCCTGTTACTGCGTTTCACTTCTTAGATTATATGCTCTGTAAAATCCGGTAGATTGCCAAAATTTCAAAGGACCCAGAACGTGTTCGAAGAAATGCTGAAATGATCAGATAGCTATCTTTTTGTTATTTTCAATGGCTTCATGATGTTTAAATGGCATACGACCACATAATAGAACTTGTATGATGATAGTAGTTTTGCCTCTCATTCCTACCTAGTTTTTATTCTGTGTATACGAAGGTAACTTCCTGACCCTCTTCTTAATTTAGTTTATCTCTCTTCCTTCATTTTGTCCCATGGGAAAATTTTATTACTTACAATGTTGGTTTTGCACGTTTTCTGTTTTCTGTTGTTTCTTTTTGTTAACTGGGGCTCTTCGATCTTTGTTTTCATGCTGTTAATGTTTCATTTTCATTTTAAATCCTTACGTTCTCCATTATCAATAAGCAATTTGCCAGAATTTACAACCGCCAAATTATACAGTATTTCTTCAGTTGCAGCTGAGGTTTAAGCCTCCTAGTATTTCAGACATATGTAATGATTGGATAACATTTTATTCTGCATTATCAGGTTAAAAGGACGCTGAAGAGAACCAGGTTGTCGGCCGGCCCCAGCAAGCATCTTTATGTTGAGGTAATTGATGAGACAAGGGTCTCAATTCTCTACGTTTCTTTCTTTCAATTTCTTATTAATTTTAAAAAAAATTAAGGAAATAATTTTTATTCTAAAACTTATTACCTTTTCTAACTATAATTCAGTTTTAAATAAAAAAATTATATCTGTTTCTCTTTAAAATTCATCCCGTTCATTTCCTAGAAAATTTCATGACATAAAGATGCAAGCACTTCCATCAGCTTCAACAATGCAAAAGCCATCTCCGACGAGCTTAACTACACCCCAGGTTCTATCATAGTGACTCTGTGAGTTCATGAAAAGGTATTAAGATTCTCAGAGTATGACATAATTGCTTTTGAATAGTATAATGCCCTTTCTTGCCTTTGTTAATATTGTCTCCTACCCAACACAAGAAATTAAACAGACCCAGACAAGAAAATAGCAAGCCATAAATGCATTACTCTGAATGTATCTTTTAGCCATTATCTTTTCAACTTCTCTTCAAGCTTCCCTAAATTTCCTTATTATTCCCTGTAGTATGTGGTATGCTAGATACAGAAAGCACGGGGGAAAATGGTTTAAGAAAATGGCTTGTAACTTTTGGTTTTCTTCAACAAGCATCTGTTTAACAAATAATCCTCAATCTACTGAAAAAATAGATGTTATAAATAAAAAAATAATTCCTTGGTTGTAATCGACTAATAAATAGTTGCATTTTCTAATTTTCCTCTTGGCTTCCAGATTTTTACAATCTTAATAAGTGGCGTTATAGCCTTGGTAAAAACTTTTGTTTGTGCTTAAAATGCCTCAATAGTTTCTTCGTGCTTGAAAGCTTTCTTATTTAGTCTGCTTTTTTTCATTGAAAATTATTCTTGTCAAAAATCTCTGAATGTTCTTCCGGTTCGTGGAAAATTTTTGGCCGATTTGGATTCCCATACCATGGCCGAGGGGTTGTGAACATAGGATGGAGCAGTGATCGAATCTTGACTAAAGATTTCGAAGGAGGTCAAATAATTTATATAAAAATCTTTTTCAAAATTTTTTTATCTAATTGCATGATACTAATATAATTTTAAAAAAATTTTGGGGCTAAGGCCCACTTAGTCTCTTGGAAGCTCCGCCACTAGGGCAGAGTTCTAAATTGAGGAACTTCCTAGCATCTTTCGATCGAAGTTTCGACCAAAATGATATAGCAAAATTTTTAATGGCATGTCCTCTTTTCCGGTTACTAGGTTTCATGATACCAAGAGAGTAAGCTGTTGTTACACGCAATTTTTTTTCTTTTTCTTTTGTAATATTAGGAGTGATAAATCACTTAACATATACACACAATAACCTGAATTTGAATTCAGGACATAAAACGAGGAAAAAAATTCCCAAAAGGAACATTGAATACACTTGCAACATAAAAATTGCGGGCAGTTACATGCAATTTTAGAGAAGTAAATGAACGCGTAACTGTTAAGAATACCCAGTCAAATTTGCAATTTGCAGGTTATTACCACATCATCCACCTTCTCCGTTATCTTTTAGGAAGACTAAAAGAAGATTAATATATATATACACACGCACACACATATATATCGAAAAAGTTGAAAGGAGACTGAAAACTGGTTCGCTGTTATTTCTGTCATGGATTACATGTACTTATAAATCGTGGTAACATTTGGAAATCAACAAGCTCGAAGACTTCCTATGTATTATGACTAATGCTTTTCAACCTTTGAATCAACAGCGTGTCGAAATCAGTTTGGCCAATGGTAATTGAACTCCCAGAGTCCAGTTTGTCCACTCTGGCAGTAAATGCCTTCAACTGATATTATCCAAGCACATCCAGCATCACACCGGACGTTGTCCCTGGCAAAGGAATATGCATCAAAATGGTACTCCTGAACGCTCTCCCATCCCAAATCACAGAAAAATAGTGTGGTTCCAAATATATTGTCATTGAAGTCCCACCCCAGTTCATCTCCATCAACTATGTTGTGGGTTCCCAGATCAGTGTCTTTGGATTGGCAGTGCAAGGTCAAGTTCTTCCCAGATCCTAAGCTGTTCTTGATGCTCACGTGTTTGCCGTCTGAAAGAACTGGGCTGCACAACCAGATTATCAGCAACATCTTGACAAGAAAACTAATCTTGGCTGAACCAGGCATTTTCTTGATCTATTTCCACTAAGATGGCTGCTACAATGCAATGGACCTGTGGAACATAGACACAGACAAGGTGAGACATGTTTTAGCTTACTCAGCCTCTGATATCATATTCTGTGTGATTATGCTGGATTTTTGTCTTTTTTAGCTATATTACAAGGTTGTGGCATTGGTTTTGCCGGCTGTAACATGGAAGCTATGCTGCAGGTGCAGTGATGTGTATATATATATATATATATATATATATTATGGCATGAGTGATAATTTATTTGACGTTTATAAAAAAAATTAAGTTACTTCAAATATTATAAAAAGTAAAATTTTTAAATTAATATTAGATAGTGCTGTATTATTAGAAATGCCAGGAGGGGTAGCATATTACAATAAAATAAATGTGAAAGGAGTACCTAAGAAATGAAAATTTCTTTGACGCAATCTAATTCAAGAAAGGTGTGCACCTCGTAACTGCCGAAAGAAGTCAACTTTCTTTGTCCCTTATTTATTACCTCCTCTAGCATGATATACCTTTCATTTCTTTTGATCTGTATTCAATATAAATACACAAAAATTAAAAGGGCTAATAAATAGCATTAATAATTATTAAAAAAAGCATTAATCTTACAAAAGAGTTTTCTTTTTAAAAAAATGTAAAATATCTCCTTTAAGATTGGATTTTACCCTATTCAACTTTAAATATTTGAAAATTACTCTATTTATCTTTACAAAACTTGAAATTAATACTCATTATCTAATTAATTAAATATTTTTATTAAATTATATGATCTTATGAAATTTTTAAATAAGAATTAAAACATTATAAAATTTTAATTTATTTTGTTAATTTTTCAAATATAATTTTGCAGTTTATTTATAAGAATTTAATTAAATTTCTTTATATATAATTTAATTTCTATCAATTACATAATATACAAATTATATATGAAAAATAAACAACAAAGTTAATGCACTATTATATTGTGATTCTTGGTTAAAAATTTCTTTAAAAAATCACATAATTTTATAAAATGATTAATAAGTGGATGATAAGTTTTAATTTCATATTTCATAAATTTTAGGATATAATTTTTAAAATTTTAAAATTGAAAGAGCAAAATCCAACCAACTTAAAGTTGAAAGGGATAATTTATATATTTTTCTTTATTTTACTAATTTATGCTTTATTAAAGTCAATTGATATGTGAAGTGGTTGGATATTTAGTAAAATAATAGGGTAAACGTAGAAAAAAAATTATAAATTCAGTTTTTTTAAATGACAAATTAAAAAGAATAAAGAGAGTACATGATTATTAGATGCAGGTTCAAATGAACAAAAATCAATGGAAGTGGAATGCATTGGATTTTACTCTGACAAGAATTTCGAAAGACAAAAACCATTCAACATAGTAAAAATGGTTGTAAAATCTCATTTATTAGGTGGATCATATTTGAGATATAATTTGGAAGATGTTACGGATGATAGTATGAATATTTTTGTTGCAGCTTTTTAAAAAAATTAATTTTCTTAACATAATATATATGATCATAAATATTTGATACTATTTGTTTTTGCTATGTTGTCTTTTGAAAAAATTAGTCAAAAGTTTTTCAAACAATAAAAATTTTAAAATTTGTTCTTTAACCAAATTATTTTCAAAAACTATTTTTCTAAATGATTTTTAAAAATTGATATCAGAATCGCCTAGTTGATGATCTAAATATATGAATAGTTTGTTGTCTGCATTCTTTCTTTAAATTTATGTATTGTTCATGTATTAAAAGAGTTGGCACTAGGATTATGATTTATTCATATTCAAATATCTATTGTTTCGGGTGGTTGTTAATTACTATGAATAGATGTAATTTTGAATTATGGCATGTTTCCATTCATGATAAAATTTCCTTGTATTTCTTTTTGGTATGCAACAATATGAGTTGTCTTTATTGTTATATTTCCCTTTTGATTTTATTTTCCATAGAATATTTGTAAGCCAATTTTGATATAAGAATTATTTATGTAAATCTCAATTTTAGCAACTACAAGAAGTAGAAAGTATAAAAAGATGCTAAGGAGAAACATATATTTAAAAAATATTTTTTAATTGTATTCACACACAATTTTTTTATTGAATTGGTATTAAATCTAAGAATCCAAAGAGGTTTATGACCCAATTTTGAAGCAGATCGAAGTGGAGCAATTTGGAGAAAAGATGAAAATAATTTATTTTATTTTATTTTTATCTTTTATTTCTCTAGGAAAGAATTGAAATATTTAATTTATGTAATGAATTACTTTTCATATATGATTTATTAACATGCCATGTAGATTGAGAGAGTGTTACTCTATACATCATAATATATATGTTGCAATATTTAAATATCACTTTTAGAAAATATTACATGTGATTAAAAATCATGATTTTAAAATATTGAGTGGGATAGGGCATATTCAAGATAATATACCTATAGGCTTCGTTGTTAGTTTTTTATAATATAAATATATACATGAACTCCGAAAATATAAATATATATTGGTATATTATGAATTAGATCTCTTTCAAAAAAAAATAGAAATATTTACTATAAAAATACGTATGTTTCAAGTGACTATCTTAGTAGGATCATTATATTGAAATAATGGTTATTACACTTAATTGAAATAATAGTTATTACACTTAACTAGTAATTAATTACTAGTATTTCTAAAAGGCTTTGTTAATTACTTTTAAGTCCAAAAAGAATAATGATAATTAATTTTGAGACATGGATCCAATGTTTTAAAAGAATTGATCTAAATAGTCAGGTCTAACTAGTAAGAACATGACTTCCCTAAGGATACCATGTTGGAACAAATGCTAAATTATCACTGCAATAAAAGGACATGAATTTTCATTAGTTTTATCTACATGAATACATTTATTGTTTAATTTTATTATGAGATTTTTAATTATTTAAATTATTATGCACATTTTATTTCAACCATTTGAAAATATCTCCTTCAAACCCACTATTTGTTATCAACAATCAAAATAAACTCACCAGCTAAAAATATGTAGATTGAAAAAGAAACCTCTTTAAAATCTTGACCTATAAGTGTGTCTTGACAAAACCTTGTCTAACGCTACCTAAATAATGTGCCACTCATAAATAAAAGAGAAACCATAAGAAATGGAACAAGGCCAATGAAATGGATAAATATTCTCTAATGTCTTGCAAGTTAAATATTAAGACATGCTCATTGTTAAAGAGATCATGGACAATCTTGAAGAATTGTTTGTCAAAGGCACCTACCAAATAAGACTAGAAATAGTTCATTCCATCATGACTACATAAATGAAGAAAGGAATGAAAGTTCAAGACCATGTTTTATATGTCATGGGTCTACTAAATGGGATTGACGTTTAAAAAGCTAAGATTGATGAGGATGCCTAAATTAATATGTTGTTGGAAACTTTACTAAAAGCATTTAGTTAGTTCAAGATGAACTATAACATGAATAAAATGAAACACACTATGAATAAACTAACAAATAAACTCCACTTTGCTAAAAAGGTTCTTATTAAGATTAAGGCCTTTATTATGACTAAGGTTGATAAGCCAAGGCCCAAGAATAATCAACCTAATAATAATAATAATAATAATAATAAGGTTGGGCCAAAAAAAGAAATCAACGAGGCAGAATGGCAAGCCTAAAAGAAAGTGGTTCAAGTGTAGTGAAAAAGTTAACTAGCAAAAAGATTGCCTTAAGCTAAAACAGCAAGGCATAGGACATTCCTTTGTAATTAAAGTTTATTTACTTTAGAGTTCTATTAATTCTTGGATTATAGACTTAGAAGCAATTGATCACATTTATAATTCTTTATGCTAGTTTTACGAAACCAAGGCACTTAAAGAAGGGGTGTTCAATTTAAGATTAAGCATAGGCTGGATAATATCAGTAGCAGCCATATGATTAGTTGCTTTTTATTTTAATAATAATAAGATTTCATATTTAAAAAATTTTCTTTATATTTTGGACTTAAAGATGAATTTGGTTTCAATTTCTTGTTTGGAACAACAAAGGTACTTTGTAGATTTCAATTCCTCTTCTTTTATTATTCGTAATAAATCAACTATCTATTCTATTCATTAATAGATGGTCTTTATTATTTAAGTTCTAAAACTAATTCACTGTTGAATACTTTTAATGTTAATGTAAGCTTATCTCATAAGCTAAAGAAAAGAAAAGCTTATTTTAAGTTAGTAAGTTTATGCCATCTTATATTTGGTCACATCAACCAAAACAAGATACAAAAATTGATTGAAAATTAGCTCTTAGGCCCATTAGATTTTGAATTAATGTAACTTTGTAAGCCCTATTTAAAAGGAAAGATGACTAAAAGGTGTTTTCAAATCACAAACTAACATGCCACTATACTATTAAAATTAGTTCATATTGATGTTTATAATTTAATGAATGTGCAAGTTAAGGGAAATGATTACTTAAGATATAAGTATATTTATTTGATATCTTATAATTCAAATTTCTTTGAGAAATTCAAAGAATTTAAGATTGAGATTGAGAAACATTAGATAGATCCCTTAAGAAATTTTGATCTAATTAAGGTGATGAGTACTTCTCTAGAGAATTTTTACAATGCCTAACTAAAAATGGGATTGTATCCCATTAGTTACACCATAACAAATGGTATGGCAAAAAGAAGAAATGCAACTCTATTTTTTTAGAGATATGCCTTATAAATAATAATGTAGTGTATATTTGTTTTCTATTTTTAAAAATAATTTTTTATTTTTTATTTTTAAAAATAGAAAAACTTATTTACTAACTTATTTTTAGAATTTATTTTTAAAAATTATTCTCTAAATATGTAATTTAAAAATAAAAAAATAAATAACTTTTAGTTATTTTATAAATTTATTTTTTATTCTAAATGTTAGTTTTTATATTTTATTTATAATATCAACGACCTTTTATTCTTTATTTTCTTTCAATCCAGACATAGTTTTTGGGAATTCAAAAATAATTTTTGAAAATATAAAAATAAAATATATCCAAACACCTTCATATCTTTTCAATATGGTACTTTCCAAATTTGTGCTAAAAATTCCTTGGGAATTATGGATAACATGGAAATCTAGATTAAAGCACATCAAAATATGGGGATAAGCATCATATACGCAAAAAAACAAAACAAAAGGAAAAAAAAGTGGCTTATTCTATAATCCTCAAGATAAGAAAGTAATTGTAAGTATATATGCAATTTTCTTATAGGATGAGTATATAAAGGAACATAGATTAAAGAGCAAGATAATTCTTGAAGAGGTCTATAGTGACACTATAGCTACTTAATCTTCAAAATTTGTTCTTAACAAATTAAAGAACAAAGTAATGGTAATGAAAAGGAAGAACCTATACAAGAACAACATGACAAACCTTGTTATAGTGGGAAGGTAATAAGATTACCTACTAGATACTTGTTGTTAAGAGAAACCTATATGGTTATCTTAACAAAAACAAATCAAGAATCTATAAACTACATAAAATCTCTAGAAGATGTTGATGCTAAATGTAAAAAGCTATGAACCTAGAAATGGAATCTATATACTTTTATCTAAGTTTAGTATCTTGTAGAAGAACCAATTGAGGTAAAACCTATAGGGTGCAAATGGATTTATAAGAAGAAGAGAGAAATTAATGGAAAATTTAAAACATACAAAGCCAAATTAGTGGCAAAAGGATATACTTAAAAAAGGGTATAAAATACAAAGAAACTTTCTATCCAATTGCGATGTTTAAGTTTATCAGGACACACTTTCTATTATAGTCAATCTTAACTATGAGATATGCAGATGGATGTCAAGACTGCCTTTCTTAATAGGCATTTAGAAGAAGACATTTATATGTAACAACTAAAAGGTTTCATACTTAAAGGCAAAGAAAATATGGTATACAAATTATAAAGATTAATCTACAGATTGAAACAAGTATCCAAACTGTGGAATATTAGATTTGATTAAGCTATAGAATCTTATAGCCTTGATCAAATATTAATGAAATATATTTTTGCAAAAAAGTGCAAAGAAATGTTGTTATCCTAATCTTATATGTCAATGACATTTTACTCATCAGAAATAATATCGAGTTGTTATCAATAATTAAAGGATGATTGTCAATGTAGTTTGATATAAAAGACCCACAAAAAACAAGTTATGTTCTAGGAATTAAGCTACTATGTGATAAAAAGAATAAGCTAATTGTTTTATCCTGAGTAAAATATATAGATAAGGTTTTAAAATGATTCCAACATGGAGAATTCCAAGAAAAGGCTTCTATCTTTTAAACATGGAATTGCCTTCTTAAAGGATTAGTATCTTAAAACTGACTAAGAGGAAGAATATATGAGCAAGATACCTGATGCAAAAGTATAATAGGTAACTTTATGTATTGTGATATGTACTAGACTATATATATGTTATACTATAGGCATGGTCAACTAATATTAATCTAATTCATAATCAAGTTATTAAATTGTAGTTAAGCATATATTGAAATATCTTAGGAGAACCAAAGACTATATGATTATATTCTATAAAAGATTTAAGCCGATAGGTTATATAAATTCTAATTTTCAATTAAATTAAGATTCAAGGAAATCTACTTCTAGTTATATGTTCACTCTAAGAAAAGGAATTGTGAGTTGAAAAGCATTAAGCAATCTCATATTGCTAACTTTACCATATTCAAAAGTTACAAAAGAAGTTCATTAGCTTTGAAAATCCTAATAAAACCTTCAAATGGTATCTAATGCAAAAGATCATATATTACCCTATTATGATAATAGTGGAGTTGTAGCATAAGCCAAGGAACTAAGAAACCACAATTCATAAAAACATATAGAAAGGAAGTACTATATCATCAAAGACATAGTGTAACATAGAGAAGTAAAAGTCACCAAGTAGTCATAACGGATAACATAGCTAATCCATTACAAAAGCTATTGCTAAAAAGGCTTTTAACTAGCATCTAGAGTTTATAAGGATAAAAGAGATGCCTCAACTACTTAAAAGCCAGTGGGAGATTGTTAGGAAGGAACTCATAAATCTGTTCACTTTATGTAATAAATAATTTCAAATAAAATAAAGTTTTGAGGTATTATTCAAAAAAATATTTTGCGCGTAATGATTCAACAAAGTTTAATTAATTGTATACTATAAACTCATGTGATCATAATATGAATTCATCAAAGATATGAGTACAAGTTATTTATAATTAATAATATTGTTATTCATAGTATATTAGTAAAATTGGATGCTTTATTAATATTGTTATAAATTTTGAAATATATGGCTTATCTTGGTTATATAAAGTTTGCAAATATACTTAGTATATTCAATAAAATTATAAATGAAATTTATATGAATATTATCAAGATAAATGGAATTTCATAAGCACTAATTTGCTTTCTTTTGAATCTTAAGTTATATGTTATTATGTTCTTATAGATATAATTATATTTGAATTATAAATAGGAGAGACTCAACTAAAGGTCAATACACTTTATAATTTGATGTTGATATATTTATTAATAATATAATTATAATATGATAATAAAGAATTTGATGATATAACTGTCACAATCTTAACCTAATCATGATCAACATGAAACTTGTTAGTTACCACGAATCTAATCTAACATTTTTATCATAATATTGTACAATTAACTAGAGACTAAATAGTAAGAATGGCAACAATTGATAAGAAGAATCATTTCATTCATTAATAAGGTTTTTACAAAATACAAGAAAGTTAAAGTTACTTATAATCCTTTTAAGTCAAGGATAAGCCATTCTAATTAACTTAAAAGGAAGTTTTAATATTTAAATCCTATATCCAAGCCTACACATAGAATAAGGCACTAAAAGATCATCTATATACAAATATCCAATGCTATCATACAACTAACATAATGAGCTTCTAGGTAATATAGTTATAAGCAAGTAATAATGGAAGCTCTACTTGAGAATTTGTAAAATAAATCATGAAGGGCTTAGCCTCAGGCTTAATGTAATCATTTCATCATAAATATGACACATAATAATTCTTAAGAACAATTATATTTTAAGCCCATGTTACAATTCAAAGTAATAAATAATAAACAAATACATATATCTACCTTTTGTGATTTCTATGTTAGCCTCATACTTTTTACAAACTTTTTATTCTTGTTCTTCTTAAACTAGCTTTATACCCTTCATAAATACATTACTAGGAATTAATCATCTAATATTCACATTACCCTTTTTTCATATTTCTAAATTCATAATTTATTAGAGGTTTCATTTCTTATCATAGGCCACAAGTTGTATTCATCACATTCATGATACAATAACATGCCTCTATACTGACTACATATTACATTTCACTTTATAAATAATAAAGCAATTTGTTTGCAACATGTATCATATGATTTACTAGCTTAATTCATGACCACTATTTCATGTATCAATCATATTATTATCGCTTGCTATCTTATCTTGGTGTTTAAGATTCATTCAATCCATGTTGGACCTTTAGAAGTCATGACAAAACATAGTACACTAAGTATAATTGATATAGGAGAGCCCTAAGAACAAATTTTAAGGTCCAAAGTCACTATTAGGGTCTAGAAACATTTCTGGGGCTTAATAGTTAACCATATAATTGACTACTTAGCTCCAAATGGCAAGTTGTAGATTTAAAATTGACTATATAGTTGAGTATTAACTTCTAAAGGGCAATTCATGATCAAATAGTCAATTATACCTTTCTAGAATGCAATTTTTAGACATAATTAACTATATAGTTAACTATCATCCAAGAATTTTGCAAAACTTCAAATTTTGCACTATTTATTCATTTCAAAACTTGCATTTAATGTAATTATCAATCAAGCAATTGTTATGAGCTTACAAATATGCATCAACCACATGCCATTAATGCTATTTTCATCATTAAATTAATCCAAGTTCCTCAACTAACACCAAATCAAATATTTATGTTCAAATGACTATAAAAACTTAAAATAAGCAATTTAACTCAAGTCTTTCAAAATTTAACAAGAATGGATTGAGTATCCACTCATCTTGTATGGAAAAGAATGTTAGGATGCTAGATTTAAAGTCTTTTAACCCTAATCATGTTAAAAATCCAAGATTTCTCAGGTTAAGGTTTCAAACTTTCATTGGAACCAAAACTTACCAAGTTTCACTAAACCAATAAGGAGATAAGGAGGAAAACTTAGTAATAAAGATATTCTTACAATGATTAGATGAAAATGTGGAGAAGATTACACTTACCCTTACTTAATTTGATAAGAGGAAGGAGGAGAAGTAAAGAGAGTTAGGAGTGGAAGTAGAGGAATTAGAAAAATGAGAAGAAATAAGGGGTGATGCCGATAAAAAAATGAAGAATAGTTGCCTAAGGGCATTTTTGGAAACTTTTCTCTCAATCTCTTCTATATTCATATATTTACTTATAATAATTTCAAACCTTATATTTTGTTACTCTATTTAACTTATTCATCCATTTCTCATAAAACTTATATCCACATGTTTATTAAATTATTAACTTCATTTCATTTCATTTCATAATTCATACACAAATTTTTCAATTTAATTGAATTTACCAATTACCTCAATTACTCTTCTTATAAAATTAAATTTTAATTTATTATATTTTAAAGAGGGTGTAACAATAATGGTTTTAGTGAATTTTAACACTTGAGCAAAGAATTAATATGACATGTGAATATAGTCTAAGTTAATTACTAGTTTATTTATATTTTTATTTGAATAGATATGTATATAATTAGAGTGCAACTTCAATTACATAATGGAAGGATTATTGAAATTAAATAGTTTAAGTATTTAATTATTTAAGGGTTAATTATATAAATGTTGTAACATCTCTTAACTAACTCAAAGTCTTATATATACTACTATTATATTAGACTAGTTGAGGAAAAATTATTAGACTAGCATATAAAGACATAGGCATGGCCAAATCATCATTAGCTTCATGCATTTGGCTCAATATACTTAAATAGTAGGAGTTAATTTTCAAAAATGCTAATGTTTAGAATATTCTTTTGAATAATTGTCTAAAAGTTAAATATATGATTTGGATAAAATCATATTAGATATTGTTTGGATTATTCAATTTATTAAATAAAATTATATTAGGAATCTAATAGAGATAATATTTGATTTTTAAATACTTATTGAAAATATATTCTAAATCAAAAATATTCAATAAATGAGTTTTAATCATTCAAATATATTTCAAATATTAATTGGAGATATATTTTGAAATAGAAAATATCCAATTAAGAATATTTAAAATTTAAAATTAAAAATTGGAAACTCTAAGATAAAATATTTCTAAATAGGATATTTTGAATTGGTCATTTTGATTTTTAAATATTTATTGGATATATAATCAAAATGAGGAATATCTAATAAATGAGTTTTAAATAAATTAAATATATTTCAGATATTAATTAGAGATATATTTTCAAATAGGAAATATACAATTAGAAATATTTGAAATTTGAAAATTGGAAACTTTAGAATAAAATATTTTCAAATAAGAAAAGGGTAATGCTACGAGAAGCTCCGTTTCTTAAGAGGTTAAATATTTTCATAGTTGGATTGCCTTTAATGTATTAAAATTTAAGTTTTTAATCTAAATTCACTTGCTTAGAAATCTAAAACAAAATAATCTACAATGAAATATTCAATTTTTTAAAAATTAGAGTTTTTCACAATATTATCTAAAGAAAAAATTGAATTTGGCCCATTAGCCAATTTCACATCAAAAGGGGAAGGGCATTTGTTTTTTCTTATTAGAAAATTTTGACACAATTTCTTGCGCTGATCTCTCTCTATAAATAAAATTCTAAAGTTCCAATTTTCAAAAAAAGAGTTTCAAACTTATCAAATTTTGTCAATTTTTTTTAAAGAAAAATCCAAAAAGAAAAATAAACAATTTATTTTTTTAATTGTTCTTATTGTTTATGTTTAAAATTTTTAATTTTAATTATCTTTTTATTCTTCTTGTGTAGTCCTAAAGAATCTACACACTATGTGTTCATTTTTTAAATATAGTATGGAAGATCTCATGGACAACATGTTGGCATCTTCTCCAAGAACACAAAGTAATCTTCTTAACATAATATTTATATAATGATTTACATTGTATTTTAAAAAAATTAGTTAGATATTTTAGAAATATGAAATTTTTAAAATTCATTCTTTAACCAAATCAATTTTCAAAATTATTTGAAAAATTCTTTGGTGCACCAATATACATTGATGCACCACCAAGATAGAAGATTTAAATTTATTGATCTATGTAGTATTGTATAAATCAATAAATTCAAGCATTTGAATTTGATGGTGCATCTATGAAATCAATGCACCATAAATGCTCCCAAACTATTTTTCTAAATGGTTTCCAACATTATCCATATGTAATTTACTTGATTTCACTTAATTCACATATTTTGAAGTTTCAATTAAAAATTGGATGAAAAAAAGTGCAAGTGGACAAAGTATTAGTGGTAAAAAAATACAAGTGGATGAATTTCAATTTGAAAATATAGATCAGTTAAGTGAAAATCAATAAAATCATAAATAGTTAAAATGTGAATTTTTTTATATTTAATTATATCAAACTAAGTATTTTTTGCATTAAAAATAACTTTTTATAGTTATTTAATTTTATTAATAAAAATAAAATTATGAGCCAGGCAAATTGATTTATGTAATTATGAATTGATCCTAACTTGAATGTTAATTGAATCATAAGAAAAAAGTTCAATTAATATCTAAGTCATAAAAAAGATAAAATTATTAATTTTATCTTTAAAATTGTAAAATGTTGATAAATGATCTATGAATTATATTGATTGACCAATTCATTTATGAATAATAGTCTATTTAAATAATTTCATCCCTTTGTATAGATATTCAAGAACAAAAAAAAGATAAAATTATTTGTATAGACTATTATGTAAGAATAAAATTAACTAATCAATATAATTCAGGAATCATTTTATCAATACCATCAAATTTCAAAAACAAAATTAATAAATTTGCCCTTATAAAGATGAACTTCAAACCTTATTAGTTTTTTTTTTTTCTTTTAGGTGGGCCCCAAGAGTAGGTTTATTCCCAATGCATATTACTTTTTAAATCATAAAATACATCACCAGTGGTCATGATCTCCAACACAGAACTAAACTCTCTCCAAGATACTAAATATAGAATCCAAGTATTGCATCACATAAAACTCCAATATATACGTACAGATGCAAATCACAGCCCTATAATAAGCAATGAACGTGATTTCTTGCTGTCAACCTTCTCTGGAAACCATATCTTTCCCAAAAAGTGAGTGACAGAAAATGATAATATCATCCTTCTTCTCTACCTCCAAAACAAGACTCTACATTCACCAACTCCATTTCTGTGTGCATGAATTCTACAGCTAGCTAGCAAGATACAAAAATGGCGACGCCTGATCCAACATGTCCGGCGCAGATGAAGGCGACGTCCAACGGCGCGTTTCAACACGAAAATCCACTTGATTTTGCGCTTCCTCTCTTGATCCTGCAAATATGTTTGGTTGTGGCATTTACCAGGTTCCTTGCATTCCTCTGCAGGCCTCTCAGACAACCCAGAGTCATTGCAGAAATCATTGTGAGTTTTTCTTGTTCATAGTGTCATAAAGTATATTATCATATCTTGACTGTGATAGAAACTGGGTTTTTATTTGGGCATGCAGATTTACCTGCCAATTATGAACATGGATCTAAGAATAGCAAAGACTTTGATTTAATTAATTGGGCCATGCTTGTGTCATCTTTAAAAACAATTTGTGTTACTCTGGTCGATGAAAGGAAATGATAACATTTTATTTGAAGATGTCTTGTCCAAAGAATGCTTATAGAAATGTTATCTGAAATGTAGTATTAAATATTTTTAAAATAAATGTATTAATAATGCAGAGATTTAAACTTGAAAAATTCAGCATACCCCAACTCTTCGCATTAAATTGCATCCATGATTTGTTTTAGCAAAAAAATATCTTTTGGATTAAGTAAGAATATAATTTTAAAATATTAAAATACTGAAAAATAATTTGAATGTTCATTGTTGAATGTGGGAATTTAGTGAAAAATAATTTTATTTTTTCAAAGAATAAGTTATTTTCCTTCATTAACATACCTACAAGTATCATATTTTCTAATTACAATTATAAAAGTATATAATACCCTTTTATTTATATAAAAAAATAAAATTTTCATATGAAAAATATCATTCAAAGAACAAATGGAACTTGAGTTCTTTTCTATTATGCTTGGATTTAGAAATTAAAGTTGGTAATTCAATTATTAAAGAATTTAAGTTTTATAGACTAAAATATTTTATTTAATAATAAGAAATAAAATTTATAAATTAATTAAATATTATAAATAGAGAATTTAAATTATCAACTTTGATATTTTAAATTCAACTAAAATAGATATCATTTTATAAATTTCACATTTACTTTTAAAATATCATCTTATCATCGTCATCTATAAAAACTAAGTAAAATTATCCATTTTTAATACAAAATTTTAATATTCTTAATATTTACTAAATGCTTCATTCAAATACAAGTTTAAAAAAAGAGTCTAAATTTCTTGCTACTAAGGCATTCTTGATGAGTTATTACGTTTAAAATAAGTAAAAAACATACTTCAAAACATGTTAAATGTAATCTTAAATTTAATTTATTATCGAAATAAAAATATAGTAGCATAATTTTTTTAGCATTTCGATGACAAGAAGGCGTAAATCTAAAATTTTCAACATATTACTCGAAGTCCTTCAACACTATCCCACAATCCGGCAGCCTATTTTCACATTAGACGAAGAAATTCTTGATTAGTTAGAACACATCACATTCACATTCAAAATAAAATCTGCATATAAAATTTAAACAACATATATTTCATCTGCACGCAATTCACATTTACTTTCTCGTGATGCTTATGGAATTGGTACGTGAACACAGGGAGGAATACTACTAGGACCATCTGCGTTTGGAAGAAGCCAGACATTTCTGCATACTGTTTTCCCAAAGAAAAGCTTGACTGTCCTCGAGACTCTGGCCAACATTGGCCTGCTCTTCTTCCTCTTCCTCGTCGGACTCGAGCTCGACCTCCGTTCAATCCGCCGCACCGGTCACAAAGCCTTGGGCATTGCCGTCGCCGGAATCACTCTCCCTTTCGTTCTCGGCATCGGCACATCCTTCGTTCTCCGTTCCACCATCTCCAAGAACGTCTCATCGGATGCCGCCTTCATCGTCTTCATGGGCGTAGCTCTCTCAATTACCGCCTTTCCAGTCCTCGCTCGCATCCTCGCCGAGCTCAAACTCCTCACCACCGACTTAGGCCGAATGGCCATGTCAGCGGCCGCCGTCAACGACGTCGTGGCTTGGATTTTTCTTGCTCTCGCCATAGCCCTCTCAGGCTCCAACACTTCTCCACTGGTTTCTCTTTGGGTTTTATTATGCGGCGCCGGTTTCATCCTCTTCGCGGTCTTCGCCATTAAACCTCTGCTCACAATGATGGCAAGGCGTTCGCCAGAAGGCGAGCCTGTGAAAGAGGTTTACATTTGCCTCACTTTGATGCTTGTTTTGGCTTGCAGTTTTGTTACTGATACTATTGGAATTCATGCTCTATTCGGGGCTTTTGTAGTTGGTATCATTGTGCCTAAAGATGGTCCATTTGCTGGGGTTTTGATTGAGAAGATTGAAGATCTTGTTTCGGGGCTTTTTCTTCCTCTCTATTTTGCTTCAAGTGGGTTAAAGACTAATGTGGCAACTATAAGTGGAGGGGTTTCTTGGGCTTTGCTTGCGCTTGTTATATTCAATGCCTGCTTTGGAAAGATCATAGGCACAATGCTTGTCTCAATGATATGTAAGTTGCCTTTTAGGGAAGCATTGGCACTTGGATTCCTCATGAACACCAAGGGCTTGGTTGAGCTCATTGTTCTTAACATTGGCAAGGATCGCCAGGTATGTTCTTGAGCTCCCATATATGGTTATGCCTGCGGTCAGTTACTACAATTTCAAGTCATAGAAATCTAGTCATTTTGTCTTTGAGATATAGAATTGTAATCAATCAAACATTGCAAAGCTCTGGTATCTACGGTCAGAATTGAATGATAATGAAATTTCAATAGGGCACCGTATTATCATACTCAAGCTTTCGAAGTAAGGATTTTTATTTAGAAATTAAGAAATAGACACGTGTAAATAGGACCAATTATATGGATTTTAAATAAATGACCTCTATATGTTGTCTCTATTCTCATAACATACGCAAATTCTTTGTAAAAAGATGTCATGTGAATAAACATATGCCATTATCATTATAACAGGGGGACAAAGCACGTTAATTTTAAAATTAGGAGATTGAATTGCTCAATTTGAAATTTTAGTTCTATATTAATAACAATTCTGAAACCACAGCGACCAAACTACAATAAAAAAATATGTGATCAACATTGCCTTTGCAATGCAGGTATTGAATGATCAAGCATTTGCAATTTGTGTTTTGATGGCATTGGTCACCACCTTCATCACCACACCAATTGTGATGGCTGTGTACCAACCAGCACGCCGAGGAGTACCTTACAATCACAGAACAATCCAACGCAAAGATCCCGACACAGAGCTCCGTATGCTGGCATGCTTCCACAGCACCCGAAACATCCCAACCTTAATCAACCTCATAGAATCTTCTCGCGGAATCCGAAAGCGCGGCAAGCTCTGCATATATGCCATGCACCTAATGGAGCTCTCAGAACGCTCCTCTGCCATCAATATGGTTCACAAGGCGCGTCACAACGGCCTTCCATTTTGGAACAATAAAGGAGACGACCAAGACCACATCGTAATCGCGTTCGAGGCTTATGGACAACTATGCAACGCCAATATCCGTCCCATGACGGCCATCTCCGCTTTCCAAACTATCCATGAGGACATTTGCACGAGCGCACACCAAAAAAGAGCAGCCATGATTTTACTTCCTTTCCATAAGCACCAACGTCTTGATGGGACTATGGAGTCACTGGGACACGCATTGCAGGCTGCGAATGAGGCTGTACTTAGCCACGCTCCCTGCTCGGTAGGCATCTTGGTGGACCGCGGCCTAGGAGGTAGAAGTCATGTCCAAGCCAGTGATGTGAGCTACACAATAACGGTTCCATTCTTCGGAGGATTCGATGATTGTGAAGCCCTTGCATATGGCATGAGAATGGCCGAGCATCCAGGGATTTCCCTCAATGTTGTCAAGTTTGTAGCCCCTCCGGGGAAGACATTGGCCTTCGGAGCAACAATTGTGGCCGTCACGGCGAGCAACAGAAAGAAAGTACTAAAAGAGGGTGATATTTCCAACTCTCTTTGCTGCAAGGACGCGAAACAAGAGGAATGTGATAACTTTTGGTATGAATTTTTGGCTGTGGCAGCACAGAATGATAAAGAAGATTCCATTAAGTATGAGGTTAGTGGGGAGCAAGGAGGATGTTTTAAGTGTTTGAAGGAAATGAGTAAGAGCAACTTAATATTGGTAGGTAGGATGCCGTTTGTGGCACCTTTGGTGGAGAAAAGTGATTGCAGAGAGCTAGGTCCTGTTGGAAGTTACTTGGCATCCTCTGAGTTCTCAACTAGTGCATCAGTTTTAGTGGTTCAGAAGTATAATCCTACAGCAGATCCTCATCCGTTGGTGATTGAGGAAGCTGATTATGCTCAGAACATGCCAGACCACCAGTGAATGCTGTTAATAGTTGATGGTGATATGAGTTTCTATATTATAAATAGATATCCACTCCTTAAAAAGAAAGGATACTAAGCCTTTAGTCACCAATTGCAGGCAATAGGGATGGGTTATTAATGGGCCATACAATAGGCTATTTGATGTGAACTTTTCCTTCGCAATGAAGGAATTTGTCTAAAATGGCATTGTATCCCTTTGTTAATGGCGCGAGATCAAAAGAAGGGAAATAATATTGGGCAAAATACATATAACTCTCTTGAAATATAACTTTTTATCAAATAATCTGTATAAAATGTCCAAAAATATAAAAATATTTAGAACTGTTGTTATCATATTTTATTTACTGGTGGTTGAAAACTGTGGCACTTTTTTCACTTAGCAGTTTAACTACCACTAAGTGATTAGTGGCAGTTTGAAATCATTATTAAGTGATAATTAAACTACTGCTAAATTATACCATCCATATCCTAGTTTTTTCATCTTTTCCAATACTTTAGGAGATTATTTATAAAACTTGAAAGTTCAAGGAAATTATTTGATAAAAGGTCATATTCAAGGAAGTTCTGTATATTTTTCTCAATAATATTTGACTGCCCTTGTCTCCAACTTTCATTTTATGATTCCTTTCTCACTTTATATTTATTTTATGACATTGTGATTATATTCAAGGGGTTGCCTTTTTTTAAACCCATATAGAAACTGTCCGCTAGCAAGTCGATAGTTAGCTTCAGAGAGAGAGAAAGGGATTTTTGTATATTTTAAATATGCCACGTGAATTTAATCACAACAAATGAATAAATATTATTTATTAGTTTTGTAGGTCTATGTATATTAAAAATATAATTTTTTCAATTTTTAAAAATTATAGTATATTTAGAATATATAAAAATTTATCCATATATATATATTGGAAGATTTTTTTCTCATTCATACAAGTGCAAATTAGACCGAGAATATTATGGCTAGGGAAAGGATAATTAGTACTATTTTCGTTGTCTTAATTTGGTTTGATTATTACTAGTGATTGGTGAAAATAGGGAAAAGGGATGGCTAACGTTTGCTATCTTTCTTAAAGGTGCAAGTGCAAGAGTCAATGCAATGTTTTAAAAACCAATTAATCAGTACAACAAATAAAATTTAAGATTTAAATGATATAATTGAAGTTGAATTGAGAATTTAATATGTAAAAATATAATATATAATAAAGTAAAAATTTTATATAAAATTAAATTATGTATATAAAATAACTTAAATTCATATCTTTTCATTTTGTACTTACATAAATTCATTATTTAAATTATCAAAAAAATTATATTGATCTAATTTTTTCGCAACTTTTTTTGCACGAAATTAGTTATATTTGATTATTTGGAATATTAAGCTTTCAATATATATTTAATATTAGGAAAAATAATATTATTTTTAAATGATAGAAAAATTAAAAGAATAATCCAATTCAATTATATGAATCATGACCAATTTATTTAGTTCACTAATTTTGAACTAATTTTTGGGAGTCTAATTTTTAAGATCAATTGGATCAATTTTACAATTGATTTACAATTTTTCCAATCAAGTCAGTCAATCCAATTTGATTTTCACAACATTGTTCTTTCATATAGGATGTTTGATCTAGTTACAACTACTACACAATGGATGAACTCATCACCATATTCTCATCAAAGTCTTAGTAATCTCAAAATTTATATTATTTTTCATTGATCACAAATGAACATCCTCTTTATCAATCATATGACTTATAGGATGTTTTTTTTTATTTATTAGTACTTTAGAAAATAAAAAATATATTTATTTTTCCCAAATTTCATCCCCATTATCCTAATAAATCCATTCTATGCACTAATTTTTTTGGATGAATTATATTGGTCCCCTTTAAGGTATAATCTAATTATACCAAATATTTTTTATTTTTCTAATATTACACACTTAGCTCCCCTAAAGATAATCACCTTTATAAAATGAGGCTTTTTAGTATTGCATATTTTATGATGTGGTGTCACTTAGTTAGAAGACATTGTCTTAAAAAAATTAGTATTAATTTATCCTTTGTTTTAAAAATAAGAAAATAAATAAAATTAGGAATTTCAAGTATTATGAAGTAAGGGTGAGGGGTTAAGGTAAAGGAAAGGAAGCGAGTAAGTAAGAAGAAAAATGTTTTGGTAAAACCACATGAATTCTCTTCTCATTTTGTTAATATCTTTCATTTTTTCTTCATGATCTTTCTCATTTTTTTGAATTTTATTTCTTCCTTGATATTGTGCATTTTTTTTATATTTTTTCTAAAAGTTTTCTATTTTGCCTCCTAAATTTTATTTAATATTTTTGTCTTTAAATTTTTTTCAATGTTTTACATAAAGTCCATCGTGCCACCTCAACTATAAGTCGTAATGGTGGATCCATCTTTAGATTTTGAAAGAAAATATGTTGATGGGGTAAAGAAAGTTACCTTCATAATTTCAAAATTAGGCAAAAATTCAAATAAATTGTTCATGTTCCTTCCAATTTAACTAGGATGGCCACGTACAAGTAATATGGGTAACTAAAATGGCCAAATCTATTATGCTCTCATGGAAGGAGAAAATCTACCCTAATTGCGATATTTATGGATAAAGTTATAAGATTTTATGAAAAAATTATAAGTTTATATAAATAGTTGCATCCTATATAACTTATCTCATATGAAAAAGTTACAAGATTTTATGAAAAAATCATAAATTTTACAAAACTTTTTCATAAAATTTGCAAAAATCCACCAAGGCAAATTTATCATGTATAGTGACCAACACATTGAAGTCTATCCCAACTTAAAGATAAAGTTAACATTGTTTATGTGTAGGATTTAATTAAAAATGTTTTTGCGTATAAAAATACTAAATGTATTAAAAGTGAGATTTAAAATTAGGTTTCAAATCTTTTATATTCATAAATTGAACTTTCTAAATTTATATTACTATCTTGCATTAATTAACCATCCTTAATTTATATTCAAATCTCTTTATCAGCATTGCCGCATTGAATAATATTGAAAAATGAGAGGTTGCAATTAAATCAAATTTTAATAAGATTAATGTAATTTATCCTTTTTTAATAAATGATAAATTAATAAAAATATAACATTTTAATTGGTACTTACTTTATCTAATTCTTATGTACTTACCTTAAATGATGGATTAAAAGAATAGAAGAAGCAATGATAGAGTAACATTTAATGTCTCCAACTTTCATTTTATGATTCCTTTCTCACTTTGTATTTATTTTATGACATTGTGATTATATTCGAGGGGTTGCCTTTTTTAAACCCATATAGAAACTGTCTGCTGGCAAGTCAACAGTTAGCTTGGTGTGTATATATATAAAGAGAGATTTTGGTATATTTTAAATATGCCACGTGAATTTAGTCACAACTAACAAATAAATGATATTTATTAGTTTTGTAGGTCTATCTATATTCAAAATATAATTTTTTTCAATTTTTAAAAATTATAAGACTTAACAAAAGTCATTCATTTATTTATTATGTTTAAATTTACATGGTATATTTAGAGCATATAAAAATTTATCTATATATACATACACATACATATATATATCGGAAGATTTTAGTGCAAATTAGACCAAGAATATTATAGCTATAGAAAGGATTATTAGTATTGTTTCTGTTATCTTAATTTGGTTTAATTTTTACTAGTGACTAGTGAAAATAAGGAAAAAGGATGGCTAACATTTGCCATTTTTCTTAAAGGCGCAAGTGCAAGAGCTGATGCAATGTTTTAAAAACCAATTAACCGGTCCAACAAATAATTTAAGATTTAATGATATAATTGAAGTTGAATTGAGAATTTAATATGTATTAAAAATATAATATACAATAATAAAATTAATTAAATTTATGCATATAAAATAACTTAAATCCATATCACTTCATTTGTACTTACATAAATTCATATTTAAATTATCAAAAAAAATTATATTGATCTAATTTTTTCTGCAACTTCTTTGCGTGAAATTGGTTATATTGATTATTTGGAATATTAAGCTTTCAATATATAATTAATATTAAGCAAATAATGTTATTTTTAAATGATAGAAAAATTAAAAAAATAATCCAATTCAATTATATGAATCATGACCAATTTATACAGATCGGCTAGTTTATCTTTGATTCACTAATTTTTAACTAATTTTTGGGATTCCAATTATTAAGATGAATTGCATCAATTTTTTGATTGATCTACAATTTTTCTAGTCAAATCAATCAATCTAAGTTTAGTTTTCACAATATTATTCCTTCATATAAGATGTTTGATCCAGCTACAATATTAAATAATGGATGAATCCATCACTATATTCTCATCAAAGTCTTAGCAATCTCAAAAATTATTTATCTTTTCATTGATCACAGATTAACACCTTTTTATATCAATCTTATGACTTCTAGGATGCATTTTTTATTTATTAGTACTTTAGAAAATAAAAAATATATTTATTTTTTCCCAAATTTCTTCCCCATTATCCTAATAAATCCATTCTTTGCACTAATATTTTTTGATGTATTATAGTGGTCCCCTCTAAGGTATAATCTAATTATACCAAAGATTGTTTAATTTTTTAATATTACAAACTTACCTCCCCTAGAGAAAATCACCTTCACAAAATGAGGCTTTTTAAGTGTTGCATATTTTATGACGTAGTCTCACTTAATTAGAAGACATTGTCTTAAAAAAATTAGTATGAATTTATCCTTTGTTTTAAAAAAAGAAAAAAATAAAATTAAGAATTTCAAGTATTATGAATCAAGGGTGAGGGATAGAGATAATCGAAAGGAAGCAGGTAAGTAAGAAGAAAAATGTTGTGGTCAAACCACATGAATTCTATTCTCATTTTGTTAATGTATTTTCATTTGTTCTTTATTATCTTTTTTCATTTTTTGAATTTTATTCCTTCCTTGATATTATGCATATTTTTTATATTTTCTGGAAAAGTTCCTATTTTTTCCTAAATTTTATTTAATATTTTTATTTTTTTTTTTTTATTTTACAAATTTTTTCCAATGTTTCGCATAAAGTCCACCATGCCACCTTAACCATAAGTCATAATGGTGGATCCATCCTTAGATGTTGAAACAAAATATGTTGATAGGGTAAAGAAAGTTACCTTCATAATTTCAAAAATAGACAAAATTCAGATAGATTGTTCATGTTCCTTCCAATTTAACTAGCATGGCCATGTACAAGTAAAATGGGCAACTAAAAAGGCTAAATCTATTATCTCCTCGTGGAAGGAGAAAATTTGCCTTGATTGTGATATTTATTAATAAAGTTACAAGATTTTATGAAAAGTTATAAATTTTATATAAATAGTTGCATCCTACCTAACTTATATAAAAAAGTTGCAAGATTTTATGAAAAAATTATGAATTTTATGAAACTTCTTATAAAATTTGTATAAAACCACCAAGCCAAATTTATCATGAATAGTGACCAACACCCAAGTCCATCCTAACTAAAAAATAGAGTTAACATCATCTGTATGTTGCATTAATAAAAAAAAATTTGGCATATCAAAATACTATATGTATTGAAAGCGAGATTCAAAATTAAGTTTTAAATCTTTTATATTCATTATATTAAACTTTGCAAATTTGTATCACTATCTTTTATTAATTAACAATCGTTAATTTATATTCAAATCTCTCCATTAATACATTGAATAATATTGAAAAATGTGAGGTTGCAATTAAATCAAATTTTAAGAATATTAATGGAATATGTCTTTTTTTAATAAATGATAAATTAATAAAAATATAACATTTTAATTGATACTTACTTTATCTAATTCTTATGTATTTACCTTAAAGGATAGATTAAAAAAATAAAAGAAACAATGATAAAGTAACATTTAATATAAAGAAATTATTAATATTTTATTAATTATGGACCTATACATATTAATGTCAATAAGGCTTTAGGTAACCTATTAACCACACATTTCTATATTGTAATTTTGGGAATTGAAAGAAAGGAAAGGAATTGCATTGATTATTAAACAGAATGAGAAGTTTATAAATGCAATCATTGATATCTCAAAACTAAGTATTTATTATAATAATTGCTCATAATATTATATTGTGTACATAAAATTTTATTTTGTCTCATGCAATGATTTAAAGCCATGATCTAGATTTTGTAATTGAATTAAAATAAATTTTACAATTGGTATCAAAATCAAGTTATAACTTTTAATTATGGTTGATTTAGATGAAATTTGGTGTGAAATTATTAGCTTTCTTTCTTTTTTACCAATGTTATTTGATGCATATGCTATGTGAATATGCTTATATACTTGGATGAAACTTATATTATGAATTTGAAGGTTAATGAATGTCTAATTTTATGCTTTTTGTGTGTATTTTTTTATGTCAAAACCAATTTATATGCTTAAAATGATTTTCGTAGTTAATGAATGATAAATATTTGTTAAGAGTGTGTGGACCAAAAGCCATTTTTTTTTGCCACATTATTTATATATGCTTATTTTGTGTCAATCAGCTTCTATATGTTTGGTTATTGGTCTTACCACATAGGCATGTATGCATCCATAACTCAATTTACTATTAGTTCATCCAACATGAATATTTGTATGGATTGTACAACATAATTTTACATTTTGACTACATTTTCAATTCTATTGTTCATATGTATGCTAACTTTTATATGATTTACATGTTTGATACACTGGGAATATGAATGCATATGTATGGCTATTTTTTTTTTGATATGTTGATAAATGTAAAACATTTTTTTATTTTCTAGAAAAGTAAGAAGTTTAGAACCAATTTTGATTTGGATTTGTATAAAACATTAAACTTAAATGTTGCAAGATAGGGTGGCTACAATAAAATCAAAACATGATAAAAGAACCAATGATAGTTGGTCCAAGTGAATAAAAGCTTGGTCCCCTTCAACAAGGTCTTAGGTATGAGTCTTGTAAATGGAGAAAACTATCACTGGGAGAGTTTTATCCCTCATATTAGGTCTTCGCAATTAGAATTCGGATTAGTTGGAGGTCTAATATGGTCCACCAGATACCGGATGGTTCTTACTGAAAAAAAATGATAAAGGAACTATTTCAAGCTAGAAAAGAATAAGATGATGCTTATAAATAGCAAAACAAATGGAATCATTAGTTGGAGTTTTGAAAATTCTTGAAAAAAAAAACACATTTTGGGCTAAATTTAAATTAAGTTAGATAGTTCTTGGATCATAGTATGAATTTAGGCAACATTTGCATGAAAAATCATGTTGAAGATGCATGAAAAGCAATCAAGTTGCTTTCGAGTTGAAAACTACGTCAAATAAATTCAAAACTAGATAAGCTGAGTGCAGAAGAAAGGCTGGTATGCATTGCACCTAAGGCCAATCATACCAATGGCATGCAAGGGTCATGCATCACCTTGCTAATGGTGTACGACAATATTGCCAACACCATTATGCTCTATTCTTTAAGCACTTTTTAATGGGTATTTTTTTAATTTTTAATTCTAAAAAATTAAAAAAATACCCATTAAAAAGTGCTTAAAGAATAGAGCATAATGGTGTTGGCAATATTGTCGTACACCATTAGCAAGGTGATGCATGACCCTTGCATGCCATTGGTATGATTGGCCTTAGGTGCAATGCATACCAGCCTTTCTTCTGCACTCAGCTTATCTAGTTTTGAATTTATTTGACGTAGTTTCAACTCGAAAGCAACTTGATTGCTTTTCATGCATCTTCAACATGATTTTTCATGCAAATGTTGCCTAAATTCATACTATGATCCAAGAACTATCTAACTTAATTTAAATTTAGCCCAAAATGTGTTTTTTTTTTCAAGAATTTTCAAAACTCCAACTAATGATTCCATTTGTTTTGCTATTTATAAAGCATCATCTTATTCTTTTCTAGCTTGAAATAGTTCCTTTATCATTTTTTTTCAGGTAAGAACCATCCGGTATCTGGTGGACCATATTAGACCTCCAACTAATCCGAATTCTAATTGCGAAGACCTAATATGAGGGATAAAACTCTCCCAGTGATAGTTTTCTCCATTTACAAGACTCATACCTAAGACCTTGTTGAAGGGGACCAAGCTTTTATTCACTTGACCAACTATCATTGGTTCTTTTATCATGTTTTGATTTTATTGTAGCCACCCTATCTTGCAACATTTAAGTTTAATGTTTTTACAAATCCAAATCAAAATTGGTTCTAAACTTCTACTTTTCTAGAAAATAAAAATGTTTTACATTTATCAACATATCAAAAAAAAAAAGCCATGCCACATATGCATTCATATTCCCAGTGTATCAAACATGTAAATCATATAAAAGTTAGCATACATATGAACAATAGAATTGAAAATGTAGTCAAAATGTAAAATTATGTTGTACAATCCATACAAATATTCATGTTGGATGAACTATAGTAAATTGAGTTATGGATGCATACATGCCTATGTGGTAAGACCAATAACCAAACATATAGAAGCTGATTGACACAAAATAAGCATATATAAATAATGTGCAAAAAAAAAATGGCTTTTGGTCCACACACTCTTAACAAATTTATCATTCATTAACTACGAAAATCATTTTAAGCATATAAATTGGTTTTGACATAAAAAAATACACACAAAAAGCATAAAATTAGACATTCATTAACCTTCAAATTCATAATATAAGTTTCATCCAAAGTATATAAGCATATTCACATAGCATATGCATCAAATAACATTGGTAAAAAGAAAGAAGCTAATAATTTCACACCAAATTTCATCTAAATCAACCATAATTAAAAGTTATAACTTGATTTGATACCAATTGTAAGAATTTATTTTAATTCAATTACAAAATCTAGATCATGGCTTTAAATCATTGCATGAGACAAAAATAAAATTTTATGTACACAATATAATATTATGAGCAATTATTATAATAAATACTTAGTTTTGAGATATCAATGATTGCATTTATAAACTTCTCATTCTGTTTAATAATCAATGCAATTCCTTTCCTTTCTTTCAATTCCCAAAATTACAATATAGAAATGTGTGGTTAATAGGTTACCTAAAGCCTTATTGACATTAATATGTATAGGTCCATAATTATAAAAATATAATAATTTCTTTATATTAAATGTTACTTTATCATTGTTTCTTTTATTTTTTTAATCTATCCTTTAAGGTAAATACATAAGAATTAGATAAAGTAAGTATCAATTAAAATGTTATATTTTTATTAATTTATCATTTATTAAAAAAAGACATATTCCATTAATATTCTTAAAATTTGATTTAATTGCAACCTCACATTTTTCAATATTATTCAATGTATTAATGGAGAGATTTGAATATAAATTAACGATTGTTAATTAATAAAAGATAGTGATACAAATTTGCAAAGTTTAATATAATGAATATAAAAGATTTAAAACTTAATTTTGAATCTCGCTTTCAATACATATAGTATTTTGATATGCCAAATTTTTTTTTATTAAATGCAACATACAGATGATGTTAACTCTATTTTTTAGTTAGGATGGACTTGGGTGTTGGTCACTATTCATGATAAATTTGGCTTGGTGGTTTTATACAAATTTTATAAGAAAGTTTCATAAAATTCATAATTTTTTCATAAAATCTTGCAACTTTTTTATATAAGTTAGGTAGGATGCAACTATTTATATAAAATTTATAACTTTTCATAAAATCTTGTAACTTTATTAATAAATATCACAATCAAGGCAAATTTTCTCCTTCCACGAGGAGATAATAGATTTAGCCTTTTTAGTTGCCCATTTTACTTGTACATGGCCATGCTAGTTAAATTGGAAGGAACATGAACAATCTATCTGAATTTTTGTCTATTTTTGAAATTATGAAGGTAACTTTCTTTACCCTATCAACATATTTTGTTTCAACATCTAAGGATGGATCCACCATTATGACTTATGGTTAAGGTGGCATGGTGGACTTTATGCGAAACATTGGAAAAAATTTGTAAAATAAAAAAAATAAAAATAAAAATATTAAATAAAATTTAGGAAAAAATAGGAACTTTTCCAGAAAATATAAAAAATATGCATAATATCAAGGAAGGAATAAAATTCAAAAAATGAAAAAAGATAATAAAGAACAAATGAAAATACATTAACAAAATGAGAATAGAATTCATGTGGTTTGACCACAACATTTTTCTTCTTACTTACCTGCTTCCTTTCGATTATCTCTATCCCTCACCCTTGATTCATAATACTTGAAATTCTTAATTTTATTTATTTTCTTTTTTTAAAACAAAGGATAAATTCATACTAATTTTTTTAAGACAATGTCTTCTAATTAAGTGAGACTACGTCATAAAATATGCAACACTTAAAAAGCCTCATTTGTGAAGGTGATTTTCTCTAGGGGAGGTAAGTTTGTAATATTAAAAAATTAAACAATCTTTGGTATAATTAGATTATACCTTAGAGGGGACCACTATAATACATCAAAAAATATTAGTGCAAAGAATGGATTTATTAGGATAATGGGGAAGAAATTTGGGAAAAAATAAATATATTTTTTATTTTCTAAAGTACTAATAAATAAAAAAATGCATCCTAGAAGTCATAAGATTGATATAAAAAGGTGTTAATCTGTGATCAATGAAAAGATAAATAATTTTTGAGATTGCTAAGACTTTGATGAGAATATAGTGATGGATTCATCCATTATTTAATAATTGTAGCTGGATCAAACATCTTATATGAAGGAATAATATTGTGAAAACTAAACTTAGATTGATTGATTTGACTAGAAAAATTGTAGATCAATCAAAAAATTGATGCAATTCATCTTAATAATTGGAATCCCAAAAATTAGTTAAAAAATTAGTGAATCAAAGATAAACTAGCCGATCTGTATAAATTGGTCATGATTCATATAATTGAATTGGATTATTTTTTTAATTTTTCTATCATTTAAAAATAACATTATTTTGCTTAATATTAATTATATATTGAAAGCTTAATATTCCAAATAATCAAATATAACCAATTTCACGCAAAAGAAGTTGCAGAAAAAATTAGATCAATATAATTTTTTTTGATAATTTAAATTATGAATTTATGTAAGTACAAAATGAAGTGATATGGATTTAAGTTATTTTATATGCATAAATTTAATTAATTTTATTATTGTATATTATATTTTTAATACATATTAAATTCTCAATTCAACTTCAATTATATCATTAAATCTTAAATTATTTGTTGGACCGGTTAATTGGTTTTTAAAACATTGCATCAGCTCTTGCACTTGCGCCTTTAAGAAAATGGCAAATGTTAGCCATCCTTTTTCCTTATTTTCACTAGTCACTAGTAAAAATTAAACCAAATTAAGATAACAGAAACAATACTAATAATCCTTTCTATAGCTATAATATTCTTGGTCTAATTTGCACTAAAATCTTCCGATAATATATGTATGTGTATGTATATATAGATAAATTTTTATATGCTCTAAATATACCATGTAAATTTAAACATAATAAATAAATGAATGACTTTTGTTAAGTCTTATAATTTTTAAAAATTGAAAAAAATTATATTTTGAATATAGATAGACCTACAAAACTAATAAATATCATTTATTTGTTAGTTGTGACTAAATTCACGTGGCATATTTAAAATATACCAAAATCTCTCTTTATATATATACACACCAAGCTAACTGTTGACTTGCCAGCAGACAGTTTCTATATGGGTTTAAAAAAGGCAACCCCTCGAATATAATCACAATGTCATAAAATAAATACAAAGTGAGAAAGGAATCATAAAATGAAAGTTGGAGACATTAAATGTTACTCTATCATTGCTTCTTCTATTCTTTTAATCCATCATTTAAGGTAAGTACATAAGAATTAGATAAAGTAAGTACCAATTAAAATGTTATATTTTTATTAATTTATCATTTATTAAAAAAGGATAAATTACATTAATCTTATTAAAATTTGATTTAATTGCAACCTCTCATTTTTCAATATTATTCAATGCGGCAATGCTGATAAAGAGATTTGAATATAAATTAAGGATGGTTAATTAATGCAAGATAGTAATATAAATTTAGAAAGTTCAATTTATGAATATAAAAGATTTGAAACCTAATTTTAAATCTCACTTTTAATACATTTAGTATTTTATACGCAAAAACATTTTTAATTAAATCCTACACATAAACAATGTTAACTTTATCTTTAAGTTGGGATAGACTTCAATGTGTTGGTCACTATACATGATAAATTTGCCTTGGTGGATTTTTGCAAATTTTATGAAAAAGTTTTGTAAAATTTATGATTTTTTCATAAAATCTTGTAACTTTTTCATATGAGATAAGTTATATAGGATGCAACTATTTATATAAAACTTATAATTTTTTCATAAAATCTTATAACTTTATCCATAAATATCGCAATTAGGGTAGATTTTCTCCTTCCATGAGAGCATAATAGATTTGGCCATTTTAGTTACCCATATTACTTGTACGTGGCCATCCTAGTTAAATTGGAAGGAACATGAACAATTTATTTGAATTTTTGCCTAATTTTGAAATTATGAAGGTAACTTTCTTTACCCCATCAACATATTTTCTTTCAAAATCTAAAGATGGATCCACCATTACGACTTATAGTTGAGGTGGCACGATGGACTTTATGTAAAACATTGAAAAAAATTTAAAGACAAAAATATTAAATAAAATTTAGGAGGCAAAATAGAAAACTTTTAGAAAAAATATAAAAAAAATGCACAATATCAAGGAAGAAATAAAATTCAAAAAAATGAGAAAGATCATGAAGAAAAAATGAAAAGATATTAACAAAATGAGAAGAGAATTCATGTGGTTTTACCAAAACATTTTTCTTCTTACTTACTCGCTTCCTTTCCTTTACCTTAACCCCTCACCCTTACTTCATAATACTTGAAATTCCTAATTTTATTTATTTTCTTATTTTTAAAACAAAGGATAAATTAATACTAATTTTTTTAAGACAATGTCTTCTAACTAAGTGACACCACATCATAAAATATGCAATACTAAAAAGCCTCATTTTATAAAGGTGATTATCTTTAGGGGAGCTAAGTGTGTAATATTAGAAAAATAAAAAATATTTGGTATAATTAGATTATACCTTAAAGGGGACCAATATAATTCATCCAAAAAAAATTAGTGCATAGAATGGATTTATTAGGATAATGGGGATGAAATTTGGGAAAAATAAATATATATTTTTTATTTTCTAAAGTACTAATAAATAAAAAAAAACACATCCTATAAGTCATATGATTGATATAAGAGGATGTTCATTTGTGATCAATGAAAAAATAAATAAATTTTGAGATTACTAAGACTTTGATGAGAATATGGTGATGAGTTCATCCATTGTGTAGTAGTTGTAACTAGATCAAACATCCTATATGAAAGAACAATGTTGTGAAAATCAAATTGGATTGACTGACTTGATTGGAAAAATTGTAAATCAATTGTAAAATTGATCCAATTGATCTTAAAAATTAGACTCCCAAAAATTAGTTCAAAAATTAGTGAACTAAATAAATTGGTCATGATTCATATAATTGAATTGGATTATTCTTTTAATTTTTCTATCATTTAAAAATAATATTATTTTTCCTAATATTAAATTATATTGAAAGCTTAATATTCCAAATAATCAAATATAACTAATTTCGTGCAAAAAAAGTTGCGGAAAAAATTAGATCAATATAATTTTTTTGATAATTTAAATAATGAATTTATGTAAGTACAAAATGAAAAGATATGAATTTAAGTTATTTTATATACATAAATTTAATTTTATATAATAATTTAATTACTTTATTATATATTATATTTTTAATACATATTAAATTCTCAATTCAACTTCAATTATATCATTAAATCTTAAATTATTTGTTGTACTGATTAATTGGTTTTTAAAACATTGCATTGACTCTTGCACTTGCACCTTTAAGAAAGATAGCAAACGTTAGCCATCCCTTTTCCCTATTTTCACCAATCACTAGTAATAATCAAACCAAATTAAGACAACGAAAATAGTACTAATTATCCTTTCCCTAGCCATAATATTCTCGGTCTAATTTGCACTTGTGATGAATGAGAAAAAAATCTTCCAATATATATATGGATAAATTTTTATATATTCTAAATATACTATAATTTTTAAAAATTGAAAAAATTATATTTTTAATATACATAGACCTACAAAACTAATAAATAATATTTATTCATTTGTTGTGATTAAATTCACGTGGCATATTTAAAATATACAAAAATCCCTTTCTCTCTCTCTGAAGCTAACTATCGACTTGCTAGCGGACAGTTTCTATATGGGTTTAAAAAAAGGCAACCCCTTGAATATAATCACAATGTCATAAAATAAATATAAAGTGAGAAAGGAATCATAAAATGAAAGTTGGAGACAAGGGCAGTCAAATATTATTGAGAAAAATATACAGAACTTCCTTGAATATGACCTTTTATCAAATAATTTCCTTGAACTTTCAAGTTTTATAAATAATCTCCTAAAGTATTGGAAAAGATGAAAAAACTAGGATATGGATGGTATAATTTAGCAGTAGTTTAATTATCACTTAATAATGATTTCAAACTGCCACTAATCACTTAGTGGTAGTTAAACTGCTAAGTGAAAAAAGTGCCACAGTTTTCAACCACCAGTAAATAAAATATGATAACAACAGTTCTAAATATTTTTATATTTTTGGACATTTTATACAGATTATTTGATAAAAAGTTATATTTCAAGAGAGTTATATGTATTTTGCCCAATATTATTTCCCTTCTTTTGATCTCGCGCCATTAACAAAGGGATACAATGCCATTTTAGACAAATTCCTTCATTGCGAAGGAAAAGTTCACATCAAATAGCCTATTGTATGGCCCATTAATAACCCATCCCTATTGCCTGCAATTGGTGACTAAAGGCTTAGTATCCTTTCTTTTTAAGGAGTGGATATCTATTTATAATATAGAAACTCATATCACCATCAACTATTAAACAGCATTCACTGGTGTGTCTGGCATGTTCTGAGCATAATCAGCTTCCTCAATCACCAACGGATGAGGATCTGCTGTAGGATTATACTTCTGAACCACTAAAACTGATGCACTAGTTGAGAACTCAGAGGATGCCAAGTAACTTCCAACAGGACCTAGCTCTCTGCAATCACTTTTCTCCACCAAAGGTGCCACAAACGGCATCCTACCTACCAATATTAAGTTGCTCTTACTCATTTCCTTCAAAACACTTAAAACATCCTCCTTGCTCCCCACTAACCTCTCCTCATACTTAATGGAATCTTCTTTATCATTCTGTGCTGCCACAGCCAAAAATTCATACCAAAAGTTATCACATTCCTCTTGTTTCGCGTCCTTGCAGCAAAGAGAGTTGGAAATATCACCCTCTTTTAGTACTTTCTTTCTGTTGCTCGCCGTGACGGCCACAATTGTTGCTCCGAAGGCCAATGTCTTCCCCGGAGGGGCTACAAACTTGACAACATTGAGGGAAATCCCTGGATGCTCGGCCATTCTCATGCCATATGCAAGGGCTTCACAATCATCGAATCCTCCGAAGAATGGAACCGTTATTGTGTAGCTCACATCACTGGCTTGGACATGACTTCTACCTCCTAGGCCGCGGTCCACCAAGATGCCTACCGAGCAGGGAGCGTGGCTAAGTACAGCCTCATTCGCAGCCTGCAATGCGTGTCCCAGTGACTCCATAGTCCCATCAAGACGTTGGTGCTTATGGAAAGGAAGTAAAATCATGGCTGCTCTTTTTTGGTGTGCGCTCGTGCAAATGTCCTCATGGATAGTTTGGAAAGCGGAGATGGCCGTCATGGGACGGATATTGGCGTTGCATAGTTGTCCATAAGCCTCGAACGCGATTACGATGTGGTCTTGGTCGTCTCCTTTATTGTTCCAAAATGGAAGGCCGTTGTGACGCGCCTTGTGAACCATATTGATGGCAGAGGAGCGTTCTGAGAGCTCCATTAGGTGCATGGCATATATGCAGAGCTTGCCGCGCTTTCGGATTCCGCGAGAAGATTCTATGAGGTTGATTAAGGTTGGGATGTTTCGGGTGCTGTGGAAGCATGCCAGCATACGGAGCTCTGTGTCGGGATCTTTGCGTTGGATTGTTCTGTGATTGTAAGGTACTCCTCGGCGTGCTGGTTGGTACACAGCCATCACAATTGGTGTGGTGATGAAGGTGGTGACCAATGCCATCAAAACACAAATTGCAAATGCTTGATCATTCAATACCTGCATTGCAAAGGCAATGTTGATCACATATTTTTTTATTGTAGTTTGGTCGCTGTGGTTTCAGAATTGTTATTAATATAGAACTAAAATTTCAAATTGAGCAATTCAATCTCCTAATTTTAAAATTAACGTGCTTTGTCCCCCTGTTATAATGATAATGGCATATGTTTATTCACATGACATCTTTTTACAAAGAATTTGCGTATGTTATGAGAATAGAGACAACATATAGAGGTCATTTATTTAAAATCCATATAATTGGTCCTATTTACACGTGTCTATTTCTTAATTTCTAAATAAAAATCCTTACTTCGAAAGCTTGAGTATGATAATACGGTGCCCTATTGAAATTTCATTATCATTCAATTCTGACCGTAGATACCAGAGCTTTGCAATGTTTGATTGATTACAATTCTATATCTCAAAGACAAAATGACTAGATTTCTATGACTTGAAATTGTAGTAACTGACCGCAGGCATAACCATATATGGGAGCTCAAGAACATACCTGGCGATCCTTGCCAATGTTAAGAACAATGAGCTCAACCAAGCCCTTGGTGTTCATGAGGAATCCAAGTGCCAATGCTTCCCTAAAAGGCAACTTACATATCATTGAGACAAGCATTGTGCCTATGATCTTTCCAAAGCAGGCATTGAATATAACAAGCGCAAGCAAAGCCCAAGAAACCCCTCCACTTATAGTTGCCACATTAGTCTTTAACCCACTTGAAGCAAAATAGAGAGGAAGAAAAAGCCCCGAAACAAGATCTTCAATCTTCTCAATCAAAACCCCAGCAAATGGACCATCTTTAGGCACAATGATACCAACTACAAAAGCCCCGAATAGAGCATGAATTCCAATAGTATCAGTAACAAAACTGCAAGCCAAAACAAGCATCAAAGTGAGGCAAATGTAAACCTCTTTCACAGGCTCGCCTTCTGGCGAACGCCTTGCCATCATTGTGAGCAGAGGTTTAATGGCGAAGACCGCGAAGAGGATGAAACCGGCGCCGCATAATAAAACCCAAAGAGAAACCAGTGGAGAAGTGTTGGAGCCTGAGAGGGCTATGGCGAGAGCAAGAAAAATCCAAGCCACGACGTCGTTGACGGCGGCCGCTGACATGGCCATTCGGCCTAAGTCGGTGGTGAGGAGTTTGAGCTCGGCGAGGATGCGAGCGAGGACTGGAAAGGCGGTAATTGAGAGAGCTACGCCCATGAAGACGATGAAGGCGGCATCCGATGAGACGTTCTTGGAGATGGTGGAACGGAGAACGAAGGATGTGCCGATGCCGAGAACGAAAGGGAGAGTGATTCCGGCGACGGCAATGCCCAAGGCTTTGTGACCGGTGCGGCGGATTGAACGGAGGTCGAGCTCGAGTCCGACGAGGAAGAGGAAGAAGAGCAGGCCAATGTTGGCCAGAGTCTCGAGGACAGTCAAGCTTTTCTTTGGGAAAACAGTATGCAGAAATGTCTGGCTTCTTCCAAACGCAGATGGTCCTAGTAGTATTCCTCCCTGTGTTCACGTACCAATTCCATAAGCATCACGAGAAAGTAAATGTGAATTGCGTGCAGATGAAATATATGTTGTTTAAATTTTATATGCAGATTTTATTTTGAATGTGAATGTGATGTGTTCTAACTAATCAAGAATTTCTTCGTCTAATGTGAAAATAGGCTGCCGGATTGTGGGATAGTGTTGAAGGACTTCGAGTAATATGTTGAAAATTTTAGATTTACGCCTTCTTGTCATCGAAATGCTAAAAAAATTATGCTACTATATTTTTATTTCGATAATAAATTAAATTTAAGATTACATTTAACATGTTTTGAAGTATGTTTTTTACTTATTTTAAACGTAATAACTCATCAAGAATGCCTTAGTAGCAAGAAATTTAGACTCTTTTTTTAAACTTGTATTTGAATGAAGCATTTAGTAAATATTAAGAATATTAAAATTTTGTATTAAAAATGGATAATTTTACTTAGTTTTTATAGATGACGATGATAAGATGATATTTTAAAAGTAAATGTGAAATTTATAAAATGATATCTATTTTAGTTGAATTTAAAATATCAAAGTTGATAATTTAAATTCTCTATTTATAATATTTAATTAATTTATAAATTTTATTTCTTATTATTAAATAAAATATTTTAGTCTATAAAACTTAAATTCTTTAATAATTGAATTACCAACTTTAATTTCTAAATCCAAGCATAATAGAAAAGAACTCAAGTTCCATTTGTTCTTTGAATGATATTTTTCATATGAAAATTTTATTTTTTTTATATAAATAAAAGGGTATTATATACTTTTATAATTTGTAATTAGAAAATATGATACTTGTAGGTATGTTAATGAAGGAAAATAACTTATTCTTTGAAAAAATAAAATTATTTTTCACTAAATTCCCACATTCAACAATGAACATTCAAATTATTTTTCAGTATTTTAATATTTTAAAATTATATTCTTACTTAATCCAAAAGATATTTTTTTGCTAAAACAAATCATGGATGCAATTTAATGCGAAGAGTTGGGGTATGCTGAATTTTTCAAGTTTAAATCTCTGCATTATTAATACATTTATTTTAAAAATATTTAATACTACATTTCAGATAACATTTCTATAAGCATTCTTTGGACAAGACATCTTCAAATAAAATGTTATCATTTCCTTTCATCGACCAGAGTAACACAAATTGTTTTTAAAGATGACACAAGCATGGCCCAATTAATTAAATCAAAGTCTTTGCTATTCTTAGATCCATGTTCATAATTGGCAGGTAAATCTGCATGCCCAAATAAAAACCCAGTTTCTATCACAGTCAAGATATGATAATATACTTTATGACACTATGAACAAGAAAAACTCACAATGATTTCTGCAATGACTCTGGGTTGTCTGAGAGGCCTGCAGAGGAATGCAAGGAACCTGGTAAATGCCACAACCAAACATATTTGCAGGATCAAGAGAGGAAGCGCAAAATCAAGTGGATTTTCGTGTTGAAACGCGCCGTTGGACGTCGCCTTCATCTGCGCCGGACATGTTGGATCAGGCGTCGCCATTTTTGTATCTTGCTAGCTAGCTGTAGAATTCATGCACACAGAAATGGAGTTGGTGAATGTAGAGTCTTGTTTTGGAGGTAGAGAAGAAGGATGATATTATCATTTTCTGTCACTCACTTTTTGGGAAAGATATGGTTTCCAGAGAAGGTTGACAGCAAGAAATCACGTTCATTTGCTTATTATAGGGCTGTGATTTGCATCTGTACGTATATATTGGAGTTTTATGTGATGCAATACTTGGATTCTATATTTAGTATCTTGGAGAGAGTTTAGTTCTGTGTTGGAGATCATGACCACTGGTGATGTATTTTATGATTTAAAAAAGTAATATGCATTGGGAATAAACCTACTCTTGGGCCCACCTAAAAGAAAAAAAAAAACTAATAAGGTTTGAAGTTCATCTTTATAAGGGCAAATTTATTAATTTTGTTTTTGAAATTTGATGGTATTGATAAAATGATTCCTGAATTATATTGATTAGTTAATTTTATTCTTACATAATAGTCTATACAAATAATTTTATCTTTTTTTGTTCTTGAATATCTATACAAAGGGATGAAATTATTTAAATAGACTATTATTCATAAATGAAATTGGTCAATCAATATAATTCATAGATCATTTATCAACATTTTACAATTTTAAAGATAAAATTAATAATTTTATCTTTTTTATGACTTAGATATTAATTGAACTTTTTTCTTATGATTCAATTAACATTCAAGTTAGGATCAATTCATAATTACATAAATCAATTTGCCTGGCTCATAATTTTATTTTTATTAATAAAATTAAATAACTATAAAAAGTTATTTTTAATGCAAAAAATACTTAGTTTGATATAATTAAATATAAAAAAATTCACATTTTAACTATTTATGATTTTATTGATTTTCACTTAACTGATCTATATTTTCAAATTGAAATTCATCCACTTGTATTTTTTTACCACTAATACTTTGTCCACTTGCACTTTTTTTCATCCAATTTTTAATTGAAACTTCAAAATATGTGAATTAAGTGAAATCAAGTAAATTACATATGGATAATGTTGGAAACCATTTAGAAAAATAGTTTGGGAGCATTTATGGTGCATTGATTTCATAGATGCACCATCAAATTCAAATGCTTGAATTTATTGATTTATACAATACTACATAGATCAATAAATTTAAATCTTCTATCTTGGTGGTGCATCAATGTATATTGGTGCACCAAAGAATTTTTCAAATAATTTTGAAAATTGATTTGGTTAAAGAATGAATTTTAAAAATTTCATATTTCTAAAATATCTAACTAATTTTTTTAAAATACAATGTAAATCATTATATAAATATTATGTTAAGAAGATTACTTTGTGTTCTTGGAGAAGATGCCAACATGTTGTCCATGAGATCTTCCATACTATATTTAAAAAATGAACACATAGTGTGTAGATTCTTTAGGACTACACAAGAAGAATAAAAAGATAATTAAAATTAAAAATTTTAAACATAAACAATAAGAACAATTAAAAAAATAAATTGTTTATTTTTCTTTTTGGATTTTTCTTTAAAAAAATTGACAAAATTTGATAAGTTTGAAACTCTTTTTTTGAAAATTGGAACTTTAGAATTTTATTTATAGAGAGAGATCAGCGCAAGAAATTGTGTCAAAATTTTCTAATAAGAAAAAACAAATGCCCTTCCCCTTTTGATGTGAAATTGGCTAATGGCCAATTCAATTTTTTCTTTAGATAATATTGTGAAAAACTCTAATTTTTAAAAAATTGAATATTTCATTGTTAGATTATTTTGTTTTAGATTTCTAAGCAAGTGAATTTAGATTAAAAACTTAAATTTTAATACATTAAAGGCAATCCAACTATGAAAATATTTAACCTCTTAAGAAACGGAGCTTCTCGTAGCATTACCCTTTTCTTATTTGAAAATATTTTATTCTAAAGTTTCCAATTTTCAAATTTCAAATATTTCTAATTGTATATTTCCTATTTGAAAATATATCTCTAATTAATATCTGAAATATATTTAATTTATTTAAAACTCATTTATTAGATATTCCTCATTTTGATTATATATCCAATAAATATTTAAAAATCAAAATGACCAATTCAAAATATCCTATTTAGAAATATTTTATCTTAGAGTTTCCAATTTTTAATTTTAAATTTTAAATATTCTTAATTGGATATTTTCTATTTCAAAATATATCTCCAATTAATATTTGAAATATATTTGAATGATTAAAACTCATTTATTGAATATTTTTGATTTAGAATATATTTTCAATAAGTATTTAAAAATCAAATATTATCTCTATTAGATTCCTAATATAATTTTATTTAATAAATTGAATAATCCAAACAATATCTAATATGATTTTATCCAAATCATATATTTAACTTTTAGACAATTATTCAAAAGAATATTCTAAACATTAGCATTTTTGAAAATTAACTCCTACTATTTAAGTATATTGAGCCAAATGCATGAAGCTAATGATGATTTGGCCATGCCTATGTCTTTATATGCTAGTCTAATAATTTTTCCTCAACTAGTCTAATATAATAGTAGTATATATAAGACTTTGAGTTAGTTAAGAGATGTTACAACATTTATATAATTAACCCTTAAATAATTAAATACTTAAACTATTTAATTTCAATAATCCTTCCATTATGTAATTGAAGTTGCACTCTAATTATATACATATCTATTCAAATAAAAATATAAATAAACTAGTAATTAACTTAGACTATATTCACATGTCATATTAATTCTTTGCTCAAGTGTTAAAATTCACTAAAACCATTATTGTTACACCCTCTTTAAAATATAATAAATTAAAATTTAATTTTATAAGAAGAGTAATTGAGGTAATTGGTAAATTCAATTAAATTGAAAAATTTGTGTATGAATTATGAAATGAAATGAAATGAAGTTAATAATTTAATAAACATGTGGATATAAGTTTTATGAGAAATGGATGAATAAGTTAAATAGAGTAACAAAATATAAGGTTTGAAATTATTATAAGTAAATATATGAATATAGAAGAGATTGAGAGAAAAGTTTCCAAAAATGCCCTTAGGCAACTATTCTTCATTTTTTTTATCGGCATCACCCCTTATTTCTTCTCATTTTTCTAATTCCTCTACTTCCACTCCTAACTCTCTTTACTTCTCCTCCTTCCTCTTATCAAATTAAGTAAGGGTAAGTGTAATCTTCTCCACATTTTCATCTAATCATTGTAAGAATATCTTTATTACTAAGTTTTCCTCCTTATCTCCTTATTGGTTTAGTGAAACTTGGTAAGTTTTGGTTCCAATGAAAGTTTGAAACCTTAACCTGAGAAATCTTGGATTTTTAACATGATTAGGGTTAAAAGACTTTAAATCTAGCATCCTAACATTCTTTTCCATACAAGATGAGTGGATACTCAATCCATTCTTGTTAAATTTTGAAAGACTTGAGTTAAATTGCTTATTTTAAGTTTTTATAGTCATTTGAACATAAATATTTGATTTGGTGTTAGTTGAGGAACTTGGATTAATTTAATGATGAAAATAGCATTAATGGCATGTGGTTGATGCATATTTGTAAGCTCATAACAATTGCTTGATTGATAATTACATTAAATGCAAGTTTTGAAATGAATAAATAGTGCAAAATTTGAAGTTTTGCAAAATTCTTGGATGATAGTTAACTATATAGTTAATTATGTCTAAAAATTGCATTCTAGAAAGGTATAATTGACTATTTGATCATGAATTGCCCTTTAGAAGTTAATACTCAACTATATAGTCAATTTTAAATCTACAACTTGCCATTTGGAGCTAAGTAGTCAATTATATGGTTAACTATTAAGCCCCAGAAATGTTTCTAGACCCTAATAGTTGACTTTGGACCTTAAAATTTGTTCTTAGGGCTCTCCTATATCAATTATACTTAGTGTACTATGTTTTGTCATGACTTCTAAAGGTCCAACATGGATTGAATGAATCTTAAACACCAAGATAAGATAGCAAGCGATAATAATATGATTGATACATGAAATAGTGGTCATGAATTAAGCTAGTAAATCATATGATACATGTTGCAAACAAATTGCTTTATTATTTATAAAGTGAAATGTAATATGTAGTCAGTATAGAGGCATGTTATTGTATCATGAATGTGATGAATACAACTTGTGGCCTATGATAAGAAATGAAACCTCTAAATAAATTATGAATTTAGAAATATGAAAAAAGGGTAATGTGAATATTAGATGATTAATTCCTAGTAATGTATTTATGAAGGGTATAAAGCTAGTTTAAGAAGAACAAGAATAAAAAGTTTGTAAAAAGTATGAGGCTAACATAGAAATCACAAAAGGTAGATATATGTATTTGTTTATTATTTATTACTTTGAATTGTAACATGGGCTTAAAATATAATTGTTCTTAATAATTATTATGTGTCATATTTATGATGAAATGATTACATTAAGCCTGAGGCTAAGCCCTTCATGATTTATTTTACAAATTCTCAAGTAGAGCTTCCATTATTACTTGCTTATAACTATATTACCTAGAAGCTCATTATGTTAGTTGTATGATAGCATTGGATATTTGTATATAGATGATCTTTTAGTGCCTTATTCTATGTGTAGGCTTGGATATAGGATTTAAATATTAAAACTTCCTTTTAAGTTAATTAGAATGGCTTATCCTTGACTTAAAAGGATTATAAGTAACTTTAACTTTCTTGTATTTTGTAAAAACCTTATTAATGAATGAAATGATTCTTCTTATCAATTGTTGCCATTCTTACTATTTAGTCTCTAGTTAATTGTACAATATTATGATAAAAATGTTAGATTAGATTCGTGGTAACTAACAAGTTTCATGTTGATCATGATTAGGTTAAGATTGTGACAGTTATATCATCAAATTCTTTATTATCATATTATAATTATATTATTAATAAATATATCAACATCAAATTATAAAGTGTATTGACCTTTAGTTGAGTCTCTCCTATTTATAATTCAAATATAATTATATCTATAAGAACATAATAACATATAACTTAAGATTCAAAAGAAAGCAAATTAGTGCTTATGAAATTCCATTTATCTTGATAATATTCATATAAATTTCATTTATAATTTTATTGAATATACTAAGTATATTTGCAAACTTTATATAACCAAGATAAGCCATATATTTCAAAATTTATAACAATATTAATAAAGCATCCAATTTTACTAATATACTATGAATAACAATATTATTAATTATAAATAACTTGTACTCATATCTTTGATGAATTCATATTATGATCACATGAGTTTATAGTATACAATTAATTAAACTTTGTTGAATCATTACGCGCAAAATATTTTTTTGAATAATACCTCAAAACTTTATTTTATTTGAAATTATTTATTACATAAAGTGAACAGATTTATGAGTTCCTTCCTAACAATCTCCCACTGGCTTTTAAGTAGTTGAGGCATCTCTTTTATCCTTATAAACTCTAGATGCTAGTTAAAAGCCTTTTTAGCAATAGCTTTTGTAATGGATTAGCTATGTTATCCGTTATGACTACTTGGTGACTTTTACTTCTCTATGTTACACTATGTCTTTGATGATATAGTACTTCCTTTCTATATGTTTTTATGAATTGTGGTTTCTTAGTTCCTTGGCTTATGCTACAACTCCACTATTATCATAATAGGGTAATATATGATCTTTTGCATTAGATACCATTTGAAGGTTTTATTAGGATTTTCAAAGCTAATGAACTTCTTTTGTAACTTTTGAATATGGTAAAGTTAGCAATATGAGATTGCTTAATGCTTTTCAACTCACAATTCCTTTTCTTAGAGTGAACATATAACTAGAAGTAGATTTCCTTGAATCTTAATTTAATTGAAAATTAGAATTTATATAACCTATCGGCTTAAATCTTTTATAGAATATAATCATATAGTCTTTGGTTCTCCTAAGATATTTCAATATATGCTTAACTACAATTTAATAACTTGATTATGAATTAGATTAATATTAGTTGACCATGCCTATAGTATAACATATATATAGTCTAGTACATATCACAATACATAAAGTTACCTATTATACTTTTGCATCAGGTATCTTGCTCATATATTCTTCCTCTTAGTCAGTTTTAAGATACTAATCCTTTAAGAAGGCAATTCCATGTTTAAAAGATAGAAGCCTTTTCTTGGAATTCTCCATGTTGGAATCATTTTAAAACCTTATCTATATATTTTACTCAGGATAAAACAATTAGCTTATTCTTTTTATCACATAGTAGCTTAATTCCTAGAACATAACTTGTTTTTTGTGGGTCTTTTATATCAAACTACATTGACAATCATCCTTTAATTATTGATAACAACTCGATATTATTTCTGATGAGTAAAATGTCATTGACATATAAGATTAGGATAACAACATTTCTTTGCACTTTTTTGCAAAAATATATTTCATTAATATTTTGATCAAGGCTATAAGATTCTATAGCTTAATCAAATCTAATATTCCACAGTTTGGATACTTGTTTCAATCTGTAGATTAATCTTTATAATTTGTATACCATATTTTTCTTTGCCTTTAAGTATGAAACCTTTTAGTTGTTACATATAAATGTCTTCTTCTAAATGCCTATTAAGAAAGGCAGTCTTGACATCCATCTGCATATCTCATAGTTAAGATTGACTATAATAGAAAGTGTGTCCTGATAAACTTAAACATCGCAATTGGATAGAAAGTTTCTTTGTATTTTATACCCTTTTTTAAGTATATCCTTTTGCCACTAATTTGGCTTTGTATGTTTTAAATTTTCCATTAATTTCTCTCTTCTTCTTATAAATCCATTTGCACCCTATAGGTTTTACCTCAATTGGTTCTTCTACAAGATACTAAACTTAGATAAAGTATATAGATTCCATTTCTAGGTTCATAGCTTTTTACATTTAGCATCAACATCTTCTAGAGATTTTATGTAGTTTATAGATTCTTGATTTGTTTTTGTTAAGATAACCATATAGGTTTCTCTTAACAACAAGTATCTAGTAGGTAATCTTATTACCTTCCCACTATAACAAGGTTTGTCATGTTGTTCTTGTATAGGTTCTTCCTTTTCATTACCATTACTTTGTTCTTTAATTTGTTAAGAACAAATTTTGAAGATTAAGTAGCTATAGTGTCACTATAGACCTCTTCAAGAATTATCTTGCTCTTTAATCTATGTTCCTTTATATACTCATCCTATAAGAAAATTGCATATATACTTACAATTACTTTCTTATCTTGAGGATTATAGAATAAGCCACTTTTTTTTTCCTTTTGTTTTGTTTTTTTGCGTATATGATGCTTATCCCCATATTTTGATGTGCTTTAATCTAGATTTCCATGTTATCCATAATTCCCAAGGAATTTTTAGCACAAATTTGGAAAGTACCATATTGAAAAGATATGAAGGTGTTTGGATATATTTTATTTTTATATTTTCAAAAATTATTTTTGAATTCCCAAAAACTATGTCTGGATTGAAAGAAAATAAAGAATAAAAGGTCGTTGATATTATAAATAAAATATAAAACTAACATTTAGAATAAAAAATAAATTTATAAAATAACTAAAAGTTATTTATTTTTTTATTTTTAAATTACATATTTAGAGAATAATTTTTAAAAATAAATTCTAAAAATAAGTTAGTAAATAAGTTTTTCTATTTTTAAAAATAAAAAATAAAAAATTATTTTTAAAAATAGAAAACAAATATACACTACATTATTATTTATAAGGCATATCTCTAAAAAAATAGAGTTGCATTTCTTCTTTTTGCCATACCATTTTGTTATGGTGTAACTAATGGGATACAATCCCATTTTTAGTTAGGCATTGTAAAAATTCTCTAGAGAAGTACTCATCACCTTAATTAGATCAAAATTTCTTAAGGGATCTATCTAATGTTTCTCAATCTCAATCTTAAATTCTTTGAATTTCTCAAAGAAATTTGAATTATAAGATATCAAATAAATATACTTATATCTTAAGTAATCATTTCCCTTAACTTGCACATTCATTAAATTATAAACATCAATATGAACTAATTTTAATAGTATAGTGGCATGTTAGTTTGTGATTTGAAAACACCTTTTAGTCATCTTTCCTTTTAAATAGGGCTTACAAAGTTACATTAATTCAAAATCTAATGGGCCTAAGAGCTAATTTTCAATCAATTTTTGTATCTTGTTTTGGTTGATGTGACCAAATATAAGATGGCATAAACTTACTAACTTAAAATAAGCTTTTCTTTTCTTTAGCTTATGAGATAAGCTTACATTAACATTAAAAGTATTCAACAGTGAATTAGTTTTAGAACTTAAATAATAAAGACCATCTATTAATGAATAGAATAGATAGTTGATTTATTACGAATAATAAAAGAAGAGGAATTGAAATCTACAAAGTACCTTTGTTGTTCCAAACAAGAAATTGAAACCAAATTCATCTTTAAGTCCAAAATATAAAGAAAATTTTTTAAATATGAAATCTTATTATTATTAAAATAAAAAGCAACTAATCATATGGCTGCTACTGATATTATCCAGCCTATGCTTAATCTTAAATTGAACACCCCTTCTTTAAGTGCCTTGGTTTCGTAAAACTAGCATAAAGAATTATAAATGTGATCAATTGCTTCTAAGTCTATAATCCAAGAATTAATAGAACTCTAAAGTAAATAAACTTTAATTACAAAGGAATGTCCTATGCCTTGCTGTTTTAGCTTAAGGCAATCTTTTTGCTAGTTAACTTTTTCACTACACTTGAACCACTTTCTTTTAGGCTTGCCATTCTGCCTCGTTGATTTCTTTTTTTGGCCCAACCTTATTATTATTATTATTATTATTAGGTTGATTATTCTTGGGCCTTGGCTTATCAACCTTAGTCATAATAAAGGCCTTAATCTTAATAAGAACCTTTTTAGCAAAGTGGAGTTTATTTGTTAGTTTATTCATAGTGTGTTTCATTTTATTCATGTTATAGTTCATCTTGAACTAACTAAATGCTTTTAGTAAAGTTTCCAACAACATATTAATTTAGGCATCCTCATCAATCTTAGCTTTTTAAACGTCAATCCCATTTAGTAGACCCATGACATATAAAACATGGTCTTGAACTTTCATTCCTTTCTTCATTTATGTAGTCATGATGGAATGAACTATTTCTAGTCTTATTTGGTAGGTGCCTTTGACAAACAATTCTTCAAGATTGTCCATGATCTCTTTAACAATGAGCATGTCTTAATATTTAACTTGCAAGACATTAGAGAATATTTATCCATTTCATTGGCCTTGTTCCATTTCTTATGGTTTCTCTTTTATTTATGAGTGGCACATTATTTAGGTAGCGTTAGACAAGGTTTTGTCAAGACACACTTATAGGTCAAGATTTTAAAGAGGTTTCTTTTTCAATCTACATATTTTTAGCTGGTGAGTTTATTTTGATTGTTGATAACAAATAGTGGGTTTGAAGGAGATATTTTCAAATGGTTGAAATAAAATGTGCATAATAATTTAAATAATTAAAAATCTCATAATAAAATTAAACAATAAATGTATTCATGTAGATAAAACTAATGAAAATTCATGTCCTTTTATTGCAGTGATAATTTAGCATTTGTTCCAACATGGTATCCTTAGGGAAGTCATGTTCTTACTAGTTAGACCTGACTATTTAGATCAATTCTTTTAAAACATTGGATCCATGTCTCAAAATTAATTATCATTATTCTTTTTGGACTTAAAAGTAATTAACAAAGCCTTTTAGAAATACTAGTAATTAATTACTAGTTAAGTGTAATAACTATTATTTCAATTAAGTGTAATAACCATTATTTCAATATAATGATCCTACTAAGATAGTCACTTGAAACATACGTATTTTTATAGTAAATATTTCTATTTTTTTTTGAAAGAGATCTAATTCATAATATACCAATATATATTTATATTTTCGGAGTTCATGTATATATTTATATTATAAAAAACTAACAACGAAGCCTATAGGTATATTATCTTGAATATGCCCTATCCCACTCAATATTTTAAAATCATGATTTTTAATCACATGTAATATTTTCTAAAAGTGATATTTAAATATTGCAACATATATATTATGATGTATAGAGTAACACTCTCTCAATCTACATGGCATGTTAATAAATCATATATGAAAAGTAATTCATTACATAAATTAAATATTTCAATTCTTTCCTAGAGAAATAAAAGATAAAAATAAAATAAAATAAATTATTTTCATCTTTTCTCCAAATTGCTCCACTTCGATCTGCTTCAAAATTGGGTCATAAACCTCTTTGGATTCTTAGATTTAATACCAATTCAATAAAAAAATTGTGTGTGAATACAATTAAAAAATATTTTTTAAATATATGTTTCTCCTTAGCATCTTTTTATACTTTCTACTTCTTGTAGTTGCTAAAATTGAGATTTACATAAATAATTCTTATATCAAAATTGGCTTACAAATATTCTATGGAAAATAAAATCAAAAGGGAAATATAACAATAAAGACAACTCATATTGTTGCATACCAAAAAGAAATACAAGGAAATTTTATCATGAATGGAAACATGCCATAATTCAAAATTACATCTATTCATAGTAATTAACAACCACCCGAAACAATAGATATTTGAATATGAATAAATCATAATCCTAGTGCCAACTCTTTTAATACATGAACAATACATAAATTTAAAGAAAGAATGCAGACAACAAACTATTCATATATTTAGATCATCAACTAGGCGATTCTGATATCAATTTTTAAAAATCATTTAGAAAAATAGTTTTTGAAAATAATTTGGTTAAAGAACAAATTTTAAAATTTTTATTGTTTGAAAAACTTTTGACTAATTTTTTCAAACAATAAAAATTTTAAAATTTGTTCTTTACCAAATTATTTTCAAAAACTATTTTTCTAAATGATTTTTAAAAATTGATATCAGAATCGCCTAGTTGATGATCTAAATATATGAATAGTTTGTTGTCTGCATTCTTTCTTTAAATTTATGTATTGTTTCATGTATTAAAAGAGTTGGCACTAGGATTATGATTTATTCATATTCAAATATCTATTGTTTCGGGTGGTTGTTAATTACTATGAATAGATGTAATTTTGAATTATGGCATGTTTCCATTCATGATAAAATTTCCTTGTATTTCTTTTTGGTATGCAACAATATGAGTTGTCTTTATTGTTATATTTCCCTTTTGATTTTATTTTCCATAGAATATTTGTAAGCCAATTTTGATATAAGAATTATTTATGTAAATCTCAATTTTAGCAACTACAAGATAGAAAGTATAAAAGATGCTAAGGAGAAACATATATTTAAAAATATTTTTTAATTGTATTCACACACAATTTTTTTATTGAATTGGTATTAAATCTAAGAATCCAAAGAGGTTTTATGACCCAATTTTGAAGCAGATCGAAGTGGAGCAATTTGGAGAAAAGATGAAAATAATTTATTTTATTTTATTTTTATCTTTTATTTCTCTAGGAAAGAATTGAAATTTAATTTATGTAATGAATTACTTTTCATATATGATTTATTAACATGCCATGTAGATTGAGAGAGTGTTACTCTATACATCATAATATATATGTTGCAATATTTAAATATCACTTTTAGAAAATATTACATGTGATTAAAAATCATGATTTTAAAATATTGAGTGGGATAGGGCATATTCAAGATAATATACCTATAGGCTTCGTTGTTAGTTTTTTTAATATAAATATATACATGAACTCCGAAAATATAAATATATATTGGTATATTATGAATTAGATCTCTTTCAAAAAAAATAGAATATTTACTATAAAAATACGTATGTTTCAAGTGACTATCTTAGTAGGATCATTATATTGAAATAATGGTTATTACACTTAATTGAAATAATAGTTATTACACTTAACTAGTAATTAATTACTAGTATTTCTAAAAGGCTTTGTTAATTACTTTTAAGTCCAAAAAGAATAATGATAATTAATTTTGAGACATGGATCCAATGTTTTAAAAGAATTGATCTAAATAGTCAGGTCTAACTAGTAAGAACATGACTTCCCTAAGGATACCATGTTGGAACAAATGCTAAATTATCACTGCAATAAAAGGACATGAATTTTCATTAGTTTTATCTACATGAATACATTTATTGTTTAATTTTATTATGAGATTTTTAATTATTTAAATTATTATGCACATTTTATTTCAACCATTTGAAATATCTCCTTCAAACCCACTATTTGTTATCAACAATCAAAATAAACTCACCAGCTAAAAATATGTAGATTGAAAAAGAAACCTCTTTAAAATCTTGACCTATAAGTGTGTCTTGACAAAACCTTGTCTAACGCTACCTAAATAATGTGCCACTCAAATAAAAGAGAAACCATAAGAAATGGAACAAGGCCAATGAAATGGATAAATATTCTCTAATGTCTTGCAAGTTAAATATTAAGACATGCTCATTGTTAAGAGATCATGGACAATCTTGAAGAATTGTTTGTCAAAGGCACCTACCAAATAAGACTAGAAATAGTTCATTCCATCATGACTACATAAATGAAGAAAGGAATGAAAGTTCAAGACCATGTTTTATATGTCATGGGTCTACTAAATGGGATTGACGTTTAAAAAGCTAAGATTGATGAGGATGCCTAAATTAATATGTTGTTGGAAACTTTACTAAAAGCATTTAGTTAGTTCAAGATGAACTATAACATGAATAAAATGAAACACACTATGAATAACTAACAAATAAACTCCACTTTGCTAAAAAGGTTCTTATTAAGATTAAGGCCTTTATTATGACTAAGGTTGATAAGCCAAGGCCCAAGAATAATCAACCTAATATAATAATAATAATAATAAGGTTGGGCCAAAAAAAGAAATCAACGAGGCAGAATGGCAAGCCTAAAAGAAAGTGGTTCAAGTGTAGTGAAAAGTTAACTAGCAAAAAGATTGCCTTAAGCTAAAACAGCAAGGCATAGGACATTCCTTTGTAATTAAAGTTTATTTACTTTAGAGTTCTATTAATTCTTGGATTATAGACTTAGAAGCAATTGATCACATTTATAATTCTTTATGCTAGTTTTACGAAACCAAGGCACTTAAAGAAGGGGTGTTCAATTTAAGATTAAGCATAGGCTGGATAATATCAGTAGCAGCCATATGATTAGTTGCTTTTTATTTTAATAATAATAAGATTTCATATTTAAAAAATTTTCTTTATATTTTGGACTTAAAGATGAATTTGGTTTCAATTTCTTGTTTGGAACAACAAAGGTACTTTGTAGATTTCAATTCCTCTTCTTTTATTATTCGTAATAAATCAACTATCTATTCTATTCATTAATAGATGGTCTTTATTATTTAAGTTCTAAACTAATTCACTGTTGAATACTTTTAATGTTAATGTAAGCTTATCTCATAAGCTAAAGAAAAGAAAAGCTTATTTTAAGTTAGTAAGTTTATGCCATCTTATATTTGGTCACATCAACCAAAACAAGATACAAAAATTGATTGAAAATTAGCTCTTAGGCCCATTAGATTTTGAATTAATGTAACTTTGTAAGCCCTATTTAAAAGGAAAGATGACTAAAAGGTGTTTTCAAATCACAAACTAACATGCCACTATACTATTAAAATTAGTTCATATTGATGTTTATAATTTAATGAATGTGCAAGTTAAGGGAAATGATTACTTAAGATATAAGTATATTTATTTGATATCTTATAATTCAAATTTCTTTGAGAAATTCAAAGAATTTAAGATTGAGATTGAGAACATTAGATAGATCCCTTAAGAAATTTTGATCTAATTAAGGTGATGAGTACTTCTCTAGAGAATTTTTACAATGCCTAACTAAAAATGGGATTGTATCCCATTAGTTACACCATAACAAAATGGTATGGCAAAAAGAAGAAATGCAACTCTATTTTTTTAGAGATATGCCTTATAAATAATAATGTAGTGTATATTTGTTTTCTATTTTTAAAAATAATTTTTTATTTTTTATTTTTAAAAATAGAAAAACTTATTTACTAACTTATTTTTAGAATTTATTTTTAAAAATTATTCTCTAAATATGTAATTTAAAAATAAAAAAATAAATAACTTTTAGTTATTTTATAAATTTATTTTTTATTCTAAATGTTAGTTTTATATTTTATTTATAATATCAACGACCTTTTATTCTTTATTTTCTTTCAATCCAGACATAGTTTTTGGGAATTCAAAAATAATTTTTGAAAATATAAAATAAATATATCCAAACACCTTCATATCTTTTCAATATGGTACTTTCCAAATTTGTGCTAAAAATTCCTTGGGAATTATGGATAACATGGAAATCTAGATTAAAGCACATCAAAATATGGGGATAAGCATCATATACGCAAAAAACAAAACAAAAGGAAAAAAAAAGTGGCTTATTCTATAATCCTCAAGATAAGAAAGTAATTGTAAGTATATATGCAATTTTCTTATAGGATGAGTATATAAAGGAACATAGATTAAAGAGCAAGATAATTCTTGAAGAGGTCTATAGTGACACTATAGCTACTTAATCTTCAAAATTTGTTCTTAACAAATTAAAGAACAAAGTAATGGTAATGAAAAGGAAGAACCTATACAAGAACAACATGACAAACCTTGTTATAGTGGGAAGGTAATAAGATTACCTACTAGATACTTGTTGTTAAGAGAAACCTATATGGTTATCTTAACAAAAACAAATCAAGAATCTATAAACTACATAAAATCTCTAGAAGATGTTGATGCTAAATGTAAAAAGCTATGAACCTAGAATGGAATCTATATACTTTATCTAAGTTTAGTATCTTGTAGAAGAACCAATTGAGGTAAAACCTATAGGGTGCAAATGGATTTATAAGAAGAAGAGAGAAATTAATGGAAAATTTAAAACATACAAAGCCAAATTAGTGGCAAAAGGATATACTTAAAAAAGGGTATAAAATACAAAGAAACTTTCTATCCAATTGCGATGTTTAAGTTTATCAGGACACACTTTCTATTATAGTCAATCTTAACTATGAGATATGCAGATGGATGTCAAGACTGCCTTTCTTAATAGGCATTTAGAAGAAGACATTTATATGTAACAACTAAAAGGTTTCATACTTAAAGGCAAAGAAAAATATGGTATACAAATTATAAAGATTAATCTACAGATTGAAACAAGTATCCAAACTGTGGAATATTAGATTTGATTAAGCTATAGAATCTTATAGCCTTGATCAAAATATTAATGAAATATATTTTTGCAAAAAGTGCAAAGAAATGTTGTTATCCTAATCTTATATGTCAATGACATTTTACTCATCAGAAATAATATCGAGTTGTTATCAATAATTAAAGGATGATTGTCAATGTAGTTTGATATAAAAGACCCACAAAAAACAAGTTATGTTCTAGGAATTAAGCTACTATGTGATAAAAAGAATAAGCTAATTGTTTTATCCTGAGTAAAATATATAGATAAGGTTTTAAAATGATTTCCAACATGGAGAATTCCAAGAAAAGGCTTCTATCTTTTAAACATGGAATTGCCTTCTTAAAGGATTAGTATCTTAAAACTGACTAAGAGGAAGAATATATGAGCAAGATACCTGATGCAAAAGTATAATAGGTAACTTTATGTATTGTGATATGTACTAGACTATATATATGTTATACTATAGGCATGGTCAACTAATATTAATCTAATTCATAATCAAGTTATTAAATTGTAGTTAAGCATATATTGAAATATCTTAGGAGAACCAAAGACTATATGATTATATTCTATAAAAGATTTAAGCCGATAGGTTATATAAATTCTAATTTTCAATTAAATTAAGATTCAAGGAAATCTACTTCTAGTTATATGTTCACTCTAAGAAAAGGAATTGTGAGTTGAAAAGCATTAAGCAATCTCATATTGCTAACTTTACCATATTCAAAAGTTACAAAAGAAGTTCATTAGCTTTGAAAATCCTAATAAAACCTTCAAATGGTATCTAATGCAAAAGATCATATATTACCCTATTATGATAATAGTGGAGTTGTAGCATAAGCCAAGGAACTAAGAAACCACAATTCATAAAAACATATAGAAAGGAAGTACTATATCATCAAAGACATAGTGTAACATAGAGAAGTAAAAGTCACCAAGTAGTCATAACGGATAACATAGCTAATCCATTACAAAAGCTATTGCTAAAAAGGCTTTTAACTAGCATCTAGAGTTTATAAGGATAAAAGAGATGCCTCAACTACTTAAAAGCCAGTGGGAGATTGTTAGGAAGGAACTCATAAATCTGTTCACTTTATGTAATAAATAATTTCAAATAAAATAAAGTTTTGAGGTATTATTCAAAAAAATATTTTGCGCGTAATGATTCAACAAAGTTTAATTAATTGTATACTATAAACTCATGTGATCATAATATGAATTCATCAAAGATATGAGTACAAGTTATTTATAATTAATAATATTGTTATTCATAGTATATTAGTAAAATTGGATGCTTTATTAATATTGTTATAAATTTTGAAATATATGGCTTATCTTGGTTATATAAAGTTTGCAAATATACTTAGTATATTCAATAAAATTATAAATGAAATTTATATGAATATTATCAAGATAAATGGAATTTCATAAGCACTAATTTGCTTTCTTTTGAATCTTAAGTTATATGTTATTATGTTCTTATAGATATAATTATATTTGAATTATAAATAGGAGAGACTCAACTAAAGGTCAATACACTTTATAATTTGATGTTGATATATTTATTAATAATATAATTATAATATGATAATAAAGAATTTGATGATATAACTGTCACAATCTTAACCTAATCATGATCAACATGAAACTTGTTAGTTACCACGAATCTAATCTAACATTTTTATCATAATATTGTACAATTAACTAGAGACTAAATAGTAAGAATGGCAACAATTGATAAGAAGAATCATTTCATTCATTAATAAGGTTTTTACAAAATACAAGAAAGTTAAAGTTACTTATAATCCTTTTAAGTCAAGGATAAGCCATTCTAATTAACTTAAAAGGAAGTTTTAATATTTAAATCCTATATCCAAGCCTACACATAGAATAAGGCACTAAAAGATCATCTATATACAAATATCCAATGCTATCATACAACTAACATAATGAGCTTCTAGGTAATATAGTTATAAGCAAGTAATAATGGAAGCTCTACTTGAGAATTTGTAAAATAAATCATGAAGGGCTTAGCCTCAGGCTTAATGTAATCATTTCATCATAAATATGACACATAATAATTATTAAGAACAATTATATTTTAAGCCCATGTTACAATTCAAAGTAATAAATAATAAACAAATACATATATCTACCTTTTGTGATTTCTATGTTAGCCTCATACTTTTTACAAACTTTTTATTCTTGTTCTTCTTAAACTAGCTTTATACCCTTCATAAATACATTACTAGGAATTAATCATCTAATATTCACATTACCCTTTTTTCATATTTCTAAATTCATAATTTATTTAGAGGTTTCATTTCTTATCATAGGCCACAAGTTGTATTCATCACATTCATGATACAATAACATGCCTCTATACTGACTACATATTACATTTCACTTTATAAATAATAAAGCAATTTGTTTGCAACATGTATCATATGATTTACTAGCTTAATTCATGACCACTATTTCATGTATCAATCATATTATTATCGCTTGCTATCTTATCTTGGTGTTTAAGATTCATTCAATCCATGTTGGACCTTTAGAAGTCATGACAAAACATAGTACACTAAGTATAATTGATATAGGAGAGCCCTAAGAACAAATTTTAAGGTCCAAAGTCAACTATTAGGGTCTAGAAACATTTCTGGGGCTTAATAGTTAACCATATAATTGACTACTTAGCTCCAAATGGCAAGTTGTAGATTTAAAATTGACTATATAGTTGAGTATTAACTTCTAAAGGGCAATTCATGATCAAATAGTCAATTATACCTTTCTAGAATGCAATTTTTAGACATAATTAACTATATAGTTAACTATCATCCAAGAATTTTGCAAAACTTCAAATTTTGCACTATTTATTCATTTCAAAACTTGCATTTAATGTAATTATCAATCAAGCAATTGTTATGAGCTTACAAATATGCATCAACCACATGCCATTAATGCTATTTTCATCATTAAATTAATCCAAGTTCCTCAACTAACACCAAATCAAATATTTATGTTCAAATGACTATAAAAACTTAAAATAAGCAATTTAACTCAAGTCTTTCAAAATTTAACAAGAATGGATTGAGTATCCACTCATCTTGTATGGAAAAGAATGTTAGGATGCTAGATTTAAAGTCTTTTAACCCTAATCATGTTAAAAATCCAAGATTTCTCAGGTTAAGGTTTCAAACTTTCATTGGAACCAAAACTTACCAAGTTTCACTAAACCAATAAGGAGATAAGGAGGAAAACTTAGTAATAAAGATATTCTTACAATGATTAGATGAAAATGTGGAGAAGATTACACTTACCCTTACTTAATTTGATAAGAGGAAGGAGGAGAAGTAAAGAGAGTTAGGAGTGGAAGTAGAGGAATTAGAAAAATGAGAAGAAATAAGGGGTGATGCCGATAAAAAAAATGAAGAATAGTTGCCTAAGGGCATTTTTGGAAACTTTTCTCTCAATCTCTTCTATATTCATATATTTACTTATAATAATTTCAAACCTTATATTTTGTTACTCTATTTAACTTATTCATCCATTTCTCATAAAACTTATATCCACATGTTTATTAAATTATTAACTTCATTTCATTTCATTTCATAATTCATACACAAATTTTTCAATTTAATTGAATTTACCAATTACCTCAATTACTCTTCTTATAAAATTAAATTTTAATTTATTATATTTTAAAGAGGGTGTAACAATAATGGTTTTAGTGAATTTTAACACTTGAGCAAAGAATTAATATGACATGTGAATATAGTCTAAGTTAATTACTAGTTTATTTATATTTTTATTTGAATAGATATGTATATAATTAGAGTGCAACTTCAATTACATAATGGAAGGATTATTGAAATTAAATAGTTTAAGTATTTAATTATTTAAGGGTTAATTATATAAATGTTGTAACATCTCTTAACTAACTCAAAGTCTTATATATACTACTATTATATTAGACTAGTTGAGGAAAAATTATTAGACTAGCATATAAAGACATAGGCATGGCCAAATCATCATTAGCTTCATGCATTTGGCTCAATATACTTAAATAGTAGGAGTTAATTTTCAAAAATGCTAATGTTTAGAATATTCTTTTGAATAATTGTCTAAAAGTTAAATATATGATTTGGATAAAATCATATTAGATATTGTTTGGATTATTCAATTTATTAAATAAAATTATATTAGGAATCTAATAGAGATAATATTTGATTTTTAAATACTTATTGAAAATATATTCTAAATCAAAAATATTCAATAAATGAGTTTTAATCATTCAAATATATTTCAAATATTAATTGGAGATATATTTTGAAATAGAAAATATCCAATTAAGAATATTTAAAATTTAAAATTAAAAATTGGAAACTCTAAGATAAAATATTTCTAAATAGGATATTTTGAATTGGTCATTTTGATTTTTAAATATTTATTGGATATATAATCAAAATGAGGAATATCTAATAAATGAGTTTTAAATAAATTAAATATATTTCAGATATTAATTAGAGATATATTTTCAAATAGGAAATATACAATTAGAAATATTTGAAATTTGAAAATTGGAAACTTTAGAATAAAATATTTTCAAATAAGAAAAGGGTAATGCTACGAGAAGCTCCGTTTCTTAAGAGGTTAAATATTTTCATAGTTGGATTGCCTTTAATGTATTAAAATTTAAGTTTTTAATCTAAATTCACTTGCTTAGAAATCTAAAACAAAATAATCTAACAATGAAATATTCAATTTTTTAAAAATTAGAGTTTTTCACAATATTATCTAAAGAAAAAATTGAATTGGCCATTAGCCAATTTCACATCAAAAGGGGAAGGGCATTTGTTTTTTCTTATTAGAAAATTTTGACACAATTTCTTGCGCTGATCTCTCTCTATAAATAAAATTCTAAAGTTCCAATTTTCAAAAAAAGAGTTTCAACTTATCAAATTTTGTCAATTTTTTTAAAGAAAAATCCAAAAAGAAAAATAAACAATTTATTTTTTTAATTGTTCTTATTGTTTATGTTTAAAATTTTTAATTTTAATTATCTTTTTATTCTTCTTGTGTAGTCCTAAAGAATCTACACACTATGTGTTCATTTTTTAAATATAGTATGGAAGATCTCATGGACAACATGTTGGCATCTTCTCCAAGAACACAAAGTAATCTTCTTAACATAATATTTATATAATGATTTACATTGTATTTTAAAAAAATTAGTTAGATATTTTAGAAATATGAAATTTTTAAAATTCATTCTTTAACCAAATCAATTTTCAAAATTATTTGAAAAATTCTTTGGTGCACCAATATACATTGATGCACCACCAAGATAGAAGATTTAAATTTATTGATCTATGTAGTATTGTATAAATCAATAAATTCAAGCATTTGAATTTGATGGTGCATCTATGAAATCAATGCACCATAAATGCTCCCAAACTATTTTTCTAAATGGTTTCCAACATTATCCATATGTAATTTACTTGATTTCACTTAATTCACATATTTTGAAGTTTCAATTAAAAATTGGATGAAAAAAAGTGCAAGTGGACAAAGTATTAGTGGTAAAAAAATACAAGTGGATGAATTTCAATTTGAAAATATAGATCAGTTAAGTGAAAATCAATAAAATCATAAATAGTTAAAATGTGAATTTTTTTATATTTAATTATATCAAACTAAGTATTTTTTGCATTAAAAATAACTTTTTATAGTTATTTAATTTTATTAATAAAAATAAAATTATGAGCCAGGCAAATTGATTTATGTAATTATGAATTGATCCTAACTTGAATGTTAATTGAATCATAAGAAAAAAGTTCAATTAATATCTAAGTCATAAAAAAGATAAAATTATTAATTTTATCTTTAAAATTGTAAAATGTTGATAAATGATCTATGAATTATATTGATTGACCAATTTCATTTATGAATAATAGTCTATTTAAATAATTTCATCCCTTTGTATAGATATTCAAGAACAAAAAAAGATAAAATTATTTGTATAGACTATTATGTAAGAATAAAATTAACTAATCAATATAATTCAGGAATCATTTTATCAATACCATCAAATTTCAAAAACAAAATTAATAAATTTGCCCTTATAAAGATGAACTTCAAACCTTATTAGTTTTTTTTTTTCTTTTAGGTGGGCCCAAGAGTAGGTTTATTCCCAATGCATATTACTTTTTTAAATCATAAAATACATCACCAGTGGTCATGATCTCCAACACAGAACTAAACTCTCTCCAAGATACTAAATATAGAATCCAAGTATTGCATCACATAAAACTCCAATATATACGTACAGATGCAAATCACAGCCCTATAATAAGCAAATGAACGTGATTTCTTGCTGTCAACCTTCTCTGGAAACCATATCTTTCCCAAAAAGTGAGTGACAGAAAATGATAATATCATCCTTCTTCTCTACCTCCAAAACAAGACTCTACATTCACCAACTCCATTTCTGTGTGCATGAATTCTACAGCTAGCTAGCAAGATACAAAAATGGCGACGCCTGATCCAACATGTCCGGCGCAGATGAAGGCGACGTCCAACGGCGCGTTTCAACACGAAAATCCACTTGATTTTGCGCTTCCTCTCTTGATCCTGCAAATATGTTTGGTTGTGGCATTTACCAGGTTCCTTGCATTCCTCTGCAGGCCTCTCAGACAACCCAGAGTCATTGCAGAAATCATTGTGAGTTTTTCTTGTTCATAGTGTCATAAAGTATATTATCATATCTTGACTGTGATAGAAACTGGGTTTTTATTTGGGCATGCAGATTTACCTGCCAATTATGAACATGGATCTAAGAATAGCAAAGACTTTGATTTAATTAATTGGGCCATGCTTGTGTCATCTTTAAAAACAATTTGTGTTACTCTGGTCGATGAAAGGAAATGATAACATTTTATTTGAAGATGTCTTGTCCAAAGAATGCTTATAGAAATGTTATCTGAAATGTAGTATTAAATATTTTTAAAATAAATGTATTAATAATGCAGAGATTTAAACTTGAAAAATTCAGCATACCCCAACTCTTCGCATTAAATTGCATCCATGATTTGTTTTAGCAAAAAAATATCTTTTGGATTAAGTAAGAATATAATTTTAAAATATTAAAATACTGAAAAATAATTTGAATGTTCATTGTTGAATGTGGGAATTTAGTGAAAAATAATTTTATTTTTTCAAAGAATAAGTTATTTTCCTTCATTAACATACCTACAAGTATCATATTTTCTAATTACAAATTATAAAAGTATATAATACCCTTTTATTTATATAAAAAAAATAAAATTTTCATATGAAAAATATCATTCAAAGAACAAATGGAACTTGAGTTCTTTTCTATTATGCTTGGATTTAGAAATTAAAGTTGGTAATTCAATTATTAAAGAATTTAAGTTTTATAGACTAAAATATTTTATTTAATAATAAGAAATAAAATTTATAAATTAATTAAATATTATAAATAGAGAATTTAAATTATCAACTTTGATATTTTAAATTCAACTAAAATAGATATCATTTTATAAATTTCACATTTACTTTTAAAATATCATCTTATCATCGTCATCTATAAAAACTAAGTAAAATTATCCATTTTTAATACAAAATTTTAATATTCTTAATATTTACTAAATGCTTCATTCAAATACAAGTTTAAAAAAAGAGTCTAAATTTCTTGCTACTAAGGCATTCTTGATGAGTTATTACGTTTAAAATAAGTAAAAAACATACTTCAAAACATGTTAAATGTAATCTTAAATTTAATTTATTATCGAAATAAAAATATAGTAGCATAATTTTTTTAGCATTTCGATGACAAGAAGGCGTAAATCTAAAATTTTCAACATATTACTCGAAGTCCTTCAACACTATCCCACAATCCGGCAGCCTATTTTCACATTAGACGAAGAAATTCTTGATTAGTTAGAACACATCACATTCACATTCAAAATAAAATCTGCATATAAAATTTAAACAACATATATTTCATCTGCACGCAATTCACATTTACTTTCTCGTGATGCTTATGGAATTGGTACGTGAACACAGGGAGGAATACTACTAGGACCATCTGCGTTTGGAAGAAGCCAGACATTTCTGCATACTGTTTTCCCAAAGAAAAGCTTGACTGTCCTCGAGACTCTGGCCAACATTGGCCTGCTCTTCTTCCTCTTCCTCGTCGGACTCGAGCTCGACCTCCGTTCAATCCGCCGCACCGGTCACAAAGCCTTGGGCATTGCCGTCGCCGGAATCACTCTCCCTTTCGTTCTCGGCATCGGCACATCCTTCGTTCTCCGTTCCACCATCTCCAAGAACGTCTCATCGGATGCCGCCTTCATCGTCTTCATGGGCGTAGCTCTCTCAATTACCGCCTTTCCAGTCCTCGCTCGCATCCTCGCCGAGCTCAAACTCCTCACCACCGACTTAGGCCGAATGGCCATGTCAGCGGCCGCCGTCAACGACGTCGTGGCTTGGATTTTTCTTGCTCTCGCCATAGCCCTCTCAGGCTCCAACACTTCTCCACTGGTTTCTCTTTGGGTTTTATTATGCGGCGCCGGTTTCATCCTCTTCGCGGTCTTCGCCATTAAACCTCTGCTCACAATGATGGCAAGGCGTTCGCCAGAAGGCGAGCCTGTGAAAGAGGTTTACATTTGCCTCACTTTGATGCTTGTTTTGGCTTGCAGTTTTGTTACTGATACTATTGGAATTCATGCTCTATTCGGGGCTTTTGTAGTTGGTATCATTGTGCCTAAAGATGGTCCATTTGCTGGGGTTTTGATTGAGAAGATTGAAGATCTTGTTTCGGGGCTTTTTCTTCCTCTCTATTTTGCTTCAAGTGGGTTAAAGACTAATGTGGCAACTATAAGTGGAGGGGTTTCTTGGGCTTTGCTTGCGCTTGTTATATTCAATGCCTGCTTTGGAAAGATCATAGGCACAATGCTTGTCTCAATGATATGTAAGTTGCCTTTTAGGGAAGCATTGGCACTTGGATTCCTCATGAACACCAAGGGCTTGGTTGAGCTCATTGTTCTTAACATTGGCAAGGATCGCCAGGTATGTTCTTGAGCTCCCATATATGGTTATGCCTGCGGTCAGTTACTACAATTTCAAGTCATAGAAATCTAGTCATTTTGTCTTTGAGATATAGAATTGTAATCAATCAAACATTGCAAAGCTCTGGTATCTACGGTCAGAATTGAATGATAATGAAATTTCAATAGGGCACCGTATTATCATACTCAAGCTTTCGAAGTAAGGATTTTTATTTAGAAATTAAGAAATAGACACGTGTAAATAGGACCAATTATATGGATTTTAAATAAATGACCTCTATATGTTGTCTCTATTCTCATAACATACGCAAATTCTTTGTAAAAAGATGTCATGTGAATAAACATATGCCATTATCATTATAACAGGGGGACAAAGCACGTTAATTTTAAAATTAGGAGATTGAATTGCTCAATTTGAAATTTTAGTTCTATATTAATAACAATTCTGAAACCACAGCGACCAAACTACAATAAAAAAATATGTGATCAACATTGCCTTTGCAATGCAGGTATTGAATGATCAAGCATTTGCAATTTGTGTTTTGATGGCATTGGTCACCACCTTCATCACCACACCAATTGTGATGGCTGTGTACCAACCAGCACGCCGAGGAGTACCTTACAATCACAGAACAATCCAACGCAAAGATCCCGACACAGAGCTCCGTATGCTGGCATGCTTCCACAGCACCCGAAACATCCCAACCTTAATCAACCTCATAGAATCTTCTCGCGGAATCCGAAAGCGCGGCAAGCTCTGCATATATGCCATGCACCTAATGGAGCTCTCAGAACGCTCCTCTGCCATCAATATGGTTCACAAGGCGCGTCACAACGGCCTTCCATTTTGGAACAATAAAGGAGACGACCAAGACCACATCGTAATCGCGTTCGAGGCTTATGGACAACTATGCAACGCCAATATCCGTCCCATGACGGCCATCTCCGCTTTCCAAACTATCCATGAGGACATTTGCACGAGCGCACACCAAAAAAGAGCAGCCATGATTTTACTTCCTTTCCATAAGCACCAACGTCTTGATGGGACTATGGAGTCACTGGGACACGCATTGCAGGCTGCGAATGAGGCTGTACTTAGCCACGCTCCCTGCTCGGTAGGCATCTTGGTGGACCGCGGCCTAGGAGGTAGAAGTCATGTCCAAGCCAGTGATGTGAGCTACACAATAACGGTTCCATTCTTCGGAGGATTCGATGATTGTGAAGCCCTTGCATATGGCATGAGAATGGCCGAGCATCCAGGGATTTCCCTCAATGTTGTCAAGTTTGTAGCCCCTCCGGGGAAGACATTGGCCTTCGGAGCAACAATTGTGGCCGTCACGGCGAGCAACAGAAAGAAAGTACTAAAAGAGGGTGATATTTCCAACTCTCTTTGCTGCAAGGACGCGAAACAAGAGGAATGTGATAACTTTTGGTATGAATTTTTGGCTGTGGCAGCACAGAATGATAAAGAAGATTCCATTAAGTATGAGGAGAGGTTAGTGGGGAGCAAGGAGGATGTTTTAAGTGTTTTGAAGGAAATGAGTAAGAGCAACTTAATATTGGTAGGTAGGATGCCGTTTGTGGCACCTTTGGTGGAGAAAAGTGATTGCAGAGAGCTAGGTCCTGTTGGAAGTTACTTGGCATCCTCTGAGTTCTCAACTAGTGCATCAGTTTTAGTGGTTCAGAAGTATAATCCTACAGCAGATCCTCATCCGTTGGTGATTGAGGAAGCTGATTATGCTCAGAACATGCCAGACACACCAGTGAATGCTGTTTAATAGTTGATGGTGATATGAGTTTCTATATTATAAATAGATATCCACTCCTTAAAAAGAAAGGATACTAAGCCTTTAGTCACCAATTGCAGGCAATAGGGATGGGTTATTAATGGGCCATACAATAGGCTATTTGATGTGAACTTTTCCTTCGCAATGAAGGAATTTGTCTAAAATGGCATTGTATCCCTTTGTTAATGGCGCGAGATCAAAAGAAGGGAAATAATATTGGGCAAAATACATATAACTCTCTTGAAATATAACTTTTTATCAAATAATCTGTATAAAATGTCCAAAAATATAAAAATATTTAGAACTGTTGTTATCATATTTTATTTACTGGTGGTTGAAAACTGTGGCACTTTTTTCACTTAGCAGTTTAACTACCACTAAGTGATTAGTGGCAGTTTGAAATCATTATTAAGTGATAATTAAACTACTGCTAAATTATACCATCCATATCCTAGTTTTTTCATCTTTTCCAATACTTTAGGAGATTATTTATAAAACTTGAAAGTTCAAGGAAATTATTTGATAAAAGGTCATATTCAAGGAAGTTCTGTATATTTTTCTCAATAATATTTGACTGCCCTTGTCTCCAACTTTCATTTTATGATTCCTTTCTCACTTTATATTTATTTTATGACATTGTGATTATATTCAAGGGGTTGCCTTTTTTTAAACCCATATAGAAACTGTCCGCTAGCAAGTCGATAGTTAGCTTCAGAGAGAGAGAAAGGGATTTTTGTATATTTTAAATATGCCACGTGAATTTAATCACAACAAATGAATAAATATTATTTATTAGTTTTGTAGGTCTATGTATATTAAAAATATAATTTTTTTCAATTTTTAAAAATTATAGTATATTTAGAATATATAAAAATTTATCCATATATATATATTGGAAGATTTTTTTCTCATTCATACAAGTGCAAATTAGACCGAGAATATTATGGCTAGGGAAAGGATAATTAGTACTATTTTCGTTGTCTTAATTTGGTTTGATTATTACTAGTGATTGGTGAAAATAGGGAAAAGGGATGGCTAACGTTTGCTATCTTTCTTAAAGGTGCAAGTGCAAGAGTCAATGCAATGTTTTAAAAACCAATTAATCAGTACAACAAATAATTTAAGATTTAATGATATAATTGAAGTTGAATTGAGAATTTAATATGTATTAAAAATATAATATATAATAAAGTAATTAAATTATTATATAAAATTAAATTTATGTATATAAAATAACTTAAATTCATATCTTTTCATTTTGTACTTACATAAATTCATTATTTAAATTATCAAAAAAATTATATTGATCTAATTTTTTCCGCAACTTTTTTTGCACGAAATTAGTTATATTTGATTATTTGGAATATTAAGCTTTCAATATATATTTAATATTAGGAAAAATAATATTATTTTTAAATGATAGAAAAATTAAAAGAATAATCCAATTCAATTATATGAATCATGACCAATTTATTTAGTTCACTAATTTTTGAACTAATTTTTGGGAGTCTAATTTTTAAGATCAATTGGATCAATTTTACAATTGATTTACAATTTTTCCAATCAAGTCAGTCAATCCAATTTGATTTTCACAACATTGTTCTTTCATATAGGATGTTTGATCTAGTTACAACTACTACACAATGGATGAACTCATCACCATATTCTCATCAAAGTCTTAGTAATCTCAAAATTTATTTATTTTTTCATTGATCACAAATGAACATCCTCTTATATCAATCATATGACTTATAGGATGTGTTTTTTTTTATTTATTAGTACTTTAGAAAATAAAAAATATATATTTATTTTTCCCAAATTTCATCCCCATTATCCTAATAAATCCATTCTATGCACTAATTTTTTTTGGATGAATTATATTGGTCCCCTTTAAGGTATAATCTAATTATACCAAATATTTTTTATTTTTCTAATATTACACACTTAGCTCCCCTAAAGATAATCACCTTTATAAAATGAGGCTTTTTAGTATTGCATATTTTATGATGTGGTGTCACTTAGTTAGAAGACATTGTCTTAAAAAAATTAGTATTAATTTATCCTTTGTTTTAAAAATAAGAAAATAAATAAAATTAGGAATTTCAAGTATTATGAAGTAAGGGTGAGGGGTTAAGGTAAAGGAAAGGAAGCGAGTAAGTAAGAAGAAAAATGTTTTGGTAAAACCACATGAATTCTCTTCTCATTTTGTTAATATCTTTTCATTTTTTCTTCATGATCTTTCTCATTTTTTTGAATTTTATTTCTTCCTTGATATTGTGCATTTTTTTTATATTTTTTCTAAAAGTTTTCTATTTTGCCTCCTAAATTTTATTTAATATTTTTGTCTTTAAATTTTTTTCAATGTTTTACATAAAGTCCATCGTGCCACCTCAACTATAAGTCGTAATGGTGGATCCATCTTTAGATTTTGAAAGAAAATATGTTGATGGGGTAAAGAAAGTTACCTTCATAATTTCAAAATTAGGCAAAAATTCAAATAAATTGTTCATGTTCCTTCCAATTTAACTAGGATGGCCACGTACAAGTAATATGGGTAACTAAAATGGCCAAATCTATTATGCTCTCATGGAAGGAGAAAATCTACCCTAATTGCGATATTTATGGATAAAGTTATAAGATTTTATGAAAAAATTATAAGTTTTATATAAATAGTTGCATCCTATATAACTTATCTCATATGAAAAAGTTACAAGATTTTATGAAAAAATCATAAATTTTACAAAACTTTTTCATAAAATTTGCAAAAATCCACCAAGGCAAATTTATCATGTATAGTGACCAACACATTGAAGTCTATCCCAACTTAAAGATAAAGTTAACATTGTTTATGTGTAGGATTTAATTAAAAATGTTTTTGCGTATAAAAATACTAAATGTATTAAAAGTGAGATTTAAAATTAGGTTTCAAATCTTTTATATTCATAAATTGAACTTTCTAAATTTATATTACTATCTTGCATTAATTAACCATCCTTAATTTATATTCAAATCTCTTTATCAGCATTGCCGCATTGAATAATATTGAAAAATGAGAGGTTGCAATTAAATCAAATTTTAATAAGATTAATGTAATTTATCCTTTTTTTAATAAATGATAAATTAATAAAAATATAACATTTTAATTGGTACTTACTTTATCTAATTCTTATGTACTTACCTTAAATGATGGATTAAAAGAATAGAAGAAGCAATGATAGAGTAACATTTAATGTCTCCAACTTTCATTTTATGATTCCTTTCTCACTTTGTATTTATTTTATGACATTGTGATTATATTCGAGGGGTTGCCTTTTTTAAACCCATATAGAAACTGTCTGCTGGCAAGTCAACAGTTAGCTTGGTGTGTATATATATAAAGAGAGATTTTGGTATATTTTAAATATGCCACGTGAATTTAGTCACAACTAACAAATAAATGATATTTATTAGTTTTGTAGGTCTATCTATATTCAAAATATAATTTTTTTCAATTTTTAAAAATTATAAGACTTAACAAAAGTCATTCATTTATTTATTATGTTTAAATTTACATGGTATATTTAGAGCATATAAAAATTTATCTATATATACATACACATACATATATATATCGGAAGATTTTAGTGCAAATTAGACCAAGAATATTATAGCTATAGAAAGGATTATTAGTATTGTTTCTGTTATCTTAATTTGGTTTAATTTTTACTAGTGACTAGTGAAAATAAGGAAAAAGGATGGCTAACATTTGCCATTTTTCTTAAAGGCGCAAGTGCAAGAGCTGATGCAATGTTTTAAAAACCAATTAACCGGTCCAACAAATAATTTAAGATTTAATGATATAATTGAAGTTGAATTGAGAATTTAATATGTATTAAAAATATAATATACAATAATAAAATTAATTAAATTTATGCATATAAAATAACTTAAATCCATATCACTTCATTTTGTACTTACATAAATTCATAATTTAAATTATCAAAAAAAATTATATTGATCTAATTTTTTCTGCAACTTCTTTTGCGTGAAATTGGTTATATTTGATTATTTGGAATATTAAGCTTTCAATATATAATTAATATTAAGCAAAATAATGTTATTTTTAAATGATAGAAAAATTAAAAAAATAATCCAATTCAATTATATGAATCATGACCAATTTATACAGATCGGCTAGTTTATCTTTGATTCACTAATTTTTTAACTAATTTTTGGGATTCCAATTATTAAGATGAATTGCATCAATTTTTTGATTGATCTACAATTTTTCTAGTCAAATCAATCAATCTAAGTTTAGTTTTCACAATATTATTCCTTCATATAAGATGTTTGATCCAGCTACAATTATTAAATAATGGATGAATCCATCACTATATTCTCATCAAAGTCTTAGCAATCTCAAAAATTATTTATCTTTTCATTGATCACAGATTAACACCTTTTTATATCAATCTTATGACTTCTAGGATGCATTTTTTTATTTATTAGTACTTTAGAAAATAAAAAATATATTTATTTTTTCCCAAATTTCTTCCCCATTATCCTAATAAATCCATTCTTTGCACTAATATTTTTTGATGTATTATAGTGGTCCCCTCTAAGGTATAATCTAATTATACCAAAGATTGTTTAATTTTTTAATATTACAAACTTACCTCCCCTAGAGAAAATCACCTTCACAAAATGAGGCTTTTTAAGTGTTGCATATTTTATGACGTAGTCTCACTTAATTAGAAGACATTGTCTTAAAAAAATTAGTATGAATTTATCCTTTGTTTTAAAAAAAGAAAATAAATAAAATTAAGAATTTCAAGTATTATGAATCAAGGGTGAGGGATAGAGATAATCGAAAGGAAGCAGGTAAGTAAGAAGAAAAATGTTGTGGTCAAACCACATGAATTCTATTCTCATTTTGTTAATGTATTTTCATTTGTTCTTTATTATCTTTTTTCATTTTTTGAATTTTATTCCTTCCTTGATATTATGCATATTTTTTATATTTTCTGGAAAAGTTCCTATTTTTTCCTAAATTTTATTTAATATTTTTATTTTTATTTTTTTTATTTTACAAATTTTTTCCAATGTTTCGCATAAAGTCCACCATGCCACCTTAACCATAAGTCATAATGGTGGATCCATCCTTAGATGTTGAAACAAAATATGTTGATAGGGTAAAGAAAGTTACCTTCATAATTTCAAAAATAGACAAAAATTCAGATAGATTGTTCATGTTCCTTCCAATTTAACTAGCATGGCCATGTACAAGTAAAATGGGCAACTAAAAAGGCTAAATCTATTATCTCCTCGTGGAAGGAGAAAATTTGCCTTGATTGTGATATTTATTAATAAAGTTACAAGATTTTATGAAAAGTTATAAATTTTATATAAATAGTTGCATCCTACCTAACTTATATAAAAAAGTTGCAAGATTTTATGAAAAAATTATGAATTTTATGAAACTTTCTTATAAAATTTGTATAAAACCACCAAGCCAAATTTATCATGAATAGTGACCAACACCCAAGTCCATCCTAACTAAAAAATAGAGTTAACATCATCTGTATGTTGCATTTAATAAAAAAAAATTTGGCATATCAAAATACTATATGTATTGAAAGCGAGATTCAAAATTAAGTTTTAAATCTTTTATATTCATTATATTAAACTTTGCAAATTTGTATCACTATCTTTTATTAATTAACAATCGTTAATTTATATTCAAATCTCTCCATTAATACATTGAATAATATTGAAAAATGTGAGGTTGCAATTAAATCAAATTTTAAGAATATTAATGGAATATGTCTTTTTTTAATAAATGATAAATTAATAAAAATATAACATTTTAATTGATACTTACTTTATCTAATTCTTATGTATTTACCTTAAAGGATAGATTAAAAAAATAAAAGAAACAATGATAAAGTAACATTTAATATAAAGAAATTATTAATATTTTATTAATTATGGACCTATACATATTAATGTCAATAAGGCTTTAGGTAACCTATTAACCACACATTTCTATATTGTAATTTTGGGAATTGAAAGAAAGGAAAGGAATTGCATTGATTATTAAACAGAATGAGAAGTTTATAAATGCAATCATTGATATCTCAAAACTAAGTATTTATTATAATAATTGCTCATAATATTATATTGTGTACATAAAATTTTATTTTTGTCTCATGCAATGATTTAAAGCCATGATCTAGATTTTGTAATTGAATTAAAATAAATTCTTACAATTGGTATCAAAATCAAGTTATAACTTTTAATTATGGTTGATTTAGATGAAATTTGGTGTGAAATTATTAGCTTTCTTTCTTTTTACCAATGTTATTTGATGCATATGCTATGTGAATATGCTTATATACTTTGGATGAAACTTATATTATGAATTTGAAGGTTAATGAATGTCTAATTTTATGCTTTTTGTGTGTATTTTTTTATGTCAAAACCAATTTATATGCTTAAAATGATTTTCGTAGTTAATGAATGATAAATATTTGTTAAGAGTGTGTGGACCAAAAGCCATTTTTTTTTGCCACATTATTTATATATGCTTATTTTGTGTCAATCAGCTTCTATATGTTTGGTTATTGGTCTTACCACATAGGCATGTATGCATCCATAACTCAATTTACTATTAGTTCATCCAACATGAATATTTGTATGGATTGTACAACATAATTTTACATTTTGACTACATTTTCAATTCTATTGTTCATATGTATGCTAACTTTTATATGATTTACATGTTTGATACACTGGGAATATGAATGCATATGTATGGCTATTTTTTTTTTGATATGTTGATAAATGTAAAACATTTTTTTATTTTCTAGAAAAGTAAGAAGTTTAGAACCAATTTTGATTTGGATTTGTATAAAACATTAAACTTAAATGTTGCAAGATAGGGTGGCTACAATAAAATCAAAACATGATAAAAGAACCAATGATAGTTGGTCCAAGTGAATAAAAGCTTGGTCCCCTTCAACAAGGTCTTAGGTATGAGTCTTGTAAATGGAGAAAACTATCACTGGGAGAGTTTTATCCCTCATATTAGGTCTTCGCAATTAGAATTCGGATTAGTTGGAGGTCTAATATGGTCCACCAGATACCGGATGGTTCTTACCTGAAAAAAAATGATAAAGGAACTATTTCAAGCTAGAAAAGAATAAGATGATGCTTTATAAATAGCAAAACAAATGGAATCATTAGTTGGAGTTTTGAAAATTCTTGAAAAAAAAAACACATTTTGGGCTAAATTTAAATTAAGTTAGATAGTTCTTGGATCATAGTATGAATTTAGGCAACATTTGCATGAAAAATCATGTTGAAGATGCATGAAAAGCAATCAAGTTGCTTTCGAGTTGAAACTACGTCAAATAAATTCAAAACTAGATAAGCTGAGTGCAGAAGAAAGGCTGGTATGCATTGCACCTAAGGCCAATCATACCAATGGCATGCAAGGGTCATGCATCACCTTGCTAATGGTGTACGACAATATTGCCAACACCATTATGCTCTATTCTTTAAGCACTTTTTAATGGGTATTTTTTTAATTTTTTAGAATTAAAAAATTATTAATTATTTTTATCTATTTTATTTAAATGTGTAAATAAGCTTATTTTGAGCTTAAAGTTTTCTTATGTAATTCCTATAATAATAGTTGCTTCCAATGATTTTTATAGTATTTTTTTGGCTTTCTTTGTATAATATAATAATTTTGGGATATCGCTACATTATTCAAGAATTACTATATATTTATATCATGCCATGAAATTTTTATGGAATGCATACCTGCGTTTATAGGACTAATTACATAGAATTTCAATCAAATTTTTGGATAGAAAAAAATATTTTTAATAATTTATAAGAAAAGGGCTATATTAATAATATTAAATGCCCTTCAATATTATATTATTAATATAGTTAGTTAGTAATAATATAAGTATAGAGTTAGATATAGTTCCTAAAATTTTTAAACATTTTTTTGATGTTGGGTTTCATGAATGTAATATTTAACTCTTATATTAAATTGTAAAGTCTTAAATACCTTTTAGATTGGATCTTATAATGTAATAATATATAAAATTGCATAATTAATAAGAAAATGTGAGTATGATTAAAGTATTTGCATGCATTAATGGTTTAGTACATTTTTCCTCAATTTCATTATATGTGCAATTAGCCTTTATAAAGATGCTACATGAGATAAATTATAAGGAATGGGCTAAGTCTATTAAATTATATTTGGCAACTATTAACTTAATAAGGTGATCATAGAAAAGGAGCATAAGGTTAATATGAATTTGAGTGTGGAAGTAAAGAAGAATTATGAAAAATGGATGTATCTAAACAGAGTATGCTTGATGATTATGAAGTATACTATAAACCTGACCATTAGAGAAAGCATTCCTAAGACTAATAATGCTAAAACTTTTATGAATTCTATTGTAGAAAGGTTTGTGAATTTTAATCAAGTACAAAAGGGCCACTGTCTTTCATTATTATAAAAGACATTTTATAATGAAGTTAGTGGGGTGCGGAGTACATCTTAAAACTAAATAATTACTTTAATAAGTTGAAAAGCATAAGAGTTAAGTTAGGAAATAACTTCCTAGTCTAGCAAGTAGCAGTGTTATTGTCTTCATAATTTAATGTTATAAAGGCTACATAAAATGTTTAAAAAGGTGAATGGATATTTAATGAAATAATGCCTAAGCCAAGGAGAAAAGAACATGAGAAGAGGAAAGGTTCAGTGTAAAACCTTAAAGTAACAATTAAATTTTTTTATTAATTTAAATACATTGAAGCATTTATTTCAACTAACAAGAATAATAAAATTGTATTTATCTAGCCAATGTTTTGTTTGAAAATGCATTTAAATAATTACTACAGTATTTTTATTTCATGAAGAGAGAATATTTAATATTAGTGATCATGATGATTTAGGGAAAATGTTTTATGATTTAATAAAAATAATTTATCTAAATTTTATAGAACCTTGAAATATTTATTTTTGAACTCTTATGCTTATAAAATTTATTATAAGTGGCTAAGATTGAATTTCATGAATAAACATTATACTTTCATTGCATTATTTGACTCTTTCCTACCTTTTTCTTTTTATTTCATGCAAAGACAAAGGTTAGGATTCAATCTTAGGGTAAGCTCACTAAACACTAAAACACCTAATAATTTTCTATAGCTTCCTTATTAACAAAATGCAATAGAACTTTTCTTTCTTTGGATCTTTTCTTCCATTACTCACCTTCTTTCTTAATTTCTTCCTTTCTTACCTTTACTTATGCAACTAACAAAGTCGCTACTTATAGTTGTTGATGTTGCATGCCTCCAGTTGGATAGAGGTGCCTTCGAAATTGGAAGGCCAAAAAATCATAGTTAATTTAGATGGCAAGGCATTTCATCAATCCTTCCTAATCTTTAATAGCACCTTATGTTTTTTAGCAATGGTAAGGCACCGACAACCTCTTCCAATAGCAATAAGTTCTTTTATACAAAAAAAATCCCTTATTATTTTTAATGGTTGAGTTAATTCTGGAAAACCTATTTCATTTGTAATTGAAATACATGATGATAATTTTAAAAAATAAAAATTTTATGATGTAGGATAATGGGATAACATGATTAGAGGTTTTTTTTTAATGTTCATTCTAGTATTACAAATGATTTAAGCTTAAATCAAGAAGATCCTATTTATGAAAAATATAGATTATTGATGATGCTTTTGAAAAAAAAATATAATTTTTATGCTATGGAAGGTTATAATAATGAGATTAAAGCATTTCTGAAAAATTACATCCTATATTTTAGTTGAATTAAGCTTAATTTTGAAAATTCACAAATAGGTGAAATTTGAACTAACGAGTTTAATGAAATAGGGTTAAAAATATTAGAAGCTAAATATACAATTTTATAAAATAAAATGATTAGAGCTTTTTCATGATATTATGCTTAAATATGTGGGTGAATTGAACTTGATTTAAGAAAACCTTTAAAATAAGGATTTTTTTTATTAAGATAAAGTTAAAAAATATAAAAAAACAAAATGCAAAGATTTATAAAGTAATGTGAATAAAAGCTAGAATGATAATTTTTTAGGTGAAAAATATATATTATTAAATTATTTATAAATTTATATTGCAAATTGCTAAATATGAAAAAGAAAGGAAAAGATGAATATAAATTTTCTAAGACTTCCAAAAAATAGGTAAAGGGTTTGAAGTGAGTGTATAACTATCCTTAACCACTATTTTTATATAATACCATATTTCTTATTTATTTTATAGGATTCATGTATTTATGAAATTATAAATTAATGAATGAAAATAGGTTCTTTACATAATAGGCACGATTTAAATAGTTTCAGTTCATTTTGTGTGGTAATGTTTAATGATGCTTCTAATGCACCATCAATTTCTAGTTAATGTCCATTGTTTGTCTTTTTAGTGATGATGAAGTGTAAACATCATATGGGATGTTATTGATTATTTTGTACATGTGTACTTCAACAAAGATTATGTTTGTGAATTACCAATTTATATTATGGGTGTATTTTGTTAATGTTTAAATGTGTTGGAATTTTGATGTTATGCTTGAGAGTGCTCATATGAGTTTGTTATTAGTTGTTAATTGATTATTATTATTATTATTATACTTAGAATGATACTGATTGATAACATTGAAATGTTGATGTATTATAAAATTGATATGTGATAGTGGATCTAGATTATATAATTATAATTAATATTTTGGAGGTATTGATAAATACTAAAAAGGAAAAGGTTGGGATTGTAGCTGATAATTATTAGGAGGGATAAGATTGAAATTGTGACTAATAAATATCGGAAGGCACAAGATGGGTTAACTTCTTCTAACTATTTGATGATTGTTGTTGTTGTTGTTGTTGTTATTATTATTATTATTATTATTATTATTATTATTATTATTATTATTATTATTATTATTATTATTATCATCATCATCATCATCATCTTCTATTTGAAATTATGGCAATTATACCTTATTGTCATAATGCATAAAAATTTATTATCAACCAATAATTAGTTGGCTTAATGGAAGTAGGTTAAGTCCTAAGGTGCTCCAAACCTACTAAAATATCTTATGTTCAATCCTTTAAGGTGCCTTTGTTAGGACTGTTTGCTCCTATCTTAAATAAAAATAGTCTCATACTTAGTACAAAAGGTGTGAATATACTTTAGCATAAGTCAAAAAGAAAATTAATTATCTTGTTTTCAAAATCCATGAGAGTATTTATTACACCTATTGGAATTGAAATTTTTATTTATTTATTGAAGCATGGGTTACTTAGAAATTTAAATTATTTGATTTGTTAGAATGATAAATTACGAATGATGGAATGATTTAATATATATAAATATATTAAAGGAATTGTATGATATTTATGGAATTGGATAAGTTATAACAAATAAATAAATAAAATATTAGGTAAAATAAAATTTGATATTTTAGTAAAAATTAGAATGAGAATTTTATGTGAAAGAAGTAAGGAAAGATTGGTGGAGCAAAAAGAAATTAAAAGTTAGAAGTGATTTGAAGTAAGTGTGGGAGTATAAAGAAGATCTAAGGTAATATACTAATTTTACCTTTAACTATATCCTAATCTTTTGCCTTAAAATCAATTTCCTTTTCCATTTCTACTAAAAGCTTTAACTCTTTCTTATATTCTTTTAGTTCCTTTTTCCTCTTCCCCATCTCCATGTCCTAATTTAATAAGTAAGGCTAATCAATCATTGATTTCTGTCTCTAATCCAAGTTAGGATTCCTTTTTGTTGAATTCATTTCCATCTTCTTTGAAAGATTTGATAGAATTGAACATTTTAACTTAAATAAGGAAAATGAGCCCTAATTTGAAGAACTTCAAATCTTTATGTGATTAAGGCCAAGAACTTTGAATTCAACTATTAGATTCTTCCTTTATATTAGTTGAGTAAATATTCTAACCTCACTTTCCAAGAATTTAATGATTTTGCTTTATTAATCACTAGTTTGAGGTCTTCTTACACCTATACTTAAAAAAGGTTGAAATGATGTTAAATGATAAGGTTTGGCTTGATTTAATGTTGATATATATATATATATATATATATATATATATATATATATATATATATATATATATATATATATATATATATATATATATATATATATAGGTAGTGTATTAATGGCATATTTATGATAAAGAGTATTTTGTTGGTGAATTTATGTTATTTAGTTAGTATTTATGTGGAATAAATAGTAAAATTTTTCTAAAAACTACAAAGTATCCATCCATAAAGTACTTCTTAAGCTCAAATTTCACTAGGTTAGGAAGCAATACGTTGCCTTTATAATATTACTAAAAGTTTTGAAGTGATTCATAAAGCATTTCATTTCTTCTAAAATGTTACCAGAAGGTCGAAGCATTTTATGAAGTGTTTCTCTTTCTTTATTTTACAATTTAATCATATTACAGTCTAGAATTACTCATTTAAATGTTGTTTACTAATAGGATTAGCATGTAAACATTATTAATAATGTTTTGTTCCTTCTTTGACACGTGTATGACTAATGTTTCTTGAACTACCTAAAAGTTAAATGTGAAAATTGAAATATTATTTTGTTTAAGGCCATGCAAAGAGGGCTTGCATTGATATAATGTATAAATTATATATTATGATTGATTTAATGTAACAATATCGAAACTGATTGTGAAAAGGCTATGGAGTTATAACTTGTGAAATGGATTTGAATGATAGGATAGATGTTAATAATGTTATGTGAAAATATAATTTGATAAAAGTATCTAATGTCCAAGTGTTACACCTTCTTTAATTATTAGTAAACTAGAAACTATTTTGCTAGAAAGAATAATTAAGGTAATTAGTAAATTTGATTGAGTTAGGAACCTTATGTGTGAAATATAAAATAATATAAAGTTAATAAAATTAAAAATATAAGAATATAAATTTGGTGAAAGTTTGATAGAAAAAACTTATTAAAATCATGGAATATAAAGTTTTATATTGACAAAAGTAAGCATGTAAGTATCAAAGAAGTTTAAGAGTAATTTTTTGAAAATGCTCTTGAGGCACTATTTTTCCTCTTTATCAGCCCTTAAACCTTAATCTTTCTCATTTTCTCTTAATTTCTCTATTTCTTCCAACTCTCTCTACATAATCTCTCCATCATTCCATCAATTAAGAAAAGAAAGCCTTAAATCTTTTTGATTTCTTCATCTAATAAAGGTAAAAACATTGCTTTTATAAAAAATCCCTCTTATGTCCTCTTAGTTGATGAAAAAATTTAAGATTTTATTTAGTTTTATTAGGTATTTTAAACCATAACTCTAAAACTTATGAATTATGATATGATTAAGCTTGAAAGATTTTCAAACTCAATTCCTAGCATTCTTTTCTATACAAGGTGAGTGAATAATCAAGTTAATTTATAGATTTTGTGGCTCTATGATAATATTGATGGAATAATAGTTGTTTTGTGATTTGGCTTGAATCTTGTTTGTTTTGATATGGTGAAAGTAATAAATGATGAAAAGAGATGGTATTATATGTTAGGTAAGTGTATTAATAATTGTATTAAGGTTTAATATATAATATATATGTTAAAAAGGCATTTAGGATCATATGAATAGTAAAATTTTCACAGAAAATTATAATTTTTATGTTTAAATCGAGTAATCAATTGATTTTGAGAGTCTAAAGGTAAATTCAAAACATGTGAATTAATTGATCAATCAATTCATTGACCTTAGAATTTTATAATGACTTTAAAAGGGCATAATTCTTTCTTTTTATGGCCATTTTAAATGAATTACTTATTATTGTAAAAGTAATTGAGTTTACTTTCAAATGAGATTGGTTTAAAGTTATTATCTAATGTATATTTTGAAATATCATCAAAATAATAGATAGACTAAAAAATTTAGGATTTCAAAAAATAGACTTGTTATGTCTATTTCAAAAAAAGCATAACACTTTTAAAACATAGTTGATTTAGGTAAATAACCAATTTATGAAAAGTTAATTAAGTTTATTTTCATATGAAATAAGTTTCATGAATAATATATTCATAATTTCTAAGTTATCCATGAAATATTACTCAAAGGTTATAATTTTGGTGACTATATAGTAAACCATATCCAAACTATTTTATGTTTTCATGACTTATAAGAGTCCAACATGGGGCATTTGGTCTTTAATCATTAAAAATAAAATGGTTTATAATAATTATAAGACAAGTGCATGACTTGGATAATCATGAAATTAGAAAGTAATGGTTATATGATATAATATGTGTTATTAATCATGGAATGAAATGTGATAAGAAATGTTTTATAGATTGATCAATATGATATATATGAATGCTTGTGGCTTTATAAAAAGGCATAATGGTGTTGACATGTATTATGATATATATTGAAATTAAATTGTGATTAGGTTGAATAGAGCTTGAGCTTTAATGTTTAAATTGCATATGCTACAAGTGGCATTAAAAATGAGAAATGTGATGATAGTAATAATATGAATATTAGATGGAAAATTGCCAGTAATAAAGTGAGTATGGTATAGGATTAGCCTCAGAGTTAAAAGTTGGATAAATATATTTTAGTTATTGCTTATTTTTCTAAATGAAATGTAATCTTGAGTGTAGTTATTCATAAGTATTATTATATGATACATTAAAAATGAAGTGATTATGTATTAATCTCATTATTATTAGCTCTTGGTTACTAATATACTTAAATATGATTTAAATTATCAAGAAAAGATAGTTTGATAGATAAGCTACTATAAATTGTTGTTATTTTCATAGATTTTTCACTCAATAAGTCTCAGATTCACTCCTCCATAATTTATTCTAAAGATTCCCAAATTGAACTTGTATATCTACCTTTTAAAAGCTAGGTTCGAGAGTTTACTAATGGTAGTATAGTAGCACAAAATCTTATACATAGTATATTTTGGACTTTGTTTTGTCATAGATTTAGGTATATGAGATATTTGAATTGACTCCTTACGAGTTAGTTAGACTTACTTATCTTTATTTTGGAAGAACTATAGGCATACTTAACTTTCTCATTTTTTATAAAAATCTTAATGAATTCCAATGAATGTTTTCTTTTTAAAGTATCATTTTTTTATATATGTATGATACTTGTCAATTAGGATTAAGCTAAATAATTAGGAATAAGCTAATGAAAATAAGAAAATGGGCTCTACATCAATCATGATCGAGTTAGGATTATGACACTAAGATTCGTTACATCATGGAGACTTTGGATGTTATTGAATATTTCCTTATACTTCTATTTAATTGTTATGATTTGTTTTAAGTAGATTATTCAGTAGAATAATTTTCATTATATCCTATACTTACTTTTATGGGCTTAACTTAGTAGGATCTTCCTCCTTTTCCACCATAATAACCAAGGTACCTTCCTCTAAGGATTTTGGTTCCATCTTTCAACGGATTTGGTAGCAAATACTTTAGCACTCTTGTAAATTTGAATTAGTGTGATTAAGTGGTATAGTTGGCTAACCTTTTTTATTGTGATAGGATATGAATCACTAGGATATATTTGTGTAGTTATAGTAACTTATGCCTTTACTTATAAGGTTATAAATTAACTTAACTATCCTTTTTGATGGATTGATCATTTTGTAATGAATATTTTAAAAATGAGATGCATGATTGATATTTCTTATTGAATAAGTGTATGAAATGATTGATTTCCATGTCATGATAAGCAATGTATTCAAATTAGGTTAATAGGATTATTTAAAGAATAATTTTATGCCAATCATTATTAAGGTGGATCATAATAGTAGGTGGATCGTGACAATATTTAATAGATATATGATATTGACAAATCCCTAATTTATAATCTTGGTGGGATAGGCTAATCAGGGCTTAAGAAATTAAAGTGTAACACATGCAATAATAATATTATTCATGTTTAAAAAATCTAGGAAAAAATTTATAATTTGATAAAATGTGTAATAAAGTGAATAATGCGTATTATTTTCAAGATTTAGTATAATTTAATAATCCAATCTCTATTTTGCAAAATTGGAAGGGTAAAATTTAATCACTGTAAAGCTAGAAAAGTTATTAAATGAATTGATCTATGCAAGCTGGGCCTCAAGCCTATTCTTAAAATTTTATAGGTAAATGGGCTAACTCACAATTTTTTTAATAATTTTTAAGATATTTTGAATTTTTAAACTTTTAAACAATAAAAAAATTTAAAATCATTTGAAAGTATAAGATATTCATCCATAAATAAGTCATAATATATTTAAAATCTATACATAACCTTAAAAATTTACTATGTATACATAGATAAGTCATAAAGTGTTCACAAAATAAAAATTTTATATAAAAAGAATTCATAACACAATCTTACATAATAAAAAATAAGATAGACAAGTGTGGTTTTGTATGGATTGAAAATTTAAGATTAAATAAAAATTAAGAAATTAAGAATTAAAAAAAATTATGGAGGCTAGCTCAACCCATTTGTAAGTTAGCCTTCACGAATTGTAAGTTAGGTTGAGTCTAACCTACATTTAAATTAGCCTTTATTTTTTAGATTTGAGTTCGCATAAATTTACAAGCAAATGTGCTAGCCTACAACTTGCAAGCTTGTTCAAGAACTTTGAATGTTTGAAATTTTTCTTTGTTTTTTTGCATTTTGTTCTTTATTAAATTATACAAAATTTTCATGTTATTTTCATGTAAAAATAATAATATTATTGGGATCTAAATTTGATTTATTATCAGTATAAATTAATTTTATATTATCATTTACTAATATGTTGTTATATCAATAAAAAATTATTAAAAATATTATTGGTAAAAAAATTTAATTACTATTATATTTTTAATAACGTTTCATTCTCATGTTTACAAATAATGAAAAAATGTTTGACACTAACAATATATCAAATATAAACTTATATTATTATATGTTAGTTTCCTAAGTAAACATGATACTTACTCCTACATTTATAAAAATAGTAACTATTACATTCCTCAAATTTTTAACTAGTACTATTGATCTCTTTTCTCATTTTTATTATAATTATTCATTAATCTATTTATTTGTAATGTTAAAATAAATAAAAAATATTAGAGTTAATTATTAAATCTCACATTAGTAATGTCAAGTACATACTTAATTTTTAATTTTTCATTATTTAATTTAGTGTTATGTGTAAATAGAAAGACAAATAATTATTATAAAAGCAAAAATAGGGGACTAATAATGCTTATTATAAAATTCAAGGATGTAATAATCATTACTTTTATAAATAAGTAATTAAATATTATGTTTATTCAAAATATTATAAATTTAATTTAATTTTATTAATTATATAATGTAAGAATAATGCATAAAAAATAAATTAACAACTAATATATAATAATCTTATAATTTTTATTTAAAATCTTATAAAAAATTATATAACTTATATCAGATTGACAATTTCTTAGGGCACACCATCCATGATAATATATTATGTTAGTAGTGTATTATAAATTTTTTCATATTTATAAATACTATAAAATATTTTATAGTAACAATTCATCAAATTTAAACTTATATTATTATATGCTAGTTTGCCATATCATTTTTTTGTATAATTTTATAACCAATTTTCATATATTAAATTAAAATATTATATATTTATTCTTTGCACCATAAATTTTATTATGACTTTATTTTTAACCTTTTTAAAAGTTAGCAAGACATCCCATTTTCATTTTATTCTATAAAAGCTTTGCACTTTCTTTTGATAAGGTTTTCTATATCTTGAGTAAAAACTCAAGGTATAAGTACCTACACTTTAAAACAAATAAAAGAATAACAAGATAAAATTATAACATTTCTGTTTGGTGTTTTAGTCATTTACAATTTATGCTTTATTTTTCCTATCATCTTAATAATCATAAAATTATGAGTCAAGTTCCTAGCTTTTTTATTCTAAAGTATTGGTCAATTTTATATTTTATCATAACTCAAATTTGATTGTGATCAACATGGATCTCATTATATAGTTTCCATTAGCTTTGACACTGTTTACACTAATTTTGCCCACAAAAAATCTAGGTAGAGACCTAAAATTTAGTTTAAATTTTTATGAAAAATGGATAGAATTTTATTTGTTTTTAAGCACTTTTCGAGAGTTACACATCCAAAATTATAAAACTTGTAAGTTTCTTAGGTACAATAGCAACTTAAACACACACATAATATTACGCAACCTTAAAATATGTACACAGATTAACAATCAACTCATCAAGCGTTAAATTAATATAATCATTAATTCAAATAACTAGATTAATGCTAATAAGACTTTAATCATCAAATCTTCCAACTAGGGGCCTTTAATTCTCCATGCATGAAATAAAACTTAATAAATTATTTCAACCTAAAAGCATTAAAATAAAACAGAATAAGTTACAAAAACGTAATAAGCATATATCTACTACTACTTTGCAGGAAATCATTTCTCTATGTATATACACATAACGGTCATAAGCTAATTATGTATTAAATTAAAAAATAATAACAAACTCATTTCCTAAATTTTTGTAACTCATGATACCATTTCTCAATTGACATATCTACCTGCATATAACTTAATTCTTCTATTTAACATCACAATTTACAATCATTTCAATTATTCAATTTATATAATATCATTACTACATCACATATATCCAATTTCGGGTAGTTATCGAGTTTTCCAAACAACCAATAAAGTTTAATTATAATCACATTAAGCAAAAGTATTCAAATTATTTAGAATTCAAAATCACATCATAATGCATTACAATGTATAATAAATATACATTCATCCATCTTTTTTCTCTTATACCTTTCATAAGATTTTGGTCTTTATTTTTTCAAGGTTAACCTTATACCTTTCTCATCTTGTTACTAAGAATTTTCCATCCAGTATTTACATCATTACCCTTATCACATTTCACAATTTTCAATGCCACTTATGGTATAATTCATATTATAATATGCATAAGAGAGCTTAGCTTTACAATCACAATTTTAATATAATTTCAACACAAATCAGCTATTCATCATCATAAGACAAATCAAAGCATATAAAATAATATATATAGTAGCATTACCATGCCCTATTGCATAACCTCAACATTCATTCACATTTTAATGTAGATCACATTACACTTCCCAACATGTACATAATGATATAAACTCAATTAAAATACAAACCATATCATTTACTATTATAATTCCATTACAATAAATTAACAACTAATAATGACATTACTGTGCCTTTTAAACATGGTAGATTCACAATCACTGAAATAGATAACTATTACCTTATCATAGATATTATTTCTATATTATTCATTCATGACTACAAGGATAGTCAATCTTAACCCCAATATATAATTATTCCTTTAAAGTTTCATAAGTGGATATATATATATATATAATTCATACCATTTATAAGAAAGATTATATACATGTCATATGAAACCAATAATATTAAATTATTTATTTAGAGAAGATATATATTCACCTGACAACATACATCCACTTTAAAGATCTCCAAGTATCTCGCTCTCATCTCTTATTTCTTTCATTTCATAATTTATAAATGTAATTCATTTATAAATAAGTAAGCATTCCTTATTTACTTTTCTAGCTATCTTAGTTCGTATTTCATATAATGATATATTAACAATCTAAATCATTGATTTTTTTACCTTTCCAAGGCTAACTTCTAAAATCAAAATATGTTATTATATAGCGATCCTAAGTCAAACTTATATAAGTAAAAATATTATAATTTAAAGTTACAAGAAAGATCATTTTATGCCATATAGTCATCTTAGGTCCTCACTTTCTTTATTTTCAAATTTATTATCAAAATATTAGAGATTTTTATAAATGATATATTTTCCAAATCAAAGTATAAAACAAGTAAAAATGTTAAAACTTGATGCTTCAAGTATGCTTTAATCACATTATTGTATAAAGTTATACTTTATTTTTCTAGTATTTTTAACCCTATCTTAAAATAATCCGAAATATTATATTTCATATATTTAGGATTTTCTCATTCAAGTTCAAATCATTAAAAATATTGAATCTTTTTGTTATGAAAAACTCTTATCATTTTCCTTAAGCTAGTTATACACTTGTTCCTAATTTATTTAAAGCCATTATCAAATATTTAAAATAGCATAAAAATAGGTATTTCTAATTCATGCCTAAATCTTTAAAATATTAAAACGTAACTCTTTAAGGATACTTTAAACATATTATTTTAACATTCTATATCATAAAACTCTTATTTTTCAAAACCATTATCATACATTTCAAGCACACATAGAATGAGTTTTTTTTTTTTTATCATCCAAACTAGTAAAAATAAAAAAGAGTCATTGTATATAGGACCTTACCATTATTAAAACAAGTCACCAATAGCTCATTAGTGCCGAAATCAAGTTTTATCATTGGTAACAGATGGCCTTGAATTATTATACTATGCATGGAGCAGTGTGACTCTAGTTTTGCTTTTTGCCACTTCCTTTTGCCATCCATAATGGCAACTAGCCGAAAATAGCAAGCAATAATGGTGGGTTAATGGACGTTGGCAGAATGTGCAGTCATGAGTTAGCTCTCCAATCCAACGTCTCCTCACGTGAAACTAGATGAAGCAACGTCTATATTATGCCATCATATTAGCATTGTCAGCATCGAAAGTAGCAAAAGTATGCTTGAGGGAAGAGCCATAGAAGAGAAAGAAGAAAGAGAAAGGAGGGAAAAGTAAGTTGTTGAAAAAGAGAGAAGGCTGTAAGTGAGGAAAGAGGGGAAAATATATAAAGGAGTTATAGGATTTGCTTCCACCCTTCTTGCATTCAGTGAGCTTAGTTTCCATTTTCAATTTAGGCCTTCTATTCAAATTAAACTTAATCTTAGCCTTTCATCCCTTCCTAGCTTACATGTACTCTCCATATTGCTCTATTTTTTTATAATAGCCTAATAAAATTAAAAAGCCTTAAAATAAATATTTTGAATTGCCATAATTTTTAGAAATAAATTATCAATCTTAAGCATTTAATTTCATAATTCCTTGTATTCTTTCTACTAAAATTATTTTCAATTTATGAGAAAATATTTATAGAAAATATTTAAACAGATCTTGAATCAACATTAGCTAAGTAAATATAATTTAATTATTATCATTAATACATATTGATACTCCGAAACTTCTAAAAAAAGAAATTTGAAACTAAATATCAACTGACTAAATAAAATTTCTTTATCTTTCTCATTTAAAACAAATACTTCAAGGCATTGAAATTCATAAAAATTTTAAATATTACTTTGAGGTGTTACATCTTTCCTCTGATATATAAAATATATTAAGTGTGACACATTATAAATTATATATTTTAAGGTATGTTACATTTTACTTAGTAATGATTTAGTTTGATTTCATCCATTTGATTGTATTTATGTGTCAAAATATGTTCACTTACCTTTTTACTATAAACATTTTATTCATCCCAATGTTTTTATCCAATTTTAAATAATAATTCCCATGTAGTGCCCATGATTCTTTTTGTCCCAATTTTTGCAAAACTTAAATTTGATTTCAAAACCATTTTCAAAAAATATTTTCTCAAAAAAAAAAAAACCCTAACCTTTATCAAGATTTGTCAAAGTAATTCAAAAACAATTATACATGCTTTACTTATAAATTGCTAATAGGTTTAGCCCGCGTTTGGCCGCCAGCGTTTTAAAACAACGGATTGATGCAAGTCAATCCGCTGTTTTTTCGGTCAAACAGTTAAACGCTGTGTAAAAAGCTTTTTGCCAAACGCGGGCTTAGTCATTAAAGAATCGGAGATAAGAGAGATTACATATTTTGTGTATGCTTTTTTCTAACAAAAATTTTAGATAAAAAAAAAAAGAATTTATGTAAGTAAAGTAGTAACTGCAAATTCAAGTAAATTAGGTGAAATCACATGTAAACAAAAAAATTTATCTTATATTTTAACCTAGACAATTTATAATTTTATGTATAGATATATATTATATGAAAGTCTTTATCATAATTTATTTAATATTTATTATAAAGCTCATATAAATTATTAGATCATCTGTAAAATTATTAAAAATTATAAATATTGTCATATGAAAAAAAATTGCAGTACAAAACTAAATCTAAAGTACTATTCGGTAGGAAATCACATTACAAAACTGTCATGTATAAAAATATATTGTAAGAAATTTGCTAAAAATCTAAAGCAACAAAAAAATTATTAGTATTGTCTACCGACTTAAATTCTTCTAATGCCTAAATAATTTATTTTTATAGTTCCAATAATAATGTTTATGTCATAAATTTAGAAGTTAAAAATTATTATGTGAGCATTTTGAATGAAGAGACACATGTCAAAAATCAAAAGATCATAATATAACAAAAACTACCGGAAACAATTACCAAAAAAAATTAGGGATCAATATTATTATTAAATCATAAATAATGGTTAAATTTAAAAAATTAACAACCTAGTGGTGATACCTTTAACCTTTTAACCTATTAATTAAGGAAAGTCATTGAAAAAATATTTAACACAATCTAGTGGCTCCAAGGCAATTTTCATTCAATATACGGTAATCTTGGCCCTTTCTAAATTACATCAAACAGGTTGATGACTCGTTTCTTACTCACTCCAATCCTTCGGAATCTGACTCTAAAACACAAAAGCCGCTGCACTCGCCGCTGCCGCCTCTGCTTCTGTCGCCACCGTGCCTTCCGTCGCTCCTATTGACTATAAAACACGCTTAAAAGTTTTTCCGGGCTTTATAGCATCCAATGTCTTTCGTTTGCACATACAATTTTCCATAAATATCATCCCCCTCGAGACGACTCTAGCCCACCCTGGAAATCGGCTTCGATTTACAGGTTGGAGAACACAAAAAGCGCAAAAAATTTTGTGATAGATAGAGTAAAAAGAAGAAGCCATTTCGTAAAAGCTTCTGAAGATGTCAACGGAGCCTCCCCCTTTCCAAGAGGCATCACGATGTGATGTCTGCAATTGCAGTTTCGGAACCTTCAGGAGACGAGTACCTCACTTTTTGAATCCTCAAACGATTTAGCATTTTTCGTTGTGTATATGGCTATCCTATGATTGATTCTATGTTTGTAAACCTGATGAGGATTTGGGTGAAAAAACAGATCACCAATTATTAGCTGGTGCCCTTTTTTTATTGGTTGTCTTAAGTCTCGTTTTCATTCTTGTTCTAATCCATGTTTAGCTTGATTAAATTATTTGACACTTTTGCTTGCATGTAGCAATGAATTTGGTTATATGATCATCCTTTTATGCTCTTGCATGTAGTTTATCTATGAGCTCTAAAATATAAGTTAATCAATATACGGGCATATATGAGAGGTATCATTACAGTTAATTAAGACTATGATGATGCTTAACTCAGTGAGGGGCTAATCAATTGACATCAAAATAATGAATTGATAGCGTGAAACCCGATGTTTCAGTGAACTTCCCCTTATGATTGTGCATGCGTATAAATTGTACAGTCTGGCATCAGGTTTTAATCCTTTAAGCACTACTTCTATGGGTTTCAGTTCACGAATGACATTTTAATTTCTTTGTTCTTTGGTTATTGATTTGTACCACCATCTGTTGTCTGCTTGCAGCATCACTGTCGTTGCTGTGGGAGAACATTATGCCATGAACATTCATCAAATCAAATGGTGTGATTTTTTTTTCCTCTTTTCTTTTTGGTTTAATGTATTAGTCGAAATTTTATATTTATAATTGAACTCCATTGAACAGTGTCTTTCTGTGTAGGCTTTACCACAATTTGGCATTTACTCAGATGTCAGAGTATGTGCTGATTGTTTCAACAATCCACGGTATATGCTTTCTCTTGTTTTGCTAAATTGTTCTTTTTGTTAAATTAGCTTCCAATTATAGAGTGGATATCATTCTGTTCAAACTAAAGTAGGCCATTTTGCTAAAATGTGTTAGAAAAGTCTTTTGGTAGATGTTCAATGCGACTTTAAACTTGCTTCAATTGCATTTGTTTGCCATTCTTTATTTTGATATTTAATTTGCTACAAAAAGGCAGCCTTAATTTTTATGATAAAAAACAAAACTTTTATAAAAAGAGAGAAGATTACAAGAGAAGAGGATAAGTAATCCTCAAAATAAGGAAAGAAACCAAACAAATGCAAAATTGTTGCTCAGTTTTCATGCAAATAAATACAAGCCTTCGAAAAACCATTAGCTCTTATCCAAGAGAGGCTACAAACAAAATCCTATCTCACAAAAGAACACTTGACTGGGTTTGATATGTGAAAATTCTAGTATTTCTTTTCAGCCAAATAACAGCAAAACAGGCACAATCACAAAGAGTCTTATTCTCATTACCTCCAAAATTTCATCCATATGGAAGTCTAAATTTGGGAAGCAAAAACACTAGATTCTATGCTTGAAGTAATGTTTGATTACTGCAGAATTTTTTTTTTTGGTTGGTATACCTTGCAAAAGAGTTTTATGAAAACTGGACATTAACTTATCTCAATAGCTGATGCCAAAAACCAAACTTTGAATTATGAAGTTATCAACCATTTTAAATATAAAAAAATGCCCCCCCAACCCCCCCCCCCACCAAAAAAAAAAAATTACTGTTGGATTATTGATCCTTCTGGTAATTTAAATTTTCTCTACAACTACTAAAATGCAGCAGGGGATGTTGTTTGTTTTTCTTCTTTGTGGATTTGCCCACTTAAAGATATTGCTTTTTATATGAGATTAATATCTATAGAAGTTTCTATAAATAAATATATCTATATTAGTTTGTACATCTATGATTGGCACAGATCTGGAAAGGATGGTCCACAGGTTTCTTCAGATGGAGTGAACAGTGTCACAGATACAATATCTAAACTAGGCGTTGAATCAAATGTACAGTCAAAAACCATGCAGAATGCAGAGAATAAGCCTGTATCAGACATTAAAGAGTGTAAATGTGGAATGCCTCTTTGTATCTGTGAAGCCCCAGCACCTTCTGCTGATGCAGTCCCTGATCAGGTATTAATTATTAATAATCAGGTATATTGTCTGTTGCAATCTATGCACTAATGATTTTTTCATTTTTCTCTCTTTCGTCAGAAGAAATCCATTCCAGTCATTACATCCTCAGTCAAATCCCAAACCAAAGAAGTCAGATAATGTTCCCAAAAATAGAAGCTCTACATCAAACAACAAGTTTAGGTAGGGTGAATTTCAAATCTTGTTTCCCCCCTTTTTTAAATAATATGAGTGTTTTGAACCTCCTAATCAAATGACGATGATTCTCTAATATGTTGATGAATTTGAAATAAACAAAAGGAGTTTCTTGGAAACTTACTCTTTTCATGTTCAAAACCCTTATATCACTACGGGTAATATAGAATTCAACTTCCTAAAGTGGGAACAATTATTGTGACACTTTATCCTGCAACTATAATCATAGCCTCCACTTCCTAGGTTTTATGCTTAGAGAACACGTTGACATTATATCTTAATTATCTGAAGTTTCTATTCTTTATGTGCATGCGTGTATCTTCAGTTTCTGAGGCTTTCTCTCATGACACCTCTTCTTGGCTTTGGATAGAAACTGGAAATGAAAGTTGAGTTTTTCTTTTGTATGTATGTCATTTCATACTCTGTTAGTAAAATAAAGGAGAGATGGGGGATCCTCCTGCATGTCTTGATTCTTTTTCTTAGATTATAATCATTGTTTCTAGTGAATAGCTGAAATGATGTATTGCTTTATTCAATTATTACTTTAGTGTGTAGAAATCTAAGGTGCCCAGACACTGTTAAAGCAGCTACAATGCTCATGATATCTTCAGCCCATGACCTGATTATCTCAAAATCATTGCTTTATTGTTGCCAATGCTCTATAATGTCACTATTTGATAGTTCATTTGCAAACATTTCAGTTCTACATTTAATCTTGGTCACGCAACCGACAGTACCTCAGACAGACCCCAGATGGACTATGAAGTTAATGGGGAGGTAAATGCTTTCAAATATTTTGATTTGAAACCAGATGTCAGTGAGCAAAAAGATTTTGGTATCTACTAACTGCATAATATTGCATGTGATGTTCTCAGGGTTTAAGAGAAGCAATAAAAAATGGTGACATTGCTGCTGTCAAGAAACTGTTGAATGAGGTTTCCTCCCCTCCCTTTTGGGCCCAAAAAAAGAGAAGAACCCACCTTTTTAATTTATTCGTTGGAAGTGATATTTATGGACTCTAATATGTGCAGGGCGTGGATGCAAATTACAGGGACAAACAAGGGCTGTCTTTACTGCATTTGGTACCCCTCTCTCTTTCTCTGTGGCAGCATGTTTGAACAAGCGTGGATGCAATTATCCTTTTTACATGTAAATTTTACTAATTTCAACATTCTTTATATAGGCTGCACTCTTCAATCAAACGGATATAGTTTTCATCCTCATGGATTCTGGAGCAAGCCTAGAATACAAGAATGCGCAAGGTAAATAATCCTTTACCTTTCAAGAATTCAACCATTTAAAATGTTTTTGTTGTTTTTGTTCTGGTAAAATCAAGAAGCGGCAATCTTTTGCTCCCAAATCCTGACTGACTTCTGTTCATCCAGGAGAAACGCCTTTTGATTGTGCCCCGGCTACCTTGCAGTACAAGATGCAGAATAAAATGGAAGAAGGCAGGGCAAAGGATCAAAGCACTTGAATACTTATTAGCATTGTTTTGTTCTTTCTTGGTACAATGAAATCTTTTTAATTCGTTGCATTATGAATCCGAGTTTATTGAGCCCCTTCTGCATTCTCTTGGTATTGCAATAAATAACTTGGAGGATGCAGACCCGAAGAATGCCTGCAACTCACTCACTAAAGCAAATATCATGTTTCTTTTTCCTTTAATTGTATACGAATATGACATGAAACGTTGCTTGATCTGTATGTCTTCGTGGGAAGGTTTGAGAGATGAATTTGGCTGTATTAGATAATTTGATTAGTTGATAATATTAGTTGTTCAAATAAAAATATTTAGTAAAATTAATCATTTATTGTTAGTTGTTTATATGTAAAATAGCATTTAAGAGTATTTGTATATTTTATAATTTATTTGCATGCATGTGTGCGTGTGTGTGTATATCATGTGCATAAATTAATCTCGTTAATTTTTATTTTTAATGTGAAAAAAATTAATTTATTAAATAATTATATGACAAAGTCTTTTGGATATTATAATAATTATTTTGTTAAAATATTAATTGTACTATATGTTTTTAAGTTATGTAAATTTAAATAATGAAAAGATAAATGATTATTTATTATTTGTAAAAACAATTATTTTAACGTAATATATATTAGATTAATACATATATGATTAAGAATATACAATGATATAGTGGTTAAGTATTAGGTGTTATATATTAATGGACAAGTATCCAATTTTTCTCATTTGAACTTTTAACCAAATAATGAGAAAAAATGATTAGTATTTTTATATAATTTAAGGGTATTTTTAACTCTATATATTTAATGAAATAATTGTGAAAAAACACTGAGATATTCAATTTTTTTAAATTTGTTGATTGAAGGCTAATAAGATCATTGAATCATCTATTTACTAGATATTTATAATAGTTGATTGACTTATCAATCAATTAAAATACTCTAATCAATTAAAAGTTAGAATTTCAAGGAAAATACTATATACTCTGGGTATACCATGCATTTTTACTTTTACGCAACAGGAAAGTATTAATTATCAATTTTTTAATTCATGCATAAGTTTTCGTAAGACTTGCATGTATCCAAAAATTGTATTCTTTGCATGTATCCAAAAATTGTATTCTTTGATTTTTTATATTTTATTCATTATTTTAAAATTTTAATGAAGTATTAAAATTTTTAATATTATTTTTTTATTAATAAATATTTTATTATTTACACTCTTAATTTACTTGTATTTATTTCATTATATTTCTCTTTTTATTTTAATTATCTTGAACTTTGTACAAAAAGATAATTTTGAAAAATTTATTGAAAATAAATAAACTAAATAATTTTTTTAATATTTGTGAAATTAATTGATTATGACATATAATAAAAAATAAAAGGATTATTTTATAATTTTCCAAACATTGAAAATTATAACTGACTTCTTATTGATTAAAAATAAAAGTATGCATTATGGTTAGAGTATATAAATATTACTAATTATGGTTAGGGTGTATAAATATTACTGAAAATTCTATATGCGGTAGTTTCCTTAGATTTTCTTTGGTTGATTTAGATGCATGAAATGCAATAAAAAAAAAAGAATATGACATAATTAATTAAATGATGATACTATTAAAAGAAGTTAACTACCCCTTTACATTAAAACTTCATGATTTAAAAACCTTCAATATGTATGGGATATATGTTAATTGTCATCACCGGAAAAGGTGATAATACGGATATTGAATTGCAAAAGGGACTTTAAGCAACATTTGTGACAGGATAAAAAGTCGCGTTGCGAGGTTTTCGTTTGGTCAGAAGGGATTTTTCTTGCACATCTCAATCATAGTATACCTTTGTGGGGAAATATTATCTTTCCGCAAAACAATAAATAATCTTAAAAATTTAAGAAACTTTATAATTTACCTGTGATTTGATCCTTGAAATTTAATGAGATGATTTTACCATCTAGTGGTACTATAGAGATTAATTTCGTACTTGATAAGAATTACTATTACCATTTTGAATAAAAATTAATCTCATCCTTAAAAAAAATACAAAAAATATCCTAAATATATACAAGAAAAAAATTATTTGGCATGCGAATGAATAAGTCAAATTACTTGTAAAAATTACATATGATAGTGTAAGACATGCGCAACTTGAATTTAACTTTTAATAAATCAGGCTTAAACAAAATGAGATCAATTAATATACCATAGAACTTAAACTCTATTTTAATCTATTCACCTAATAATAAAAATACATATTTTTATTTTTATAAGATATATAAATAATATAATATAATGCATAGAAATTTTAATAACATTAATATTTGTTGAGGTTGCAAAAAAATATATTATTTTGATTGAAATGATTAAATTTATAAATTTATTACTTTTTAATAAGTTTTATTTTTATTATTACATAATAATTGCATATATATTTTGTAATGAATTTGATAATCGTGGTCAAATTTATATTAATAAATAAAATGAGCTCATATTGATGAAAAATTTGAATCAAATAACATATGATCATGTAAACTTATATAAGTCTGCAATTAAGTCAGGTCTAAATTCGAAATGGCAGACTCAGGTCTTAGTTCGGTTTCGAATTTTTTTAAGCTCGAAGAAATCGATATTTTCTAATTTTGCTTACCTCAAACTTATATAGATATTCGGTACTGTTTGCACCGCTATGGACGGTATACTCGATCCCTTCTCTTGTTGGAATACAAAGATACTTAATCTAGGAAAATATGTATCAGTCCTTATTTTATTTGATAAATTTCATCCTTTTTGTAGTGAAAATTTTAATATAAAATATAAGAAAATTAAAAAAAAATTATGCAATTTTTTGTATACTCATAACACGTAAATTCTATATATATATTTATAACTTTTTTTCTTTTGAAAAAAATTATAAGATTTGAAAATTGCCTAATTTATTTATAAATCCGGAGATTGGCATTTGGCACTTTGAGCGACGTCTGCAAATATTTTAAAAGGTTCCATTTCTATGGAGCGCGGATTTTAGCCAAAAGTCTTTCCTTCTTGTCCATTTTTTTTAAAAAAATTATGCTTCGATTATGTTATGTATTTTCAATCATAATTAAAAAATAATAAATAATTATTAACTTTTATAATTTATACAGTTTTAAAAGTTAAAAAATTAAATTTTTAATGTGTTAGATTTTATAAAATAAATAACTATTTTTTATTTATTAACTATAATTAAGAATATATGACGTGATTGTAATATAGAAGAATCTCTCGTCCATTTTTCCATCACCTTTTTGGTTTTACTTGAAAAAATACATTATCTTTTAGTCTGATTCTTCCTTTCTTTGCTAGATTGTTCTCCGTCCTCCCACGTACGCAATTTACAAGTAAAAAGTGCAGGGTATGTGTCCTAAAATGGTTTTCCCATACGAATCTAGTGCTTTGTTGAGTCCTTATGCAATCCTTTGCTTAAACTTTCGTTACAATAAAAGCACACCCAACTTTTCACCCCCCCAAAAAAAAGGAAAAAAAAAAACTTTCTTTATTCATTCAGATTGACTGATAAAAGGCTCTTCCTTCACAACCATTCAGCTTTGTGTTGCTACAAACAGCACAAAGATAGAGGGAAGTTTAGAAGCAAAAAGGAGCAAAAATGAGATTTGAACCCTTCTTTTTGTTGGCACTTTGTATTTTGGGCCATAATTTGGCAAAGGGTGTTGAAGGATTTGCTTGCAATTGGGGAACACGTTCAACACATCCACTAACACCAAATATAGTGGTGAAGATGATGAAGGACAATGGATTCAACAAAGTGAAGCTGTTTGAAGCAGATGGGGCTTCTCTCAAGGCTCTTGGGAATAGTGGTATTGAGGTTATGGTTGGCATTCCCAATGACCTCTTGGCTTCCCTTGCTAATGATGTCAATGCTGCTATTAATTGGGTCAATCAAAATGTTTCTGCTTATATATCTAAAAATGGGGTCAATATAAGGTAATTAACCATCTTTTACCATATATTTTGCATCTGTGATATTATTTTTCATGCTCTAGAATGACACTAAAATATAAAGAAGTTGAGAAATGGAATTTGTTAGAACTCGGACACTTGACTTGTGATGCATACTTGCGTTTTTTTCACAAATTTGATTTGATATTACAAGAGTTTTCAATCTGTCTGTTAAGAGAAGTGGTATATTTTTTTCTTTATCAAGTTAAATTAAAAGTCTTTTTTATATATAAAATAAAAAGTTAATTGCATTTAGGAAATGATTAAACTATATAACCATTTTTTGTATATAGTTCTATCTTATGTTTTGCACAAAGTTATTTTTACACTCAAGTCTGTAACTTTATCATTCAATAGTAGTTTAACGTTACACTAAAATTTCTTTCGGCATTTTTTAAATATGATATATAAATTAAGGCTCTATTTGTTTATCATTTGTATATATATTAACATTAATAATTAAAAAATATGATACCTAGAAATTTGGAAATAAAAAAAAGGCAAATTTCATTTTAAAATAGAGAAAGTTATTTTTCTCAAATTCTTTATATTTAATATTAAATAAGTAAAATATTTTTTTCTGTTTTAAAATTTTATAATTATATTTTATGACAAATGCTTTCCGAAATAATTGGAATCTAAGAAAGTAAAAAGTTAGACAGAATAACTTTGAATAGAAATTAGAGTTGGATTCTTAAAAATTGCAACTTCACTCATAGTATTTAGCAAAATATTGCATCAGTGTACATATTTGGAAGTTCACTATAAAATGCTACACTAACACAATACTTTTGGATCCATGCCCAATTGTTTACCTGTGCTCTAATTTTCATTTTAAAGTTTAACCAAAGAGTTGCAAGACAACATCTAGATATCCTTTTTTTAACCAAATGAAGCTCTTCAAATCCACAGGTCTGTTGCAGTTGGAAATGAGCCATTCTTAAAGTCATACAATGGCAAATTTGTTCAATCAACATTCCCGGCACTCAAAAACATCCAAGCAGCCCTAATAAAAGCAGGCTTAGGAAGACAAGTTAAGGTCACTGTGCCTTTAAATGCAGATGTCTATCAAAGCGACAGTGGCCTTCCATCAGGAGGAGATTTCAGAGCGGACATCCATAATCAAATGATGGACATCATCAAATTCCTCAACCAAAATGCCGCTCCTCTCACTGTAAACATCTATCCTTTCCTCTCCATGGATTCTGATCCAAACTTCCCCAAAGAATTTGCCTTCTTTAATGGCGCAGCTGCTCCTGTTGTTGATGGCTCCACAACTTACACCAATGTAATGGATGCAAATTATGATACCCTCATATCAGCTCTTCAAAAGAATGGTTATGGTTCAATGCCTGTCATTGTTGGAGAAATTGGGTGGCCCACAGATGGAAATGCCAATGCTAATGTTCAAAATGCCCGAAGGTTCAATCAAGGCCTAATTGACAAAATAGTGAAAAGACAAGGAAGCCCCAAGAGACCAACTCCACCAGATATCTATATATTTGGGCTTATTGATGAAGATGCCAAAAGCACTGATCCTGGCAATTTTGAGAGGCATTGGGGGATTTTTAACTATGATGGAAGCATAAAATACCCTTTGGATCTGGGTAAAGGAAAATCATTAGTTGCTGCAAAAGGGGTCAAGTATTTGCCTAAACAATGGTGTGTAATGTCACCTGGTGCAAGTACTTTGGACCCCAATTTGGCTCCGAGCATGAGCAAGGCCTGCACTTATGCTGATTGCACCAGTCTTGCTCCTGGCTCTTCTTGTAGTGGCTTGGACCCGAAGGCTAATGCTTCATACGCATTTAACATGTACTTTCAGACGATGGATCAGCGTAAAGATTCGTGTCAGTTTAACAACCTTGCGATGATCACAAACATCGATCCTTCACCGTCTAATGGAACTTGCAAATTCAAGATCATGATTGATCTGGGGAAGCATGAGACCTCTCTGGCTGCACCAAGAATGCAGCTTGATTCAATGGTCGTGCTGTTGTTCAGCTTCATGTTCATCATATTGACATCTTTTTTTATTTAATTTGATTTTATTTTTTTAAGTGTTGTGACAGAGTTTGTTTCACTAAGCCTCCATAAAGCATCTTGAGTTTGATTTGTGTATCTCTCATTGTCATCCAGATTTTCCATCTTTGTAAATATATGATTATGATGAGCTGAATGTTCAATATAAATGGATGTCAAGTTGTGAACTCTCAAATATTATTGAAGTTCCTAGTCCACCGGAAAAGTTATCTATAAATTCAACTCAAGCAGAGATGGTATTTTTTTTTTTAAGTAATAAAAATGATTAAATCATCAAATTTATATATACGTGATTTTGGAATTAAACTTAAAATAATAAAAGAATAAAGCTTTTAAATAATATCATGTACTACTTGAATCAAATACTTAAATATAAAATTTAGAAATAATTTTACATTTGGATTAAACAAATTACCATATTTATGTTGAGAGCCTTAAGTGAAGTGATGTTTGATATTTCTTGTGTGTGTTGACTATCAGCTACGCATATTATTTTAAAAAGATGAAAATTTCATCTTCAAACGTGCCATCTCCTCCCTCTTTATTTTCACTGGCTTCTTTAGGATACTTGTTGAGCCCATTATTATTAGTACCAAGGCTAAAGAACAAGGAAAAAATTTAGGAAAATTTGTACGGGTTCCAATGAGAGAGATGTAGTTACAAAAAAATCAAGGCGAAATCATGTGAGTCCTTTGTTTAGAAACTTAGGTTTCTAAATCCCGATTTTTATGTCCCGATTTCTACTGGAGGAAGATTGTTTCTTACGGCACACCAGAATGGCAAGGCATAATATTGTGCAGAACTTCGACAATTACTAGGATGTTTTGTAAGCAATGCGGTCAATGTACTATAAATAATGCATTGATGTTCGCTTTCGTGAGGGAATTAACGAATTGTTTGCAAGTTGTGCATCCAGAACCATTGAATACTCTGAGAAAGGAAAACGAGAGGGGATCATCTCCTCTGCGCTCCAACAGACAATAATTTTTAGAGAAGTTCCCGGATTTATGGTAGACAAACTGACAATTTTTTATTCTTTGTTTCTTCCTAATAACTACGAATCTGTTGTAAAAGGACAGACTTATCGACATTATTCACCCTTTAAAATATCAGAACGATGTAAGGGAGGATTGGGTTTTCCATTTTTCGGTTGTTTTAATATCATTTTCATCTTTTGGCTGGACGCGGTAGTAAGTACGTGACTTTGTGACCTCCACCCGCTAATCTCAATGCGATAGTTATAATTACTGGCAAACTAAATAGGAACAAGACAAATTGAAGTCGATCCTGTAAGTGGGGTCGCGCATTTTTGCAGACAGAGTGAGGGTCCAGACCAGCTGTTGGAGGTGAGAGAGTGACAATGAGGTACAGCTCTGCCCTGGCCGTCCCTTGCCCTCTTCTACTTGCTCTTCTTCTCTCCCGCCATGTTATGTCGGTGGCATTTTCTCACTTTAAATTACCAACTTATCATCTTTTTCTCTTTTGGGGTTCTTTATTATAGTTGGTGGAGTGGGAATAGATGTGCCATTTTGTAGGTTTTTAAAATTTTTCCAACACTGCATTTGATCAGACTATCAGAGGCGGCGAGCGGTGGTTCCCTGGTCATTCATGTGACTGCATTAATCTCTCTTCTTAAATTCTTATGTTTTGTGTTTGAAAGCTTGTCAGTGAGAAGAACTTGGTTTTCTTATTGCCATTTTGCGAATGAAATTTCTGTTTCGTCAACTTGCACTGAACTCATTTCTAAGAAAAACAACTAGTTTTTCATTGGCATTGTTTCCCTCTAGCCCCTTCCTTTTCCTACTCAAGCGAAAGCTTCTGAAATCAGGGAAAGCACCGCCTTTTACTCGTCACTTGCTCCACAATATATACATACATATATATATATATATATATATTAAAATTCATCTGTGGAATAAGATCAATGTTTAAAACAAGTGAAGAGTCAGGTGGCATGAAGCTACTGCTAGTATTTGGATTAATAGGATTGGTGATTTGCAAACGGGTAGATGGTTTGGAGAATGTAACTGTTGCAGACATGGACTATGTCAAAGAAAGTGGTTTCTATGGCAACGCTTTGCTTGTGGGTCTTACCCTTGTTAATGGAGCAGCTGCCAAAGGAGCTGGTATTCCTTCTGCTATTGTCTGCATTTATTTCTAGCTGTGGATGGATGGAACTTGTTTAGTTTATCAACCTTGTTATGATCCACGACATGAATTTTTTTTCTTCGGATTTTGCTGCCATTTTCAGCATCTTCTCAACCAACTCGGCGGGCTCATCAATAGTTAGTTTGTTTCTGTTGGAGTTTTCATGGCATGTTATATAATTAGTCTCACTCATGAATCATGATCGTTTGTGCTTTAAAGAAACTACCAAATCCCACTATTCCTACTCTTGGAACTTTTTTCTAAATTACATTGCAAACTTTAATTAAGATCTGGAGAGTAGATATTAAATCTAATCTTACTCAAATTATAAATGTGCTTTTTCTTTTCAAAATTTTGGAAGCATTATGCAAGTTGCTGCTGCAGATACATTAGATTTTGAAGTTATTAGATCAGATAATTGTGCAGTATCATATAATTTGCATTCTCTATGCAGTCTGCCTGGACGGATCTTTACCAGCTTACCACCTCCACCGGGGATATGGTTCCGGAGCAAACAATTGGCTCATACAGTTGGAGGTATGACAGACAAATGAAATTCCACTGTTTTTTCTTTAAGACTTACATAGTGTCTGTTTTGTTGTTACAAACATCTCCATCAGGTTCTTCTAGATTTCCTACATAATCGCTGTAGCCTGTCTTGATCTGATAATATGACTAGATTTTGACGTCTTGTTATACTCAACTTTCATTCTAGTATTGGTTTCAGTGCATGCTTTTATATGGAATCAGATCTAGCACTTCAAAACCACCTTCTGATTAAACCCCACATGGAAGCCTTCTCTGCCACCTTAGCTGCAAAAATAATTTTGACCAATTCAACAGGATCATGTCGAGTTTCTGTTTTGGTGGCACATTAAAAGTGAGCACGACCTTTTTTCCAGCAATCTTGATATATGTTGACCTCATGCCCTCCTCTTTTTTTTTTTTTTTTTTTTTGGCTTTTTGGTTATGCTTACCCTTGTTCTGAAACTCTTGTAATCTCAGACAAAAAGGAAAGAGCTTTTTCAGGTTGCTGTTTGCTGTTAGAATTAGAATTTTAGATACTAGGAAATAGTAATTAGAAGCATTTACCATGCTGCTAAAGAATTTGGCTTATGACTAATCTCATGCTGCAAAGTCCAGTATAAATGGTTCTGTGAGATACCAGAATATGAGGTAGAAAACACCCATGAAAGTGGAAGGGCATGTTGCATCAGAACTACCCTTTCTATATAAAAGGTTGTCAAAATTGGAGAATAAAGTTCATGGAAGCTTTGTTCTTATTTTTTATAAACTTTCTGTAAAATTGTTTGACACTTATTTGAGTTTTAGTAAATTACTTCACCAGATCAAACCTTTTGGCAACAGGGAGGAGGCTGGTGTGGAACTATAAAAAATTGTGCTTATAGCAAGAGGACACGACATGGTTCATCAGTATTCATGGAAAAGAAGATACCATTTATTGGGATATTGAGCAACAAAGCTGAAGAAAATCCTGGTTATAACTCCCCTTTATCATTAGTTTTCCATTAAACACACTTATACACAGAACATGTGAATATAACTATGAATCTAGATATGTGTATTGCATAACTGTGATTATTTACTTACTTTTCCTTTGAATAGTAACTAAATTCATCTTTGCTTTTCTTCCCAAATGATAATTCTTGCAGATTTTTTCAACTGGAACAGAGTAAAAATTCGGTATTGTGATGGTGCATCATTTGGCGGGGACAGTCAAAATGCGGTAAGAGGAAACTCAAGTGCTTTTTCAACGTTAGCCATCTCCAGCAGCCATATATTTTCTGTGTAGAATTTGCAACATCATAATGTTGCATATGGTATAGCTGCTAAAATCAACTCTCTTTATTGTCTTCAACTTAGCCAACATGGTCCCTGTAAATTTTTCTTCTTCTCATCATATTTTGTTTACTACTTGTCCCTTATACATCATTTTTTTTAGAATTTAAAAAATTGCCACCCAGCATTTCTATTTGGTTCCAGTCCTTGCATTCTATCTATTGGATGTGAATTTAGACTTTGTCAAGACTACCTCATTGTTGCTAAACTGGTTCATTATGAATTTAACTGAATTGAAACTGTTGTCATGATTGCTCTCCAGGCAGCTGGGTTGTACTTCAGAGGACAACGCATATGGTCAGCTGCTATGGAAGATTTGATGTCAAAAGGAATGCGCTATGCCAAACAGGTTTGCCTTTGATAATTTCAGAAAATTTCTCTTAAACAGCAGCTTGAATTCTGCATGAGTTTATTTGCATATCCTTCAGGCCCTTCTATCTGGATGTTCTGCTGGTGGTCTGGCATCTATACTTCATTGTGATGAATTTCGAGAACTATTTCCTAGAACCACCAGAGTCAAGTGCTTAAGTGATGCTGGATTATTCCTTGATGTGTAAGCATCTCTTAAGCTTTCAACTCTTAGCTGTTATTGATTCATTACTCTCATTTGAAATAGTTTCATTTATGTATATGCATACATCAATAACAAATTCATTTTCTGGCATCCCAGCCTTGATGTATCAGCCCATCGTACTTTGAGGAATATGTTCAGGGGTGTAGTCTCCTTACAGGTACTTTCTCTTTAAAGTTTTTCTGGGCCTGTTGGAACAACCCTCATGCATGCACTTCATGGTTGATGCTGTCTGTAATTTCTCTACACTGGCTAAAATATTTGGCAAGATTTATATGTATACCCAGGAAAAGCTGAAAGAGAAATTGACATTTATGTTTGCATTTGTAGGGAGTCCAAAAGAACCTACCAAGAAGTTGTACCAGTCGCCTAAATCCAATTTTGGTAATTCATTTCCTTCCTGTTTAACATAGGACTAGTTCAATGGCATGTCCCTTGTCGCATGAGAGGAGAAATTTTTGTAGAAGTTAGCATAATGTTTGCATGGATTGCTATTATTGTTATTTCTCCATTTGACTGGCGTCTCATTTTCATTTTTTTCCATTCATTTTATTGCAGTGCTTTTTTCCTCAGCACTTAATTGCCAGTGTCAGAACACCATTGTTTCTTCTCAATGCAGCTTATGATACTTGGCAGGTAATTCCTAACAACCTTGTCTCTTACGGTTGATTCATGATGAAATCTAATGCAATAGTCTTTAAGAATTCATGAATTCTGCTAACTTGATCTACCTTGCAGAGAATGCCCATGAAATATATTATTCATATTAATTTGTGTTATATGTTTCTGGAAAGTCGAAGTAGATAACTTTTATTTCATTCAAATCAAGAAATTTATCCAATTAAGGATTCCATATCTTATTGTGAGTGAGCTCATACGATCCAGTTCCTTGTTACTCGTTGAGTTTGAGTTGCGGGTGTGTTCAGTTCAGGGCATGTAATCTCTCGCCACATGATGATTGTTGCATTTGTGTGTGTCAGAGATGAAAGAAATCAGAAGGAATGAGGGGAATGAAAATGAAGAGAAAGTTGTAGAATTATATATTGTCCCATCACTAGTTATTATTAATGATACAATTTAATAAGGATAATTATGTCTTTTAGAATACTAGGGGTCAGTTTGTTTTGTCAGAAAACATATCTTGATGCCTTGCAATGTGATTAACAAAATAATGGTGCCATGGTAATGGGAGAAAATTATCTGCTCTCAAGCAGTGGCTGTTCTGCCACAACCCTACATGTAGTATTAAGTTTCTATAAACACAAGGGAATAAGATATCTTTTCTACAGATGATTTTTTTCAAAATCCAAACAGACCCTAAATTTACTTTTCTCTTTGCTTACTTGCCACTTTTGGAGAGAATATTTGGTAGTATTGCTCTCAAAAAAGGTGATATAAGTTTCACCCTTCAATTTAATTGCTCTCAAAATCTTTCCCTCCATTCTCACCTCTTTCAAACAAGACATAATGTATAGATATACCTTTCGCTTGTGTCAGATTCAAGCCAGTCTAGCTCCACCATCAGTTGATTATCATTGGAATTGGAATGACTGCAGAAAAAATTATGCACGGTGCAATGGAGCACAGATAAATTATCTTCAAGGTGATTCAGTTGAAGTCCTAAGAATATTTGTACCTTGAATTTATCAATGGTGTGAATTTTAAATCACAGTTTCATGCTGTTAGTTGTTCTCCAAATGATTCAACTCTTAACTGCAAAGCCATTAACCTTGAATGAAGCAGGTTTCCGGAATCATATGCTTAGAGTTGTAAGAGGCTTCTCGAGGTCTCGTAAAAATGGATTATTCCTAAATTCGTGTTTTGCTCATTGCCAAAGTGAAAGACAGGATACATGGTTTGCTTTCAATTCTCCCCATATCGGAAATAAAGTATGTCTACTCTAATTGATCCATTATATCCAACTTACACGAGTAGATACTTAAATTTTATCAACCATAGTATGGGCGATTCATTACAGCTAGGATTTCTTGCTCTACTGAATGAAAAGTCTGCTTATAGTTACCAGAAACTTTGTTGTGTCTTTTAACCTTTTTTTTTTTGGCCATGTTGTGTCTTTTAAGTTGCTTACTACATTATAATATTTACATTTCGCACGTCTGTACCACCAGCCCACGGTCCATGTGTGTTTCTGCTCAAATATTTTTGGAAAGTAACAAGTCATTTGTTTGACAAGTTGCTACGGGAAGTTGAGCTTCCTAAGAAGTAAATTCTCTTCTTGGAAGTGCTCAAAGTTGTTTAGTTAATCATAGGAATTAAAAGTTTCTGCAGGTGGTTCTTTTTACCTGAGGTAAGTAACCAGCTTTCTCCATTTCATGGAAACTGGAAAGTATAACTTCCTCCATTTTGCTAGTTAGTGGTTAATCAAATAACTCATCCATCTCCTACCTTTTGGGAAGTTGCGCTATCCATATAACTTTTTGCCAACTAAATCACCACTAAGTATCCTCTTTGATACATGTACTACGGCCTTACACATATCATGTTTCTGGTAATTATAATCTGACTTTTTATTGGAGTAGTCGAGTAGGAAACGTCGCCTTGTGTTAGTTCCACAAATTTAAGGGACGTTCATTTTTCTTGTATGTTGCTTGTAGTTAGTTATATGTTGACTATCTTGCTTGTCTAATAGTTGGTTAAAACATGCAGGGGATAGCACAGTCTGTTGGGAACTGGTTTTTTGACAGAGTTGGAATACAGGCCATTGGTTGTCCTTACCCTTGTGACAAAACCTGTCATAATTTGGTTTTTCAGTGACAATCTACTTTAGTATCATTCTTTAATAACGTTCTTCTCCTCTTAAATTATAAAGCAAATGCTGAAGTTGAAAATCACTTGCAACAAAAAGCGAGTTCTGATTTAGAACCTGTATTTTGCAGTAGAAATTATTGTTCATTCATCTAAACCATTGACTGAGCCTTTGAAGGCTTCATTGAATCCATCAGTGTAAGCAAAGCACACTATATTTTTTTTTACTTTCTATCTCTAGATATTCCATTGTGTGATGATTGGGGACTACGTGCAAATTTCCAATTGATGCAAGAATGTTTATTCAAGCAGATCGATTCAAGATAATTGCTTCACCGAACTAAGTACCTTGAAGGAGTAGCTGAAGCTACATAGTAGGCACTAGTATGATCTATTTTATATATTGGATGGGAGGTTTGCATACGCAGTTAAAGTGGGCCACTTGAATTATACTGTGCTTCAGTTGACATTTGAATTTTAAGTAAGACTCATCAACAAACCTATAAGGCCTTATTCTTCAACTGAACGAGCCTGCATTCATAAGAACTTACAAGAGAAGAACGTTTGGTGCATACTTAAATATGGTTTGGTGCTAATTCTTCAATAAGAATCAACGACTCCTGATTGTCAAATGGGCTGTGCTAATTACAGACCATTTTACCCTACAGATCATGGTCTTCCAACATAGGATTCTTATCCTCCAAATCTTTATCTCTCTGCTTCCAATCATGGCACTCATACGGATCGTCCTTTCTTGAGCTTGTTGTAGTGAAAATATGTTGTCAAAGTTGATCTAATCGACTATAATTATCTTTTCGTAGGAAAATATAAATTTTTTATATATAAATGAAGGAGTGCTATGTATAATTATATTTTGTGATTAAAAAAATAATAATTAAAGTTATAATAGGGAAGGAAAATAACTTCCTCTTAAAAAAAGGAAAAAGTTATTTTTCATCGAATTTCTTACTTTAGCATTGTACATTTAAATTATTTTTTTATATTAATATTTTATAATTATATTCTTACAAAATATATATTTTTTCAAAATAAATAGAGCTTGTGAGATTATAGGAGGGGAAAAATGATGGAGTCATTTCTTAAAACACATTTACAATGATATTTTCTCTTACATAATATTAATGGTCATTTGGTTCATCTTAATAATATGAAAAATTTTATTTCTTACGAAATAGGAAAGAAGTAGATTGTTTGGTTGGTTATTATTTAGCAAGTTGGAGGAAATAAGACTTTTTGTAAAGTTCGACTTCCCACCTCATCTCTAAGTAAGTTATATTTCTTGTATTATTTATGGATATAATGATAAAATTATCTTTTTTAAATTTAATTAATGACAAATAAAATTTATTAATTTGTATTATAATAATATTGAAGATATAGTAATCATTTTATTAACATCTCCTATGAACCAAATAAAACATAATAAATTATTTCCTAAAAAATGTTACTTTCTATGTGTCAATCAAATAATTTTGAGTATTTCTTAAGAAATTCATATAAGAAGTTATTTCCTTATAAGTTCAATTTCCTGTAGGAAGTTATTTTCTGTATAAACCAAATGATTTCTTAGTTGTAACAAAATGCAAAACATATTACATATAAGAAGGAATATCTTAAATAGTGTTTTCAGCATAACCTTTATTTTATCTTATAGAAAAATTGAACATAACTCTCGTATAAATAAGCAAGGGAATGAGGATAGTTAAGCTATATATATAAACTTGATAATTTAGGAGTAAATTGATATGCTTAAATCGGCTCAAAGAAGAGATTGGTACTATAACTTAAAAACTCCTTCATTTTTATTTTAAAAATTATCTATACTTCATAAGAATTTTTACAATTAATCCTTTTAAATATATATATTTTTTACTCTGTCATTAGACAGAGGGACAACTTTACATAGAAGTTGAAGGATGCTTAGAGTCCCAACCATTTTGGATGGAAAATAAAGTTGCCAAACAACAAGAAAGAAAGAAAGAGAGGAACAAGTGGCCTTTATTGGGTTTCATAAAATTAGAATAGGAAAAGCATTTGGATGTGGAAAAGGATGCCATGTTGGAGACTGCGAGGAATAGTCTAATTAGATTAGGAATTAGGGTTAGGGTTTCGGGCTAACACAAAAGGGCAACCATTGATGCTCAACACACGAGGCCCATCCCCCTTAATTGCCCTATTTGAAAGAAAAGAGGGAAAAAAAGGGAAAGAAGAAACATGAAGTCTAGCTAAAATGCTTAATCTATACACAAAGTGTAACGTAATAAAATATATAAAAATAAATAAGTAAGAAAAATAAAAAAAAATATTATAGAAAAGGTGAGATGTCCAAATAAAGCAACATTGGGGGAGCAAACTTTTTTTTTACCTCTTGTTTTTAACAAACCAAATCTTTAGTTTTTCTGGAAGTTTCTTGAGTACTTGTAACTTTGCTCCCTTGTCCACTACTTTCTCTGCAAATGCGATTACATTAAGTTTTAAATATCAATTTATTTGGTGTAATTTTTTGGAATCTTTGTGTAAATATTCATTTTCTAAAAATTGATGAAAATTAATACTATTAAAGAAAACAAGGATTATGGCATTGATGGGATTGAGATTAGAAAACACCGACAATTGAAAAAGCAGCAACAAATAAACTTGTTGAATTCACTTAATTGACAAATTCGTTAGCTACAACCAAATATTTTATGTTTAAATCATGCTCTCAGCAATTGTAATAAGTTAGACTATTTATGCATATGTTTTAAGTTTTCAAAAAAAAAATTAGAGGCATACCATGGTTAATAATATATTTTATTTCATATTTTTTAAAAAAAGAAACTAAGCCCCAATAATTAACAAAGTTAGGCTGGGCATAACTTACTAGCGCGCATCACAGTGGCATCTTGAGTGAGAGGTTAGGGAGGAAAAGGCACTAAAAAGAACAAAAGGGAAAAAGAAAAATGCCAACCTATATGTTACTTTCTCTCTAGACCAAGTTAGCATTAATTTGCATCTTAATAATATTCTCTCATGCCAAGCTCCCATTGCCATTTCAAATAGGAAAGTGCATTTTGTTGTGAATTGTGTTTATGAAAAGAAAACTAACCAAAATGTAAAATCTCACCCTCTTATTAGTGCCTATATATTCAACTAATTTGTCCAACCCAATTATTAGTTCCCAGATGCATTGCTTTAAATAAATTACTTTCACATATTTTTTTATTTGTCAAAAGATAAGAAATTGACAAATTTCTTATGACTTGTTTGATAGAATGGAATAAAAATGAATGAAATAGAACAGAGAATGAAAATAAGAGCTAAATGAAATGTACATCTAATAATTTTGTTTAGTACAATTAAAAATAAAATGATTGATTTTCATGTTAGTAAAATAAAATATTATAAAAATAGGATAGAAAAAGATTGATTAGTAATAATAAATATTTAATCTTATAATATAAATTAAATATTTTTTTATATGGTTAAATATAATAAAAATATATTTACATGATAAATAATAAAATCTTATATTTTAAAATTGATTATCAAAATTATAACTGACAAAAATTTCTATTATAAAAATATAATAAATTCTTATTCATTGATTTTTATTTTATTTTAAATTATTTTATCTAATAATTAGTACAAGTATGTATAATTTTAAATTTGAATAAAAAATATAATTGCTAAAATATTTTAATAATATAAAAACTTAGCTGTCATGTTGCCGAACCTAATTACACATCCTAAGCGAAAAAGTGAAAAAATTTGTGAATAGCTAATGCTTGCATGTGCCTAGGCACGTGCATTGATGCAAATTATGGAGGAAAAGAGAGCTAAAGGTTTAGTAGTTGATTGCATGTTTCTTAAAGTTGGGTTCATGCATTTGCTTTTAAGGGAAGAGTTGTTTAAGTGAGTTTCACAAAAAAAGAAGCAATGCCCAAACTTGCCTAAATAGGTTGCTATGGTGTTTAAGGGAAGAGTAGCTTAGATTCTTGCGCAAGTAAGGTCTATCATATCATTTGTGAAAAAAAGGGACACAATATATTATATAAATTTTGTAAAAAAAATTATGTAAATCTAATTCACTAAAAGTTACAAAAAAAAAATTAGATACAATACTTATAGAATTTATTTATATTTATACTTATAGCATTCTCATATCTTTTTTATTTGAAATTAATTTCTATTTGAAGTGAGAATAATAAATGATAAATCTCTCCAATAAAAATGCTTTTGATGATTGAATTGAAAACTTCTTTACTAAATTTGTAATACTTTAAGACTTAACTTATTTTTATTAAATCAACTAGTTATTGATATATTTATAAAACTCATTTACACATATAAACTTATATTTATTATCATGTCTATCTCTCTTCTAAATCAGCCTTGCACAAAAAAAATTTCAAATATTATGAGTAAACAATACAATTTATTTTTGTCTAAGGAGAGAATTCATTATAAACAAGAAGTAAATTACAGTCAATGATATACAAAAGAGTAAACATCAACAAATAGGAAAACAACCAACAAAAAAAATTAAATAATAAAAGGAGAGAGTATGGTATATTGTTATTATACTAATACATTATTAGATTTGATCATAAATTAAGTCTATTTATTTTAAAGTCAAATCTAATATATTATATGATGATATATTAATAATTAAATTTGGTAGTGCACTAATATGCTACTACAATGGTGTATTATAGTCATGTCTAATGATAAAACATACATAAAATTAAAATATAAAAATTAAATAATAAAACACAAATGAAACTAAAAATGGAGAAAACACACACACACACACACACACATATATATATATACACAAATGCTATTGAATCACACTTGTAAATATATTTTGCGAAAAGATTTTAATATATCATTAATGCAATGGTATATTGATATATAATTAAATCTAATCATACATTAAATTTATTTTTTTAAATTAAATTTTACGCATTATACAATAATATATTAATAATTAAATTTAGTAGTATATCAATATATTACTTCTAAAATTTTCCTATATTGTATATATCTCTCAAATGGTCCTAATAGGTAATGCTTACAAAATATATCTCATGTTTCTAACTTGCAAGCTTCACATATCTTTTGGTCCATCATTTGTTCCTTTCCCCATTTTACTTTGTGTTCCTTTTACTTTTTTCTTCATTATCGTCACTAGTTTTATATGCTTTTGTGTATCATCATTATCACAAATAATTTCATCACATCCACACATAATTTAATTGGTTATTTTCATTATTTGTTCAATGAATTTTTGGCATCATCCATTATTTTTATCTATCCATTAAGTACCTCTTCACTTATTCCATTTCTTTTTATTAATATTTATAAAAAAAATTCAAAAAAAAGAGAAAGGCAAAAACAATCCATGCATGGAGAGAAACACTAGAATAATTAGTGACCGTTTCCTCTTATATGTAATCATTTTTAGCTAAACAAGTATGGATCGAATTAACAAAAGTAAAACAAAATAAAGATTAGGGTTTAAAATTAGTCCCTTCGAAAAAAATGTAATATATATTCAAGCTTTAGATTTCTTATAGAACCTTATTATTACATATTGAGGTGTTCTGTAAATAGATGATTCATTAATTTTTAATTAATTTGAAGCATTTAATTAATTGATTAAATCAAATAATTATTTTAGGTAAAGATGACAATGAGGCAGGATAAGAGTAGATCACTTTGCTCTTGCACTATATCCTTGGCTCTATGTCACAATAAAATATTATCTGATCCCATATTTTATTCTCAAGGATAAAATTCGCTCCCTTTTCATGCTTCACGGAGTAACAAACTTTTACGAGATTTGCTGAGAATGAGAAAAAAATACAAAATTTAAAATTAACAATTACAAATTTATACATAATTATTAAGCAATATTAAATACCAATAAATAAGGAAGAGAGGAAAAAATTAAATTTAAATATTCAAATCATATATAATTAACAGAATATTATAATATAAGTATGAAGTCATATATAATTAATTTAAACAATTTGAAATTTTAAAAAAAGTTAATACATAACTAATAAAATATTACTTTCTACCTTTATTGTTTTAAGTGAAATCTTAATGTATTTTTTATTCTTTAAACAACTAGATTATTAAAATGGTTAAAAAATTATACATATATACATATATATATATATATATATATATATATACATATATATATATATATATATATATATATATATATATATATATATATATATATATATATATATATATATATGTGTGTGTGTGTGTGTGTGTGTGTGTGTGTGTGTATTAATATATAAAATGAAAATATAATAATTTTATAATAGCATAACTTCACAGGGTAACGTAAAGTATTATTGTCTTATTCTCACCATTTTGTTTAGGATAAAACTTGCTTTATGCCTTGTCTTATAGGGCAAAAATCATAGCATCCTTAAATTCCATCATGGCAATCCCTACAAAGCATTATAAATTTGAGATATTTTGTCATTTCTAATGTTACAACCCACTTATTGTAATTAGCATAGAATTTGTTAACTGATTTCATTAGCATGATTAAGTAACTGATTAATTTCATTGTCTTTGACACAGTTAACATACTTTCACTTGCACATCCCAATGTGTTATAACAAAGTTTCATTTAACTATAGATAGTTGAGGGAAATGCATTTTCCCACAAGAATGCAAACCTATAACTCTAAAAATTATACAATCAAAGTTTAGTATTAACAATGACTTATTTTAATATATGACGATAATTAAACTCATTTTACAATTAACAACATCTTCCCAAATGTCAAACTCTTCATCCCAAATGCTTTGGATTTCCCTAAAAGTAGTATAATTTATTATTTAATTTGTACCTGTAAATGTTATAGAAAAGAAATTTAAGGAATGAGTTTTATAATTTAGTGAGTACATATCTTCCTAAAACTAACTATAAAATAAATTGGTTTTAAACAAACCAAGCATCGACAAAGAATTAAACATAGTAATATTCATACCTAAAACTTTAGCTATCAAATAATTAACTAGTTATAAAATATTCCTATCATGCTTCTATTAAACTTCTATAAACTACAAATTAATAACACCATTGTCACAACTTAACAAGTTATGGTTTCCAATCATTTAATATAATATATTAATTAAAAGGTTTCACAAATCATTCACAATATTTCAACTAATACCACTTTATACCAATAATAGAAGTCAAGAAAATAATTTAAACCTATGTAATTTTTACGTCTGCCTTATACCTTTCATAAAAAGGTATATAGATCTGATACAATAATCACATCACAGTAATATTCACTCCATCATCTTATTTCAATGCTATTATTGCCAAATTCATAATTCACATTCAATCCTATTCATAATAGAGTAATTCGATCATCATCACATTCATATGTCACAATATCTTAAGCATAATTATATCATAATACAAATATAATAATAATAATATCAATAACAATCCCATGCTTTTCATGCATAGCCATAATCCAATTATAAATACAAATCTTAACTAATATATATAAATGTGTCATGACTCATCAACAACAACTAGTTTATAATTATACCACATACCCTTAATAATGAATTGAGTAATAATTTGCAAGATTTAATTCTCAATGTAAAGGAAACACATTTAATCCTTATAAGAACTTGACTAATAATAAATAATCTCTAACATAATAATCTATGTTTCAATATAATAAACAACAATTCAATTAGTTTATAAGATGTTATAACAATATAAATATTTATATGGCCTATGAATGAAAATAATAAGAAATATGAGAATTTATAAAAATTATATTTTATTTAGATATATACTCACCTAACCCTTTTTGAGTTTTTCAAAGAACCCAAGTTCTTTTTTTCATCCTCCTATGTATCAACTTATAAGAGTGAATTATGAAAATGCCAATTTTGATCATTTTGCTTTTGAATTAATCATCATTTTAAATTCTAATCACATTATACTAGCAATCCTAGTTATTAACTCCTTATATTTAGGTTTAAAGCAAGAATTTTAATTTGAGAAACATAAGAGAGCTCTTGTATCAAGCATCTATAGCCTCAAATATTAAGGAATTACACTCTAAATAGTTCTTGTCATGTTATTCTAGCATGCTAGAGCATCAATTTCTTATATTTTTAACTATTCTTTAAGAAACCAAAGTATGATCAATAAGCAATGATTCCTTGATATAATTTGAAATACATAAAAATATTAAGACTTAATTATTTTGTGAAACTCAACTCTCTTAATAGAGATTTTTAGAAACTTCATAATGATAAAAAATTAGAGAAATGTTAGTGAATCACATTGCTTAAATTGCTCCTTTCCAACTATTTTCTGTTGTGATTTCGTGACCCTTTTGCACTAGTGGCGGCTACTAGATAGAGAAAGATCAACAAATGCTGGCAATGGCATAATAGTGGAAAGTAATGATAAAGAAAGGTAGAGAGAGAAGGGAAGTTGCCAAGCTTAAGCCATTAAATGGAACCTTTAAGTGAAAATAAGAAAGAAAGAAGGCAAAGGCAAGTAATGATCTAAAGGTTTTGATAAAGTGATTCTTGCCTAGCATAAGCTAACTTTCTTAATGCATCTCAGCCATACATTTGCTTAATTTTTCAAGAATAAGACTAAAAGAAAGTTTGGTATAATAAAGAATAGCATATTTTAAATTTAACTTCAAATCTTAACCACCTTTCAATAATACATATTTTATCTTAGAAAAATTTTAATAGAAAAATTATTTCAAATAAATATTTCAAAACTCAAAATTCAAAGTATTTAAGTAAAATAAAAAATTAAATATTAATTCAAATACTATAAAATAACATTTAAATACAAATAATTAATTTATCTACTAAATTTTGGTTTGAACAAGAAAAGTTAAATAACATAGTGATTTAAAATAAATACTTTGTAGCTCAAAATTTGACATTTATTTTAATAAGTTACTAAATGAATAAATAAGTAAAAGTTAAATATTATTTAGGGTATTATGCTTAGTTTTAAGGTTATGTTTGATTAGTAGAAATATACTTTCCTAGGAATATAATTTCTAAAAATTTAATTATTAGAAATATAACATTACTATATTTGGTTCATTTAAAAATATTCTTAATAATATTATAATATTATATTTTAATAAATTTTTATATTTTTAAAATATTATTAGATCACTAAAAATACTATCATAAAATGCTAAATGGTTAATAATGGGGAATACTGGTCGAAAGATATCAATGGTAATTACTAGTGGTAGGTGATACCTAATATTAGTCTTTAGTAGTGAGTGGTGTTTGATGGAGGTCACTGGTGATAAATAGTTGTAGCAGCAGTCACCTATTATAGGTAATAGGTAATGATTGGTGGTGATTACTAATGATAGAAGGTGGCGACAAAGATCACTCATGGTGGGTGGTGAGCGTTAACTAATAATAATCATCAATAATAAGTGGTAGTCTATTATGACCTTAACTTGATCGTGATCAGCGTATAACTCCTCTACCAGTTTTCACCAGCTTATTTATACGTAATTAACTTAATGTTGATTTATTAAATGTGATGCATTTATAAAAGAGAGTAGTATTTCAAAGAAAGCATTCATAAAGGTTTCTATAAAAGATATAAAAGTTAGAAATACTTATAATCCTTCTAAATGAGGATAAGTAAACTTAACTAACTCTTAAAGTATTGATTCAACATCTTATCGATCTAACTCTATGATAAATAAAAGGCCTAAAATATATTTCTATGGGCATGAGTTTGTGCTACCAAAATACCTGCCTTATTATTAGGAATTTCCCATCCAGTATTCATAATATCACTCTCATCATATTTCTCACTTTTAATGCCACCCATGGCATGATTCTTAATATAATTTAAACATTAGAGCTCAAGCTCTATTCAACATAGCTATGATTCAATTTCAATATATATCACAATATTTATTAACACCATTTTGTCCTCTAGAATAGATACGAGTGTTCACATACATCATAGTACTTAAATTCATAAAGCATTTCTCTCTCTCTCTCTCTTTCTCTCTCATATACACACACACACACACACACACACACATTTCATTTCATAAGTAATGCAATAAGTTCATCACATCATATGTTATATCATATAACTTTTACTTCCTCATATTATAATTATCCAACCCATGTAATCATCCTAGATTTATCATGAACCACATTATTTTTAGTATTTAGTGACCAAATACTCGTGTTGAAAAAATAAAAGTCATGAAAACATAATACAAACAACGCATGTGTTACTATATGGTTATCTTAATTATGACTTTTGAGTGATTTTTTTATGAATAATTCAAAAATTATAAATATAATACCCATGAAACTCATTTCATGTGAAAATAAACTTATTTAACTTTTTATAGATTAGTCATATGCCTAAATTGGCTAAGTTTTCAAAAGGTTATGCCCATTGAAAATAGATGCAAAAAAGTCCACTTTTGAAATCTTGAGTTTTTTACCTCTATCCACTATTTTGATGATAATTCAAAATATATACAATATTTTAACTTAAAAAAATTTCTTTTAAATGTAGACTCAATACCTTTAAAATGATAAGTGATTTGTTTAAAATTGACATAAGATAAAAGAGTTATGCTTTTTCAAAGTCAGTATAAAATTCTGCAGTGGAGGAATCGATTCATTAATCCTTGGACCCCCAGAATTGATTGGTTACTCAATTTTGGAACCCAATTTCACCTTTGGACCTTAGAATTGATTGGTGAATCAATTTACATATGAAAAACTTAGTTTTCTATGAAATTTTTATTATAAAATAGATCCAAAACGCCTTATAAACATATATAATTTACATCAAACCAAAGTATAATAATCAATATTCTTATCTAACATCTTATATCACCTCTTTCTATCATTTATTACTTCTATAACATCAAAATAAACCAGAATCAAGCAAAGCCACAAACTAACCCATATTTCATCAATATCCTCATATAACTTCAAAATCTATAGATTTAGTTAGATTATCTACTCATCTTATATGGAAGAAGAAGCTAGAAGACTAGTTTGAAGATTTTTCAATTCTAACCACATTAAAATCTATGGTTTCTAGAGTTAAGGTTTAAATGCATAAATTTCAAATCTTTCATCAACCAAGAAGAAATAGGAAGGATTTTTTTTATGAAAACTTTATTCTTACCTCAATTAAATGAAGAAATCAAGAAGATTTGAAGTCTTCCTTGCTTGATTGATGAAGTAGTAAAAGGATTGTATAGAGAGAGTAGAAGAAATGGAGAAATGAGAGAGGGATGGGGGTTTTAGGGCTAAAATAGGAAAAATAAGGCTCAAAGGGAATTTTTGAAAAAATGCTCCTCAACCTCTTCTATATTTATATACTCACTTATATTTGTGTATAACTTATACTTTAATATTTTAATAAACTTTCCCCTATTAAAATCCACTCAAATTATATTCCTACATTCTTATTTTTATTAATTCTATTCTATTCCATAATTCACACATAGTATTCTTAATTCATCTAAATTTATCAGTTGCTTTAACCATCTTTCCTTAAAGCATAATTTCTAATTTATCGATAATTAAGGAAGGTGTAACATGGTTAATGATATCCATTGACGATAGGTGGTAGTTGTAGTGATTACTTATGGTAGAAGGTAGTCGATGATGGGTGATGAAGGTAGTGATCAATAATGGTGATGATCATTAACAATTAGTGATGGTTAATGATAGCCATTGATGATAGCTGGCAGTTGTAGTGGTCACTTATAGTGGGAAGTAGTCAATAATGGGTGATGAAGATAGTGATCAGTAGCAGTGATGGTCAATAATGTTATAATATTATATTTTAATTAATTTTTATATTTTTAAAAGTATTATTAGATCATAAAAAATATTGTCATAAAAAACTAAATGGTTAATAATGGTGAATACTAGTCAAAGGTGATCAATGATAATCACTAGTGATAAGTGATGTCTAATATTAATCTTTAGTAATGATTGGTGTTTGATGAAGGTCACTAGTGATAAATGGTTGTAGCAACAGTCACTTATTGCATGCGATAGGTAATGATCGACAGTGATAACTAATAATAAGAGGTAGTGATAGAGATCACTCGTGGTAGGTGGTAAGCATTAACCAATAATGATCATCAATAATAGGTGATGACCAATAATAGCCATTGATGATAGGTGACACTTGCAATGGTTACTTGTGGTGAGAGATAGCTGATGAAGGTAGTGATCAATAGTGATGAGTGATAGCTAATTATAGTTAATTGTAATAGATAATGGTAAAATAAAGTATTAATATGGTAACGTCTAAATAAGAGGGTAGGTAAAATATTCTATTTATATTACTAAAACATTAATATGTTATGGAAATATAGAATACTCATTTTCTCCTTGGGAATATTTTAGAGGAATATTCGGCTAAAAGCCTTCCTAAGAATTTTGAAGAATGTTCACATTCCTAATTTTTTTTAAAATATTGAACCAAATATAAGAATCCTATATCCCCTTTAAACATTTCTGAGAATGTAATAAATATTTTATGAATCAAATGTCATCTATCTATTTAATAAGCAATTGTTTTAATTAACTAATTAGCCCCTCAATTAGTAATTTTGAAAAAGTTAAGGAACTTAATATTTTCAACTAGCTAATTCATAAAAAATAATTAAAAAAAGATAAAATTACTCTCAAATTATATAATTATATATATTTGTTACTTTGCTTCTTAAAATATCATGTAAAAAAGTTAAACCTTAAATCATAGGGTGTATAAGTGAGAGCCTAACCATTAAACCCCTAATTATTTTTAATAATATATGTACAAATTTAACATATATTAGAATATAATAATTCTCCATAAATAATAGATAATTATTTGACTTTTTATAAATTAAATATACATAATAAGGTTAATATATATTAACAAAATAAATATTATTATGTAATAAGATTATTTAGTGAATTTAAATTCTCTTCTCATTAAAAGTAAATATTAGTAAAATTATATATATATATATGTGTGTGTATATATATATATATATATACATATAATAGTTTTTTCAATTCACCTTTTGACCTAATTTTTAAAACATAGCTTAGATAAAAAGGGATCATTTGACATATAAAAATTAAAGTTTAATACTTTGTTTTCCCTAAACAATGCTTTGATTATGCGGTCCTCCCTTTAAGTTTGATATTATAAACATTACTCTAATCAATGGGTAAAGACAAAGAAAAAATTATTTTTTTAATTCTTACAAAATGATTAGTTTTAATTTATAGAAATCTAATAGTTATAATGTTTGAAGTGCCCTTACTTTTATACGATTGCTTTAGTTTTAATTCATTTAGAAATTTGCATTTAGTCATTCTTTATTTAGGCTCATGTTTGGTAATGAAGGAAGCTTTGCAATCATGCTTTTTGATAAAAAAGAAGAAGAGTTATTCAATGTCATCATTTTGCCATATCAAACCTTAAGGTAAGACTTCCTTCATTCTATGGTGGTTAGTTGTGGTAGTTTGAACTTTCACTTTTATGCGAATAAATGCTAATAAAATACTTTGTTCAAATCCATCTTGACTGCTTATGATTAATGAAAGTTTCAATTTATAAAGATTTGATTTAAGTTTTAAGATGGGGTTTACATCACTATCTTATATTATGCTTGTGTTTTGTCTAAGTGACTAGGTTTTTGAAAACATTATTTATCTTTTTTATTTCTACTTACTTGAAATGTTTAGAGTTTATCTTGAAATTGAAGCTTCAATTTTTTGATTTACTTGAAATAATTGATTCATTTGAGAATGAATTTTAGTCCCTTGAAAACTATTTTTTTATACAAAATGGATTTTCTTTGCAACTTTCACATAAGCTATAATGATAAGTAAATAATTACTAATAACTTTAACCCTGATAAATATAGTTATTTAGACTTAGTTAATGACACAGATAAATAGGTGTTAGCTAATACTCTCTCTTGTATTAATTATAGTTATAATGTTAAGTGTAGAATACTTAAGTGTAGTACATACTTAATTATAACTAACGATAAAGGTGTTCTTGAAATGACCTTTAAGTATAAGCCAAGCCTTTACCCCAACCCCAAAATAAAATGGACCAAGAGTAATCCTATACTAAGAAGAGATCAATTTATGAGCTAATTAAGGGATTATTATATTTTGATGAAGATAATGATGTAGAGAAAAAGTACATTGTGATAGAGGGAAATGGAAAGGTTATGGGGAGTATAGGTGAAGGTTTAGTTATAAGTGAGGATAATAGTGACTTTGATGATGAGTATGTTAATGACAATGACTTATGTTTTGAACTAGAAGTGGACCTAAGTGATGACCAAGGTCTAACTAGTGGCAGTCATTTAGAGGAGGTTAATGTAATTGATCCTAGCAAGAATATTAGAAGGAAAACGTTTCAATATAAAGAGAATAGGAGGCTTAATTTAGTTGAAAACTAAATCTTTGTTAATGTGAATTAGTTTAAGGCAACGTTGAAAGATTACATTATTTAGAAAAACTTTGATATTATTAGAGTATAGAATTAAAAAGTAAAAGTTATAGTTATAGGTGTTGTTAATCATTATCCATGAAAGGCTTATGCTTCACCATTACTGGATGGAAAGACTTATGTGATTAAATTACTAGAATATGAGTTATTGAAGGAAAGAAACCTAGGCAATTTGGTGATAGTGCTTACAAGATGAACACAACTTTACCTCATAACCCAACATTTAGAAAAATGCTCGTATGTTTGAAATCATGTAAAGATGGCTTCTTTAATGGATGCAAGCCAGTCACAGGGTTAGATAACACCTATCTAAAAGATCCTATTAGTGGAGGTTTGTTAACAATAATTTCACTTATTGCCAATAATAGTCTTTTCCTTATTGCATACATGGTTACTAAAAGAGAAAATAAGGATTCCTAGACTCTATTTCTACATTATCTACATGAAGCCATAAGATAAGGCAAAGATAACTAGCCATTCAATTTCATAAGTGATAAGCAAAAAATAAGACTAAAAATTATGTTTTAATTGTTTGATTATGATGGAATGAATTATATATTTTTTGTAGTTGACAATCTATCATTTATAAGCGTTACTAGATAGATGTAAAAGGGTGTCCCCTTCCTCCTTATAAAAAAACTACATTAAGCATTTATTGGCCAATTTCAAAGCCAAACACTTCACATTGATCCTGAGAGACTATTATTGAATGGATATAACTATATTAAGTCAATTTCTTTTCAATAAGGGCATAAAGAAGATATTGGTGATGGATAAAGAAGCCTATAACTATTTAATGGACATTCCAATTGAGAAGTGGAGTAGGCATGCTTTCAACCTAAGAGCAAAGTGCCTTTATATTACAAATTGTGAAAGTTTCAATTAATGGTCCATACTTATACAAGAAGTCGCTCCACTTTGGAATCTTTTATTAGCTTAATATGTTTTATAATGATAGTATTGCCTTTAATATGTTTGGTGAGGGAAAACTTGACCTATTTAATATGAATTAATGGAGATCATGACTTTTATTCCATCATTTTTTCAATTCTCATTAGTTTTACTTTCCAAAATTATTGGTATTGGTTATTTCATCATAAGGTTTCAAGTGGTTATTCATTTTATAACATTGTGGCAAAAAATATTCATTGGCATACTGTCATAATATATGTTGGAAAATTAATTTAATGCCATTTTAGTTAGAATGTTTCACAAGTTCACTAGCATGTTATGTAGGAAAACTTTTAGCAACTTTATCACAACATGTTCTATTACCACATTGTTATGGCAAATTTCTAATTCTTTTATCATAATAAGGTCATTACCATATTATGTTAGCATTTTACCATTTTGTCTAATGAAATAATTTTGGTATATTAATTTGACAATTTTTTGCAAATTTGATTTCCAAATTCCACAATCAATTTTGTATATTTCATAAGTTATTTTGTAAAATATACAAGTACATAGAAATTATAACAATATGTTTAGTTTATAAAAAAAATGATGAAATAGGAATAATTAAAAAAGAGAAGTGAATAACAATTTTGTTCAACAAATGAATTGCATACATTTATAAAGGTAAATCTCTTAATTTTACATAGATAAACTCCTGCCTATAGTAGATATTGCAACTACAATAGTAATAACAAGGAAAAATAACAAAAATTCTCCAACACAAGTTTTAATGGTATTGTACACTATTTCTAGGTGAGGAACTTTTGAAGATAACTTGCCAATTTCTTAGATCTTGAACGTTTAAGAAACCAAGTTCTCCATGTTTGCATCTTTTCCTCAAAGACTTTAGCCTTTCAATGCTTAAAAAAGATAAAAATAAAAAAAAGATGCAAGAAGAAATGGTAAAAGAAGAAATAAGTAGAAGAGGTTATAGACCACAAATTGATTTAGGAGAAAATTTAGGAATTTAAGTAAAAAAAATTACAACCCTACCATGTATTTTTTCTTCGTGCAACATAAGTTAGGTTGCTTCTTGTTTTTGGAGTTTTTCTTGCCAAGCTTAAATGATTTTTAGGACTTTTTAAAGGTATTTTAAGGATTAAAGGGTGAAATAATATAATTAAGTATTGACTTAAAAAAGTTAACAATTTCTATTGCATTTGAAGTTATGTGTAATGCTTAGGGGAGGCTATGTATATTTTTAAGGGAGGTTCGTATATGGTATCAAAGTTGAGGGAAGGTTGTATACTCAAAGTAATGTTTAGGAAAGGATAGTACTTAAATTTAAAAATTATAAATAGTATAACTAATATTTTTTTTTATCAAATTATGTTTTACTTAAAAAATTGTGACAATGAAGAAGATATATATAATATGAAAATAGTATAGCCTTTATAATATATAAAAATAGTATGTTGAAAACTTAATATAAAATAACATAATAGTGAATTCAAACATCTAAATATATTTATTTCTTAAAAGAAAATTAAATAATTATAATAAATTATATTAATTTATTTTTTGAAGAATAATTCAATAAATAATATATAAAATTTAAAATATTATTAAAGTAAAAAAATTATATACTTAAATAAATTATAAAATATATTAATATTCTTATATATTATTTTAGATAAATAACTAATAATAAATAACTAATTTTATTATACATATTTATTCAAATAGCTAATATTATCAAAAATTCAAATTAAGTAATATAATAAACTATTAGATACTTATTAATTAAATTAGTTAATAATTAATATAATTAGTTGATTATCAAATAGGATTATTGAGTGCAAAAAATGAAAGTGACTTAGCCTAAAAAAGTGTCATGTTGGTTTAATTTTCCTTCATAATATAATAGCCCTTTAAGCTTGTTGATTGTAACTATTAACTTACCACATATTAAATTAAGGAGCCTTTGAAAGTCAAAAGCTTAATAATCTTTTAGGTAAATTTGGAATCCTTTTTTTTATGAAAATATTTTCTTTAACAATAATTTTTTATATATTATGTTTATAATTATGAAATATTAAAATAATAAAAAAATATTATATTTGGTCATTAATCAAAATAACATCCTTAATTTTAAAAAAATCTTTTACTACTAGGATTTTATATATCATTTTTAATTATAATGTATATACATGCATATGTATATATGAATAAATGAAATTTTCTTTTAAAATATATATTTTAGATAAATGTGCATTTAGTTTAAGTTATTTTGCAACTTTCTACTACTTACTTTAGAAGATAAGATATCATTCTTTTTGGCAATATGCAAAACAATGAAGTATAGGTTTGCTTGATACGTAAAAGAAGGGTCAAAAATTTGCTTATTATGCCATTTCCACAAAATCTAAATAGCTATACCTTATACCAAAGCCTAATTTAAGCTTTTTTCCCCCCAATTGTTAGCTTAAATTCAAGTGAAACTATTAACAACTTTTAATGCCAAATAAAATAGACTTGTACCTTGTGTTTAACAAATCAAACCATACTTGTTTTATAACATAATAGTATATTAAAACATGGAAAGTGGCATAGGGAAGCTAATTATAAATACTACACACATAAAAGCCTAGACCTCTTTTATGTTTTTTTATTTTGGTAAGGGTTCGATTATTGCTACATTGCACAAGAAGAATTTTATTTTATTCTTTTAAGCCTTGCATTTTCTTCTAGAAACCATTAACTTGACAATTAGCATTATGAGCTCTATCATTATATACTAGTTTAATGCTAAATTCATCGTTGGGCAAGCTTTTCCATCAAATGGAATTTGAACCAAGTTAGGAGTTAGATGGTAGAATGGTTACAATACTAATAACTATATATCTAAGTAGCCATTGAAAAAAAATTTAACTTTCAAGTCCTTTTTTCTATATAGTATACTTTATAACATTAAGCCTTTGAACTTGGCTTAATTAATTTTGAGTAGCAAAATCTTAAAGAACAAGATTACTAAACCAATAATCCTCATAAAAAAAAGAAACTTACTATTATTTAGAATCTTGCTAGAACTTGTAACAATATATTTCCATATTTTCCTAATATTTTTCCTTAATAGGCAATTAGAGCTTTAGGTTATAACCTAGTTTTTCTAGTCAGCATTTCTCAAATATTTACCTTTTAAAACTTAAACCTACAATCCAAATTCTCCAAACAATAGTTTCCTTACTAACTTCATTGAACAAACTTCATTAATATACTTAACATTTTGAAAGCTAAACCCATTAGCTTTTTTTAGTTTGGTTAAAACCTCCTAAGTGTGTATTCTTCTTTGAGCTTATTTAGTACCCTCAATAAAATCCTTTTAAGACTATTTAATTTCATCAACTTGCATATCATATATTAGCAAAGCTTTGATAACCAATTTGGCTACAACTACTTGTCTTGCCATTGAAAGATAGCTCATCTTCCACCCTGTTAGTTTATTTTAAACCTTTTTAATAATATAGTAGTAAGTATACTTAGTGACTCTTTTATGGATCAAAGGTACACCTAAATACATATCTAAATTAAAAGGCATATTAAAGCTATATTTGTCCACAATCTGTTGATGCAATTCATGCTTAACATTCCTTGAAAAGAAAATATTAATTTTTGCATGGTTAATCTGTTGACCAAATATCTGTAAGAAATAATTTTGATACCTTATCACTACATTAATCTGCCTCATTGAAGCCTCACTAAATAATAAATAGTCATAAGCAAACATGAGATAAGAAATACCTAGTTTATAATATTTTGCATTGAGAAGGATCCAGTAATAATCATCCATTACTTCACAAATGATATAAAATAACTTATTCATGCAAAGCACAAATAAATAAGGTAAGAAAGGGTCTTTCTGTTTAATATCTTTAGATATAGAGGATTTTTCAATTTTATTCCCATTCCAAAGCATGTAAAAGGAAATAGATTGAACATAATTTATAATTAGATCTTGTAGACTTTTAAGTTTATTTGGGTTAAAACCTTTCTTATGAAAGCCTAATTAAGACAATCATAAGCCTTCTTAAAGTTAACTTTAATTATGAAAAAACCTTTTTTTCTCCTTGATGTTCCTCATGGTATTGGTCATTTTCGTGAATAATAATGATATTATCTTGATATGATTTACTATTATTTTTGTAATATATTTATAAATAACATTGCATAACGAGATAGGGTGGAATTAATTCATAAATTCTAGCTTCTTAATCTTTGGAATGAGCCAAATCAATGTTTTATTCATATCTCAAATGTCTTTTTCCTTTGAAAATATCTTATACATATGGGAACACTTTGCAACCTATCACATTCCAATTATTTTAGAAGAAAATCATTGCAAAATAATCCTTCCTAAGAGATTCTTTCATCCTTGTAAAAAATACTAACTTTTTTATTTTTTTCCATGGATATTTCCAAGTCAAGATTCATATTCTACTTTACCCAATTTGATAGGTAAGAGATCCTTGTCCCTGCAAATATGTAGTCATCAAATTTATCTATAAATAGATTTTTATAAAAATCACAAAATAGTTCCAATATATTACCTTTATTCATGATCTAGTAGCTATTTTGATCTCTAATCATTTTGATCATATTATGACTTATTCGCACAATAATTTTTTTGCATGATAATACCTTGTATTCTTGTCCCTTATGACTAGCCATTTTGCTCTCGATTTTTTATGCCATAAAATATTTTCTTGATTTAAACTTTATGAAAATTTCTTTTGGACATGGGCTTCTAAATTTCTCAAGAAAGATTAGAGTGTCTTTCTTAAAATCTTTAGATACTTGTAATCTTGCTAGAATTTCCTTTTTCCCTTTTTTAGTATTACTAAACATTTCCTTATTCCATTCTTTCAAGGCTTAGGTTCAAGTTTGTAGATTTTCTTTGACATTTAAATTATTATTTCATTCTTGCTATAGAAAATAATGAAAATTAGTATAGGTCAGCTAAGCAGATTTAACATGAAAAAATCTTTTGTTATTATCACCTGATGCACTAAATATATTAATTAAAATAAGATAATGGTCCAAAAAAGCTATAAGGAGAACTACAACATATGTTTTTTTAAATCTAGTTCTCTAATTCATTAAGCATAGAGCTTTGTCTTGCTTTTGAAAAAGACAATCATAGCCTTAATGCTCTAGATGTATCCAAGTAAATCTTCCTTGCTACATCTCCACTTCTAAAAGATTACAATCATTAATTCTATCATTAAACAAATTTAGTCTTTATTAGTTAAAAAAGGTGTCTCCTTTTTATTTTCATTGGGATTTCAAATATTGTTAAAGTCAAAATTTTCTAGCCAGGACTAAAGACACCATGTTGAATTCTAAGGAGATCTCTAATTTTTTATACATAATGGTGAGAAATAGCAAGCTAGTTTTACTTAAAATTAATTAGTTTCAAATGGATATATTGAGAGTTATTTTGGACAACTCTAATCATGGCTTTCTAAGATTTTCCAAGTTACCCAAATGCCTTATGAGAAACCATTCTTGCTCACCATTTCCTATATACCATAACTTAATGCTTGAAATATGGCTCTTTCTCTTGTACTTTCCACTCTAATTTCTAGACAAGCTATAATTTTTGGGTTGAAAGATGACATGATTGTATTAACTTAGTTAACAAACATATAATTTCTTACACCTTTGCAATTCTAAACTAATTTTTTCCTAATCATTTGATATAAGAAATAAATAAAAAAGTCTACTTAATTCTTAACTACTTTTTTTAAATATGTTCATTATCATTATCTTGGTGTATTTATTCATCTATTTTAAGAAAAGTGTTATTCCTAGAGAGTTTTTCACAACCATCATTAGAGGGTTTGTTTTCTCCTAGGGGCTTTAGTATTATACTTCTCCTTTCCTTGCTAAAAGCAGGATTGGCTATTTCGACTAATAACATAGCCAGTATTTCAAGTATCCAAGAGAGTTGACCCAAATCCATGTTATCCACCTTATGGTAATTAGTATAGAAACCCTTTATTTATTGCACTTGATGGTTACTTTCATAATTCTTTCAATTTAAGGGTTCAGAAATAGGTTTTTACATGGTCCGTACTGTTTATGTTACCTTTTTGTTGGCATTAGCCTCTAAAGCACATGATTTATTAATCTAGTTGTTATTATCCTTGACTTTTTCAAAGGGCACTTTTTCTTATTATTGGCATTAAATGTAAAATTTTCCATAAAATCAATATCATTATTCCTATCATTAACTTCCTTAAATTTTAGATTATTCAACATCGTAAAATGTGATCTCATATTATTATTAGTGGTTAACTTATTTGATTCCCTACATTTTGCACCTAGTAATTCTTGCTTCCTTCTTGGTTGCTAGGATCTTTATGCCATTATAGTAATAACTAGGTTCTGATTTCTTATTTTCATCCATTTGGATTGCCTTAACATGATCTTGTTTATCTTCATATATAGGTTGTTATTTCACTAACTTTGAGCACACCTAAACAATATGGCCATATTTGCTATAACTAAAACAAATAGGATGAAAGCTTTTATATTGGATGCAATAACATTTATTCTGAATTGAAAACTTTGAAAGTAATTCTTTTGTCAAAACTGACTTCCACACAAATACAACCATATTTCCTTTTTCTTATTCAATCATAGCTAGGCCTACTTTTAGTGTTTTCCCCACTTTGTTCTTTAAAAATGTTAGAAACTTTTTATTAAAAAAAATCTAATAAGGAGATCCAAAATGTGAATCACACAACTACTTTGTTTATATCATCCTTAGAAGGGTTAAAATCTAGATGCCATGATCTTATTGTTAGATAATGATATAAAAAAAAAGCCAAGGTCTTTTAGTGAGAAGATAACCACAAATGAGATCAACACTACCTTTGTGAATTCAGATGATCAATTAACTAATGTCTTCACTAAGTCTCTCTGAGAATCAAGAATTGATTATATATGTAATAAGTTGAGTGTATATAAAATATGTATTCTAGTTTTAAGGGGAGTGTAGAAGTTATATTTGTAAATAGTATTAGCTAATTAAGAAGTTATATTAGGAAATCAAATATGATCCTAGTTTAGGCTTAAATTGATTTTTGATTTATTTTTATCAATTTTTGATTGATGTAATTAGGTAGATTGATTGTAATTAGCATATGTATAAATAAACCTCAATGCTGAGCACATTGCTCAAGCAATTCAAAATTCATTCTTTGAATTTAAGTATCCATAGAGGCATTAAACTTCACAAGATAGTAATCCTCAATCAAGTTAGTAATCTTTAGAATACCATCCTTGGCCTAGAGTTGATGAAGTTTTGTTTTTAGGATTCGAAACCTTATTTTTCTCCCCAATAGTTTTATGATTAAAGTTTTGCACTAAGGTTTATTTATTCTTTCGTCCTCCTTTTTAGATATAAAAATATTTGGATATTCATGATCTCTATTTAGTCCTTCATCTAATGAAAAGCCATTAAAAACATCTTTTCCATATCCTCCTCATATGGGATTTCCCTTTTTCTCTCCTTAAATTCAAAGGTATCTCTTCCAACTAAGTTTTATTTATAGGATTCATCATCATAAATCATCAAGCCACTTTTTTCTCTTGAGAATTGCTTTTCACCATATTTGAATTTGTTTGTACTTTGTTTAAGGATGCCAACCTCCTCCCCTAAATTTACGAGTCTTGAATCTCACATGTGCTTAGAACCCTAGTAGAACATTTTTCACAAAAGATGAATTTCAATAATATTTTGTAAGTATTTCATAGAGTAATGCTATTTATAGTGAAATTTCTTTTTTTATTAATTAATGATGAAGATGTTTGAATTAAAAGTTCTAGTATACTACTCAAACGTTTCATTGTTATACCTCCATCTAGTGGTTTGTAATGAAATTCAATTACAAGTTTAAAAAAATGTAAATAATAAATATGATTGTAAACATTGCTCATAATAAGACCTTAAACTACTCAAATGCTTCACTATTAAATCACCGCTTAGTGACCTACAACGATATTCAATTACAAATGTGAAAAAGTGTGAATAATATATATAAATATAACATTACTTGCACTAAATATGATTATTTGACTGATCAGATCATTATTTTGGCCCCTGGTCACTCTACCTTCACTTGCTCTGCATCATAAGTACTTAATCTGCTTCTGGCTGATGCTTTGAAAATTTCTAAGATTCGTGGGATTATTTCTTCTTGATTTCTTTCTCTTATTTTAGACTTAAACCCGTTTGATCAAAAAATAAAAAATAAAAAAATGCCATTTTAACTTATAATATGTTATATATGTATACAGCTATAAATAAATGAGAATATAGCTGGTATTTTTTTTCATTATTAAAATTATAAACATAACTGAAAAAAGTTGATATTTCAAAAGGGAAACAAAGGTGGAAGTGTACAGCTCTAGTTCGTTAAAAAAGGGGCATGATGATAATTAAAGGAGGAAACGTAGAAACACAAAACAATGAGAGAAAGAAGATTGTCTGCTCTCTGCAAATTCCAAAGAGGGATATCATGTTTCTTTGTCTCTGCATTCCCAATTCTCCTTTTCCACTTTGCTCTTTCTTTCAATCTTAAAACCCTACGCCCACACGTTTTTGCTCTTTTCAATTATAAATCCATAGGAGCCTCTTGGAATATTAATATACTTAAGCCTAAACCCTCATTTTTTTTTAGTTTTGATTGTGATACAAAACCAACTATATATAGTAACCTTTTGCAGCAAAATGAAAAGAACCAAAATTTAATATAGAAGTTTAATAAAAATTAACCTTACTTTGTTCAAGACTCAACAATGCTCTTGCACCTATCTATCCCTCAAAAGAATTCTTGTCCTTAACGTTGGGGCCCTCCATTGGTAGAATCTTTCATTTGTTAATCAAATAAATGGTTGGTGTTTGGAAATTTTTTTTGCATGCAATGATATTTGTTATTATTTTGTTATTTAAGGTTTGACGTTTTGAATTTAAATTCAGGGTTTAAGAGTCTTGGTCTCTCTTTTTATTAGCAAAAAAGAAAAAAAAATCGATAGAACAATGTTTGGAGTATCAAAAAATTTGTCTCGCAATACGTGCATGCCGAAATAACATCATCCATTAGATTTGGAAATAAATTACATAGATATTTAAAGAACTGATCTTTTATTAGCACCATTTTGAGGGTAAGTTCCCCACTCAATTATTCGTAATTCTGACATTTACCTTAACTATACATATATTAAATGAATTATTATGCCTTTTTCACAGAAAAATCTTTAATTTCAAAATGTTTGATGCTGATTCGAGAAGGATAAACGTGTTTGATAATCCTAAAACTTTTAAAAAGCAGTAAATTTTAAGATTTAAATTTAGTTAAATATAAAATTTTTACTGTTGAACAATTTCTTATTTTAAATATTCAATTTAGTTATCAATTTAAAACTTTTATTTATAATTTCAAAATTATCATTAATTATTATTAAAAAATTTGTGCACCAAACTTTTAAAATAATATATATATATATATATATATATATATATATATTCATTCTGTATCTAATTAATTACTATTCCTATTCCAGAAAAGAGCAATGACACTAGTTATATTTGTCTAATACATCAAAGTACAAGTAATTAATGAATGTATTTAAGTAGGTAGCTTTCGCTAAATAATTTAGCAAATTTTCATTTAATTTAATAATTAATCTCAAAAAATTAAATAAATAAAATAAAATCTTTTCGATTGACTAAGCACACGTGATGTAATCAAACACGCCCCAAACTTGATTTATTTTTGTGAATATACCCTAAACTTCTATTTAATGTGTAATTGAACCTAACAATCTCTATCACAATTTCCCGGCACTCTTACCATTCTGAACATTAGTGTTATAAAATATATATGAAATAATATAATTACTTTTTTTATTAATAACTTTTTGGTATAAATACCGTCCATTTTCGTGTTAATTTTATAATTTATTTCTTTCGAAAATCATAATATTATTTGTTACTTGCATTTCCACTACTTTCTACAAGATCTATAAATTATTATTTTTTTAATATTTATGACAGCTCAATTTATAACTCACCCTAATCACCATCCCATTAACCACTTGACCTAACAAAGTTTTAATATTTTTGTTATAGGTTTATTTAATTAAAGAAGGAAAGACCGTGCATTTTATTTTTTTAATAAAAAAGTGATAAATCACTTGACACATGTACATAAAAAAATTATATATCTAATGAATTTTTAATTAATACTTGCAGCAAAATGACAAAAATTTAAATAATGAATATGTTTTCTCCCAAAAGGATATTTTGTTGTAGCTAAACTCAAAATGGGACGCCCCATTTCATATCAAATTTTATAAGAATTCTCTATAAAACTATCATTTTGTTCAACAAAGTTGAGTACTTCAAATCAACAAGAAATCCAACTTTGGAACCGTTGTATTCTTCAAAATTTTGAATCTATTCCACAGTTGTGTTTTAAATGCACTCCAGTTTGCTAAATAAGCCTAAACACTAAGCTTACTCATACTTTCCAAACTTGGATTAGTGATGTTAAGAATTAAGCTCTCAATTTAATTCTCTTCCACTTATAATGGCTTGGTCAGTATTGGTAGATACTGAAACCTAGTCTGAATTCGGTGGGTTTCAAATCTTGTGAATTGGCAAACACTTCAATTTGATAGTATTTTAGCTAAATTTGGCTGAACCTATTGGGTCAATTACTTTGTGATGTTTGCAAAGTAGGAAGTACCCAAAAGGGGCCAAGCCAAGCTGTGGAATTAAATTCTCAAATCTTGCAATTGGGTACAAGGATTAGCTGGCATACTTTATAATTATTTATTACTATAAGAAGCAATTGAAATTGAGTTAATGAAATTTTCAATAGAAAATGGTGTAGGTGAAAATTTTCAATTCTCACTTGCAAATGTAATTAAGAAGTCTTCTTGTACCAATAATTATGTAATTTATCAATGAATTGTTTACTTTTTTTAGTATTAAAAGTGTGTGAACCAGTACTAATTGGCAGTGTAATAATATTTGATGTTATTTTAAAATTTTTTTCTTTAGTATTTTGAATTCAATCTATGTTTTCAACAATGACACCCAATGTTTACTTTGGAGTTTTTCATTCTTACTGTTAAAAAAAAAAAGGTGTGTGAACCCTCTTTTTATATGCTAAAATGGAAATATCTACTTAAACTCAAATTAATGGTTAAAAAATAACCATATTAGAAAAATAGTATTTCATTGGGCTAATGGTCTTCTCAAACTAACATAAAATCATCACTAAATTAAATAAATGAATTATTATATTTATTTCTTTCAATATAAATTATTGTATTCCTTGTCTTGAAAAGAAAGGGTACTTTTTTATCAATAGATGATCACTTACCCCTCTTCATTTTTTTTTCTTTTTAAAATTTCGATAATCGCGGTGTGCATGTCCATTAGGCTAGCGCTTGAGGCAAACAGTATGCCTATTTCCCATATTTGATATTTATAACATGATTTCCATTCATAATCATGTTAAGACATTTCTCGTGGAATGTAGGGAAAATTTTTAACACTACGAATAATACTACACCCCCAATACTATTATTTATTATATTTTGATTATGTCTGATTTAAAGAGCTAATTTTTTTGCAAATCGTCAAAATATAATAAACAAGATCTAAAATTTCCTTAATTTATATATAAGTTTATATTAATTAATCCTGTGCAATTAAAATATGCTAGAACAGAGGGTGGAATATCTGATAAAAATTGAATTAAAATGAAGTAAGATTTCTAGGTTCCAACCAACCACTGCTTTAAGAAAGCAATAAATTAAAGAGCATGTAAGTTAGGCCTTGTGGACATGTCGCCCACCTTCAAGGCAAATCAAAACCAAAGAGAGTCCTTTGAATGTCTAGCTTGTCTTAGTTCTTTTGTTTCTTTTTCTCTTTCTCTCTCTCTCTCTCTCTCTCTCCCCTCCATAATCAACATATATAAGAGAGAGATAGAGAGAGGCCAAAGTGGCGGCTTGAAGCTTGTGCTTTCTACATTCTTGAATTTGAGCTGATTAGAGGAAGAATTATGAGAGAAAGAGAACGGGAAGTTGATCGGCAGTCATCATCATCTTCTTCAACATCTTCCATTGATAGCTGCAACTGTGCTTCAAAGAAGCCTGTGGCTTTCTCCATGAGCAGTGCATCAAGAAGTGGTTGCAGCAGCAGAATTATTAGGAGAACAGATCTGAGCACTGATCTCAGTCTTGCTCTTAGCATCTCTCCTCCTCCTCCTCAGCCTCACTTCACTACGAATTCATCCACAATAAGGTGCCTACCTATTTATCCAAACATGTACACTTCCTCTTTTTGCCATTTTCTCAAGATAAAAAACTTGAATTTTTTTGTTGGGTATCTTTTTTTCTACGCATTAAAAGTAAGATTTTAATTGGAGTATTGCTAAATTCAACGCTCAACAACATGCATACCTAACCAAAAAAATACACGGTGTTGAGCTATTGATTGAAGTGATATTTGATGATTTTTAATTTTAGAAGGTTTTTCTTCTTTTTGCATTTCAAAGTTTGATTCCAAATTTTTGTATATCCGAATTTAGTAGTTTCATCACTTTTATAATAAAAATGTACTGAAATTTGATTCCAAATTCTTGTTCACCTGCGTTTAGTAATATCATCACTTTTATTGTAACCAAATACTGGATTTCTACACGTACGTTTCACTTGATATATATGTTAATATATCAGATAAATAATTTGATTAAATATCAGAAAGGTTTAATATAAGATCTTTTGAATGGTTTTACTTAAAACAAGATTGACTTCATCTGACAGAATAAAATTTAGTGGTTGATGTTTTGTTTAATTGTCATAATAAAATCAAATCCCGGGTTGATTTTAGTTTTTGTGTTTGCCATTGGTTGGGAGCTGTGACCAAATTGATTTGATTATTTATGCAGAGAGCAAGCTCTCATTGACTGGCCTCCAATAAAACCCACACTGAGAAGCACACTTGCAGATCAGAAAAACAGGCAGTTGAGGGAAAGGGCTTCCTTATTTGTGAAAGTGTACATGGAAGGCATTCCAATTGGCAGGAAATTGAATCTGATGGCTCACCACAGTTATGATGGTCTTGTTAGAGCTCTTGCCCATATGTTCAGGACCATCATTCTTTGTCAGTACTTCAACCTTTTTTTTAAAGTATTTTAATTTTCCTCTTAATTTCTTGCTTCTCATTTCTTTATAATTAATTATATTTTCCCTTTTCAGGCCCTAATTCTCAATCACTGCATTCTAAGAATTTTCATGTTTTAACTTATGAGGATCAAGAAGGGGACTGGATGATGGTCGGAGATGTGCCGTGGGAGTAAGTATTTACCCTTTGATTGTATATTTAACTCTATTTTCCATTCTTCTTCCCTTTCCTCTATTTTTTTTTTTTTTCGAGAAAATGCTACTGAGATTAATTAGAATGATCGATGACAAACTGTTAATTATGCGGATTTGCAAAAGACACATTGGAATTTCTATTCATTATTGTATTTATTTCTCTTTTCATCAAGTTCATAATGAATCAGATCGAATTTTTTTTATAAATATATGTAATAATAGATATAAATAAGTATGGCTTTTATTTCTCTTCTACTACTTATTGTGAATCTAAATTCATACTTTTTTTTGAGTAAAAAGAAAAAAGTCTCACAAAAATTTTCTAATGCAAAAGGAGGAAATCTCACAATTTTGTGTCAAAACCCGCCCTCTTACTCCAATTTTTAGCCATAATTGTAGCTATTTTTAATACATATATATACATGTACCAGGATATAAATTACATATATATTAGTAATTAATATAATAAATTAAGTGTATGTAATAATCTTTTTTTTTTCATATTCTAATTTTTTGAGTGGTTTTCATTGAATATAACAATGCAGGATGTTCTTGAGGACTGTGAAAAGGATGAAGATCACAAGAGCAGACAGATGCTAACTGATGTTCTACAAACAAGCTCTTGCTCTGAGCTTTTTAATTAATGTCAAATCAGTTTTGGCTTAGTTTTTGGTGATATATAATATGGAGTTTTTGGTGATATATAATATGGTATCTAGTCTAGAAAAAAACCCACCAAAACAATATGTTACCATGCATGATGATCAAAATATAAGATTTACATACATCAATCAAGATTTCAGATGTTAGCATATCATATCGTCTTGATGCATCACTTGTAGTGTTTGTTTGTCTATCTGCTTATTTTTGGTTTTGACAAATTATTCTCACCCTACTCATTAATATTTTTCTATTTTAAAAAAAGTATACATTCAGTTCACCTATATTCTTGTATTTTAAAATTACAATTACCTTCTCTAGTTATCATACAACTAAAAATAATAAAAAATAATGTATACTTCTAAAATATACATGTAACTATATTACGGTGAAGATTTTTGTAGCATCGATAAAATGAAACAGTGCTATGGATACCAATAAATCTTGACTATTTTTCATTTTTCCCCCTTAGAACTCACTAAAGTTAAGTCATTTTTTTCCAATTTTCCCGTCTTAGTTTGCTTAGCTTTATTGGATACAATTTGATTAGTGTCTCTCTCTCAGTTAGGGCATCTACAGCAAGACTTTTTATTCTGAAAAAAAAAATCATTTAACTAAACTACTTGTATTCTTGTGATGAGGGCTTAATTGATATACCAACATTCTTAAATTCAAATCTATTTGTTGTTCATGTACTAAAAATATATATTTAAACACGTGTGCTGGTGATGTGAACTCAAATTTAATTTTAGATAAAAAAATTCACCAAACTGATAATTATTTTTTTATCTGCACAATCATTCATTCCATTAGATTATTATTGATTATTGATTGATACACAGTCAACGGAAAAAAATACTATCAATTAGTTAAGGAATTTCCACTTTATTAAAATTATTCTAATAAATCAATTTTTTTTGTTATGCAATAACCATATTTAATATTTTTTAATGCATCGTAGAAGATTTCTAGATCAAGTATAATATGTCAATAATTTTTATTTTTGAAATGATTCAACGTAATAAGCTTATTTATATTAAATTATAAGAATTTATTAAAATTTAAAAAATTTATAATATTTTATCAAACTTGAACTCTCTATAAAAACAAGGGGAGGGACTATTATTTATATATATATAGCGAGATTTAAATGACTAATTCTTTTTTTATTTTTCGGTCTTAAGTGGAAGAGCAATATAAGATGATGATGATGATGATGATGATGATGATGATGATGATTATTATTATTATTATTATTATTATTAGTAATAGGATAGTTCTATTTTTTTCTATATAAAAAAGTCATGGGGCCATTTATCAGGCCGCAATGACAGGCCCATGTACTTAAAAGTGTGAACAAGGTGGAGCCCAAATCCAACTCATTCATTTTAAACTGAACAAAAAAAAAGTCAGCCCACGTACTCACGTTGGTTGTGTCTCCTTTCTGTGTCTTTGTCTCTATGATTACCTTACCTCTTGTACATTACATTTAAATATATGATTTATAATTATAATTTAGAAACACCAAAATATCATTAGAACACATATACATATAATTAAATTTTAAAAATATGTTAAATTAAAATTGTTACATTTTATACATATGACAATGAACGATTGTTCTTAACACAATTTTATATTTTGAAATTGCTGTATAACTACTTAATATTCATAGTACTATAGTTATATCATTTTTATTGTATCTACTTGCATATTTCACTTGGTTGTATAACATTTCTCACAATTTTATCGCACAAAATGTTCTCTCCAACTATTTATCATTGAAGACAAAAAATATTTATAATTGGAAGTAAATTTCAAAAAATTATCTATATAATATGTGCATAACCTACAATATTATGTGCATATAACTCCTTTAACTGTATAAGTTATGTATTTAACCTTTTTTACTTGTCAAACTTAAACAAATAGGTTATTTCCAGCTGCGAGTCTATTAACATTATAAAATACAACATTCAAATATACTATTTTTTGAACTTCGCTAATCCTATATATTTTTATCTCTAAAATTCATCATTCGCGAAATTTGAAGTTTCAACTCTAAAAAGTTGAAAATGCCTACCAATATTAAATTTTCTATTATAACCAATTTCTTGAATGATTATTTATGTTTTAGTAATAAATAATCATATAATTAGTACATGAATTGTTTTCTTACGTTTAGCAGACAAAAAATAATATAAAAATTTAAGTGATCAGTTTTATATACATTTTTTAATGATAATAAAAATAAAAAATCACTTAACACATATACATAATGTCTAAAATTCCAAAGTAATATCCGAAATTACTGTACCAATCAATTTTAGATAGGTCATTTCTACAATTTTTATGTTGAAAGTTATTAAACAAAATACAAATAGTTAAAGGAAGTGCTGTGGAATTTTTGCTAACTTATAAGCGTAGGCCCTGATTTGACTAATGGGCTCAGCACAAATTTAAGCATTGTCTAATAGCCCAAGTACAATGTAGCTTTTGGGTTTGACCCAAGTTTGGCCCGACCATCTTCAGTCTTCACCTTCACCACCCCTTCTAACCTTTTTTACAATTAAAAGAAAAAGGGAATTAACAAGTCCAGCAAATTATCAAATCTAGAAAGATTGTGGTCAGATTTTATTTGCAAATTTATTTTGCATCATACAAATACATAAATATTTAATTTTTACATTAAATAAGCCTCCCAAAAATACATGTATGTTTCAGATTTCTCCCAAAATTATAATTGACCAATATAAAATAAACTTTAAGGAAAATCCGATGTAACTTTTATTTTTGAAAGACCAATTTAACGGTTTAATCTTAATTAATTATTTTGAATATGGATTGGAGTACCTATAGTCCTATACTATCAACTTTGAATTATTAGGCAAGTACTTTTTTGTATCCAAATTGATGCCGATTATCATGTAACATGTGCACTATTTAGATTATTTTAAAGACTAATACAAAATAATTGCATATATGGTTATTTGCGAGAAAATTTAAAAGACTAGCTTAATTTATTTTACTACATGTTTTTGGCCTTGAACATTGAAATAGCCTATTAGGGAAATAAATATTACAAGTGGATTAGTGCAAATCTTGCGAGTTGCATTTCAAATCATTTTTATGATTATATGTAATATAACAAATTAAATTAATCCTATTTAGTTTAATATATGTGATTCCAATTTATTCAACTCAAATTATTACATACTGTCCACAAATATTTGATTCCAATTGTGTAGGGCATATCAAGCCAGACTGAAAATATCCCATCAAGGAGATCTTGGAAAATCCTCTCTAGACCTTACACAGGAGATAAGGTAAAACTTGGCAGCCACCAAAATGGCCCCAAAAAAAAATCAAGAAATATGATCTGATAGAGACGGGTAAGAGAAAAGAATCTAAATTTCATTAAAAATGAAAAATCTCACCATGATTTTTGGTCCATCAATCACGGGGATTCTCTGTACAGAAACATCCTAACCCAACAAAAATTACAGATTCAATCTGCCACCACCATCAATGGAGAATTGGGGCACTGATTCAAAACCTACCAAACACAGCCTAAATACCAATCTGTTTCCATTTTCTACATATCAGACAAAACTGCATTCACACCAGATCAAAAAGCAAGCCATCTGGCTAGCTCAAATAAGCCAGTGTGATGCAATTTTGACTTGAAGACATTTTCATTTGTAATAATATTCTCTTTGCTCAAGTGGGATTTTTATTTTTTTTTCATTTTTCTGTTTCTTTTCTCCATTTTTTGGTTGGGAGAAATTGAGAAGATTTGGGATTTTAAGTTGTCGAGTTATGAAGAAGTTATATTGCAGGATGTGGATTTGGACTTGTCCAAGATCGACCACATGACTTGAACATCTTCATATCCACAAGCCATTACTTCTCCTTGAAGAGCCATAACATGGTTCTCTTGCCCTGCAAATTCATACCAAATCCCATCAATGCAAACATTACTTACAAGATAAACAAGATATCATATACACGATTAATGATATTTGAAAGTGGAGAAATTCTTAATCATGGATGTATAAACCAATTACAATCAATATGGAGATTGACTAAGTAACTAACAGCATTTGAATATGCAGTTGCACGTCTCAGTTTATAGCTCAGCAGATGTATGTTAAAATCTCTCAGTGAAGATGAAGATTATTGTTGCTATATACACTGCAAACCTGTTTGAGACTTCTTGTTATCCCTTGGTGGTTGCTGGTTGAAGAAAGTGCAAGCTTTTCTGAATGGGGTTGTGATGGTCTTCTTCCAAGATGTCATTTTTTGAGCTAACTCAGCTGAATCAGCTGGTAATACACGTCCTTAAATTTGCTGCAAAGCCTAAGCCTCCTTGGAAAAATGACCAAGTAGCCAAGGCCTTTTATAAAGGGCAAGAGAGATAGAGAGGGGCAAGATCCGTGAGATGAGGGTACACCCGAAAGAAATATGAGGCCCTTTTTATTGAGTTTCCTTATCTCATCAAACAATAGGGTCGGCTACTGCACCAATGCACATGCTGCACGTGAATTCCTTTTTTCCACTGATTGCATTATTAACGATAAAGTTTGTGGACATTGTCGCTTGGACCCCCCTATAGGTTGAATTGTAGCCTTTTCGTCGAAGGACCCTTTTCTTTACCCATTTTTCTCTATTGGGAATTATATCGAACGTCTTCCATGCACAAAGTTCTTGCCCGCTTGTCCCTTTTTACCTTTCCACCGCTTGCCTTGATTTTGATTTGTTTCAAGTCCATGGGTTTTGCAAGTAGGAAGACAAAACTGGGGTCGTTGCATTTATCCAGTTGGCCTCCTCAATGTCTCATTGAAGATACCTTAAATATATTTTATATAAAGAAGATAGCAAAATACTAATCAAATCAATTCTTGTGAAAATTTAAGGATTGAACTTACCACTTTTAACCTTATCTTTAACCATATAAATGATTAAAATGATTTTGCGTTGTTTCGATACAATAGTAAAGTTGATGTACTCCTTTTTTGTTTTTTTTCTTGGGGTAAAGGAGGAACTTAAATTAAACTACTAACCAGAAACAAGTCTAGGCAGGGTTCTGCCCATAATATCTCCATACTCAAAAACCTTCCTAGGAGGACCACCCAATATACACGGCTCGTAACGAGAGCTATTTACACTTTTAGGTATACAATAAACCATTGATGCTACTCAAATCCTAAATAAAGTTATCTATATTTAAGGGATGAATATTTATTTAATAAATTTTATTTAAATTAAGTTTACTGTTTAATAGTTTAAATTTGGATTTGAATTTATTTAGTAAATATCTAATGAGTCTCGAATCCTTTTTAAGTAATTTGTTAATATTAATTTATGCGATACATGAATCTATTTCTTATAAATATTTAATGGATTTTGAGGATTACATTAAACCTTCTTGAATAATTTATTCTATAATTAACATATTATTATATAAAAATTAATATTATTATATTTATGAGAATATTATGATAGTTTATTTAATATATATAAATTTATATTAAATTAGAAAGATGTTTTAAAATAATATTATAATTTTTTATAATATTAATTTGTACAATACATGAATATTTAATTAAAACATAAACAAATAATTATCTATGAGTTAATTTAATACAATATTTATTTGATAAAGTTAATAATAATGTAATTCACTTTTACACTAAAGTGAAAGCTAACATGGATAGTATGGATTGATTAAAATAAAAATGAATGTAATTCATAATTGCTATGCATAATCATTATCAATAGAAAAAGAATAACTTTTTATTTTTATTAAAAATATTTCAAATTATATTTTTATTATTAGATTCAAATGAATCTATTTTAAATATTTTAATCAAATTTTATCAAATTTTTAACAAATTTGAATCTTTAATGAATTTATAATAATGATTTCTTAAAAGATTTGTATCTAATTTAGTTTAGATTTAGACTCTGTTTTGTATAAATAACTGATAAATTAATTAAGAATTAATAAGTTAACTAAAATATTTCTTAAAATTAGCTGTTTAGTTAATTAGGATTACAAAATAATATAAAAGAATATATTAATACAAATATATATAATTAAAATAATTTATATTTATCTAAAAATTAAATTATATTAATATAATTAAAAAGTTTAAAATAAAAGTATAATTTTTAATATTTAATTAATTATATTTTATAAACTTATATATTTATTTACTTATATAATTTTTATTTTATTATTTATTATTTATTATAATTTTTTAACATATAATTAATTATATTTTTTAAAAATTACTTAAATTTATATTATAAAAGATATGAATTGTAAATTAATAAAAAGAATAAGGATAGATTTAAAAAAAATTTAAAAAATAGTAGTTTATAAGTTATAAATTACTCTAAGTAATTTATTAAATTAGAACATATAAGTTACCTGAAGTAGTTTATAAATTAGTGTGAGAAACACATTTAGAAGTTAACTTATAACTTATTGATTAAGTCAATAAACTATAAGTTAACTTATTTGTTATGCGAAATGAAGCCTTGATCTACCTAAATTCAATTCATGACATATTTAATTGATAATACTCTTTGTTACTATAGTCAAAGTTATACGTAACTATATCTAAGACAATTAATGTTTTAAAGAAATTATAATAATAAAAATACTTTAAGAAATGTTTATAATTAAGTTGAAAATTTTATAGCAAATTTATAATAATATAGAAGGAAGACAGAAAATGCTGATCATTGTAATCTTTTTTTTTAGTGTTCGGATCATCTCCAATAATTGCAAATGAAATTAGATGATTTAAATAAGTGAATTTTTCTACACTTTCATGAAATTAATACTAATCGAAGGTGGATGATCTAAATCCCTTGTTTTAATGGAAAAAATGTTTTAAATGACTAAAACATTAACTTTATCAATCCAAGTTAAGAAGTGTTAAAAAAATGTTTAGTTTAAATTAAAATTTTTTTAAATAATTAAACCATTAAATACATAGATAATTCCCTTCCAACAAACATTATATATTATATAAACTAAAGTCTTTCAACACGTATTTCTTATGCTTATATTAAATATACAAAAACACGCATTCGTAAAATTCAAAACGAAATGATTCTAGATCTCTTAATAGTGTATGGTATTGATGGTGAGTTTATTAAATGTCACTCTAACTTGCATCTTTTCTATTGAAAAATTGAACCCTAACCCAAAAAAAAAAAAAATGCAGTCATGTGTGACCAAAGTAAATATATTAGTTATGAAATAAATTACCAAGGGAAATCTTTAGTTCCAATTCCGTGGCATGTGATGCCCACATGGCATTGGGGGAAATGGGAATATGGAAGACTCAGCTATGGGCAAATGGACCTACCCTTGTGGGGCCTTACTAGTCCTTCATTCTATCCACTTTTCCAACTTTGACACAAAATTATGCCCTTTTCTGGCTTTCGAAATGCAGTCAAAGGATTAACGTGCATTGAACAAGTTAAAAAAAAAAAAGAAATCAATGTGAATTGGACTGTGACGGTGCCGGTGATTCTAATCATGGGTTGACAAAGACATTCACCGACTTTTAAGCAAACCTTTTAATTTGTGTTGATAATATAATGACTAATTAGTATTATTATAATTAAGTTTCCGATAAATATTTTTAATCTTATTACAATCTTGAAAATTTCAGTACTAATATTATTATTTATTCTCTTAAAAGATTTAATTTTGAATTACTCTTAAGAAATTAATTTTATATTTTATACTATTATGTATCCACATATTGTACATTATTAAAAAATCATTAAAAATATTTTAATATTGACAAGATTTCTACTTACTTTTATTTTTTTTTAATGATACGCATTATATTTTACTTACATTAAGAAGGATCAAATTTAAACTTTTTTTAAAGTTTAAAAATTATATTTTTATGCCGATACCTTTGATAATATAATGATATTTAATGTTTTTGTTATAAGGGTTTTACTTTCTTCTAATCCTAAATTCCAACTGTCAACTTTACATATGTATTGAATTATCATTTCCCTCGTTATAAAAAAAATATATACATCTTTATTCTTAAAACTTATTTAATTGCAATGTTAAAATATATGTCTCATCGAAACGGAAACGTAAAATTAAAATATTTCCCCAATGCAGCTACATCTGTTTTAAAATTCTTAATCACCCAATAGCTTCCCTTCAAAGTGTGTCTGATCTTTGGTTACAACAAATAAATTAATTATAAAATAAAATAAATTAAAAGTATGGTCACATTATAAGCAAGAGATAATCAAAGTCAAAATATTACCATATCTTTTAGAAACCTGAAACCCATTTAATCAATTCAATCTTATGTCAGTAACATAATAATATATCCATTTTTTAATTTTTAATTGGGTATTTGTTTTTTCTATGAAAGCAAAGTTAATATTTTATGAAGTTTAATGACATTAATTTAATTATATGGTATAAAGTAAGTGGGATAATGCATAGAACTCATTAATGGAACAGTTCATCCCCTTTGCTCATGTTTTGAATTTCTAAGATTTCCAATTAAATTGCAATTCAGAATATGGATTTTTTTCTTGATCCATTTTTGAAGATTTAGAGATTTAGATAAAATCATTATAACTCCTTTTAATTATGAATTTAAATTCCCTTCAACATTAATTATTTTTTAAATAAATAATTCTTTTCACGAAGATTCTTTAGCACTCAAAGATTGATGAGCTTCTAATAACACCTTGACCATAGAATCGAAATAACCTCTCAATTTTATGTTTTTCTTTTTTTTAAAATGGACCATTTTAAAATTCCATTTCACATGCAATGTGACTGACAAATGAACATGTTAAATTATTGATGTTTTTTTATATGTGAAATAATGTTTTAAGTAATAATGAAGTGAGATTATTGGCGAGTGGTGTTCACATGTTGACAGAGTGCATGTTTTGGCATTTAATTTGTGGTCGGCCTTAACTTTTCTTGTTATGTATATAGTCTGTGTGCCCTTATTATTACTACATTTTTTTTTTAATCCATTCTTTGTTCTCCTCGAATTTTTTGACCTCATTAACCAGTTTTTATGCCTTCCAAGATGGAATATTCCAAGTTTGTTGTAAGCACATAGTTCATTGAACACATTTTGAGTTATTATTTTAATAAAATAACCAAAATTTGGCTGAATTTAAGTTTTTTTTTTTTAAAAAAAAGGATTGTGACGATGTTAAGAAGAGGCTGAAGAGCAATCTATTTATCATCTGAACGTAAACCTAACTCTAATTGTATTTTTCTTCTTCTTCTTCTTCGTCTCCTTCTTGTTTTTTCAATACAAGTTACTTTAAATCACTACCGAGGACCCTGGTTGAGGGGTTGAGGGGTAAGTGTATTGACCATAATGGGGCTGCGAACAAATTAAAAATATAAATTTTTAGTGTGTAATGTAACATTAATTCATAATTCAAAGTCAATTTTAAATGAATCAAGCTGAGTTATTATATAAGATGAACCTAGATTTTATATAATTTAATTCATATTATTTGCAAGCTTAATGGAAATAAAAAATATTTTATATACTAGAAATAAATAATATAATATATAAATTATATTTATATGTAGCAAATTGTTTGTCTAATTTCGTTTCATTTAGGCTTATACATAGTTTAAGTCCAAATTTAAATTTGATTATTTCATATTCAACGAGAAATTTATATTAAATAATGTATAACTTAATTATTTATATTTATATAAGTTTATTTAGATTCAATTTGAGTTTAAATTTTTCAAATTCAATAAATTAAAGCTTACATTTGAATTCTCTAATTATGCTAAAATTGGGCTTCAACAAATAAATAAGTGTTTCAACCAATTAAAATTGTAGGAAAATATATAATTAATACAATTCTAACTAATAAAGCAAAAGGCAAAATTCAGGTACACAGTACATTAGCAGAACTTAAACCTTCAACTCTATACTCTAAATAATACTAATAATGCAAGCTTTAATTATGAGTGATAAATGTGTACATAATTTGTTAGTGTAAAGGCACAAAATTGCATACAAATGAAGTAATTCTAGAAGGACACGTTCTCTTTCGTGGGTACAAACTTGCCTTGAGGATGAGAGCACATCAAAACCAGTTGGAAACTCTGGGGATCCTACTATTTCGCTCGTAGAAGGCAACTGGCAGAATCTTCTCATATAATTATTCAGACGTGTCGCAATGGCTGCTGCAAATGATTTGAAGCCAGTAGAGTGCTAGAGAAAAGGTACATAGATTTAGTGACTTTGCTTGATTTTTTTTTTTTTTTGGTTAAAAAAAAGGATGCTTCACCCTTGCTACCATCCATATATTTATATGCCACTAACTTATGAAGTTGGGTTCATGTTAGCATGTTTCCTGATTTCTAAGAATGGGTGAATATTGTATGCTGAAGAGGATTAGTGAGCTATTTCCACTAGTAAATCATAATGCAAAAACATGCTCGATAAAATTGGGGTTATCATGCATAACTACAACTTAAACTTTCTGTAACTTTTTCATCTCAAAACAAACTGATTCAATGTCTAGTCACCTCCTTTTTATTTTACTAGAAAAAGGCATGGGTCATCCCTGCAAACTACGACTTTCCCTTATTCGGTTGAATGAAGGGACATCATCAAGTTATTGGGGATTCTGTGAAAAACTAGTTGTAACAATATGATTGATTCAACTTGTTTGTACTTTGATCATAACGTGTGCAGTGTAATAGAATGACAGTTTGAATCTCATTCATCCCATTTTCCTTCCTCTAATTCCTTTCTTCATTAGGGTTAGGGGTGTTTTCCTTCCTTTAATTCCCTTCTTCACTAGGGGTGATCATCGGTTAGTTAATAACGGTTAAAACTATTTTTTAATTTAACCGTTCTTAATTGAGATGTATTTTTTTTCAACCGACCGAATCGGATTATATAATTTTAACCGAATTTAACCAATAAGTTTGGTTTCGGTTGGTTAAGTTCAGTTTTGTTTAGTTTAAAATCTAAAAAAAAATTTCAAAATTGCTTAAATGAATTGATTTAAATGTTAAAATTAATTTATAAATATATGTTAATACCATAATTCCATTAATATAATTACAATAAGAAGTAATTAAATATTAAATTACAAAAATAATCAATAAAATTTTAAATATGAATTTTCAAACAAAAAAATTAATATAAATTTTCTGTTAATGTCGATTAAGTTCGGTTAATTGTGGATATTGCAATTAAGAATTTTCATCCGTAATTAACTAACCAACCGTAATCTATAAATTTTTTATTCCATTTTTAATCAATAGTAAGACATTAATCATTTTTAATCGACTAACTTCGTGTTCAATCGATTGGTTAAAAGTAGGTTAAAATTTTTTTATCACCCCTATTCTTCACCCAAGACAAAAAATTAATTAATCCTTTATTTGGATTTATGGGAAAAAGGTTAAAAGAAAAGATATGGGAAAAAGGTTGAAAATAAATATTTAATTATTTAGATATTATTGATGTGAAAAATAAAAAGATTTAAAAAAACACCTTAGAAATTAACAAAATATTTTCTCATTAAATAAGTGTAAAAAAAGATAGAAAACTTGATAATTATATAATTATCCTTTTGTCAAATTTATTAGATAACTTTGTTGACTTGCAATAAGAGCAATTTTGTTATTTTTACTTTTCAATTACATTAAATAAAAATTAATATTTTTATCATTTTCTTTCCACTTATTTTTTATACATCCAATTAATAAGTAAAAATGTACTGTTTCATATTTTTTCCACATTTTTAACTATTTTTTCATACTTTTTCTTACTACATCTAAACATATAAACATATGATAAATTAGGTAGGATTTCAATTTGATTACAAAGAATATCTTAACTATTATCTTCTCGAGCCAACTAAAAACTAATCATTTGTATTTTAACTATCACCCCCTCATCCTTTTTTATCCGTCGTCTAAAATTATTTCGTGAAAAATTAAAAAAAATTAATTTATTCTATTTAGCTTGATTTTACTTCATAAAACTACTATTTACTTTAATAATTAAAATTTAATTCATTATTCTCATCATAAAGTCTCAAGTAGTTAAGAGTGAAGAGAGAAATATGATAAAATAATTTGGTTGATACTTTTCATGATGAATGTATAGATTATAGAGCAATTAAGCATTTATTACAAATAAAAGGGATAAAATTAAAAAAATTAATGATTTGTTGAATTTATAAAGTAATAAATAAAAAAGAATAAAGAATTTCATCGAAAACTAATAAATAAAAAGGAACACAAAGGATATATATCTTCTCAAAGTATAACATCAAGAAATAACCCGAGCATTTTTGCCTCAATAGTTTGTTTGGATAGGGGAAAATAAAGAAAGGAAGATATGTGTTATTCTTTTCTTTGTTTAGAAATTTTAGCCTTATTTGATAATTAACTGATAATTATAACAATTAACTAATTCAACTAACTATTAATTGATAATTTATTGCATTAGTTAATTTAACTAACTGATTGTATTAACTACTTGAATAAAAATGTTTAATAAAATTAACTATTTATTATTAGCCATTTGGATATAAAATGATGTATAAGAATACGAGTATATTTTATGAGTTATTTAAGTATTCTTTTATTTTAATATTTTAAATTTTATATATTAATTAGTATATTAAATTTTCTTATAAATAATATGTTATTATAATTTATTATTAAATTATTGGATTTTTTAAAATTAAATAATTTTTATAAATAATATTATAGATTTATTGTATTAAATAATTTTTAAAATTATTATAATTTATTATTAAATTATTATATATATATTATAAATAATATATTATTATATATTAGATATTTTTTAAATTAAATTAATAGTATTTTTATAATTATTAAATTTTTTAGGAAGAACAAAATGAAAAATATGAAAATTTATTAGGGATAATTTGGTTATTTTTACCAATCAGTTAATTAAAAATATTAATCCCCTCAATTTTTTCAATTTTGACATTTTAAAATTAATCAATTAATTAAATTAATTGATTGTTAAATGTCAAAATTAGTTGATTGTTAAGTCAATTTAGCTAATAGCTATTGAAAAAGCTGCTAACTAAACATCTCCTTTGTTTAAGAAAGGGAAGGCAATGGAAGTTTATGGTTAACTATTTAAAATCTTCCACTCTTTAATATTTTATTTTCTTCCAAATTGGATGTTTTGAAAGGTTGTTTATTTAATTTATAATTTTAACCTTGTTTTGTTTTTTAATTTATATTTATATTTACATTCTTAACATTTCATTATTAATCCCCTCAATTTTTTTATTTTAAAATTAATCAGCTAATTAAATTAACTGATTATTAAATATTAAAACTAATTGATTGTTAAGTCAATTTAGCTAATAACTATTGAAAAAGCTGCTAGCTAAACATTTCTTTTGTTTAAGAAAGGGAAGGCAATGGAAGTTTATGGTTAACTATTCAATTAATATTTTATTTTCTTCCAAATTGGATGTTTTGAAAGGTTGTTTATTTAATTTATAATTTTAACCTTGTTATGTTTTTTAATTTATATTTATATTTACATTCTTAACATTTCATTATTATTTAGATTTAAATAAAATATATTATTTATATATAGTATAAAAATATTATAATTATGAAAAATTTTCTAATAAAAAATGTAAAATTATCTTTTTTATTGATAATAATTAGATCTTACAATTATGACTTATATTTATTCATACCCATATTTATTAATATTTTGATATATTCATATTAGTTTTGAGATGAATGTAAATTGGATCACTATTGACCTTGAAAATAAAGGTCAGGTCAAAGCTAGGAAAATTTTTTATTAAATATTTCACTAAAAAATTATGAGATTATTGTATGTTAGCTTATTATATATAACATTTTTCAAAGAGAAATTTTTTTAGAGGAAAAATTTGGATGGACATATTTTTTGAAGAATTTTTTTTTAATGGTAAAAAATTAATTTATTGATTAATTTTTTAAGAAATGGTAAAATTGTATAAATGTATACTAATTAGTTATGTATTTTGATAACCCTTTATTATCTTTTCTTATACAATTTTAGATATCCAAACAAAAGGAAGGGAAGTCAGAATTTAATCTTATGTTCTCCTCTCCTTTGTCTTCCATTGTTTTCTTTTCTCTTATTCTCTTAACTTCCAAACACTCCATTAGAGAAAATCAGTCTTACTCCTATATCAAGGGAAAATTTTTATATTGAAAGAGAGGCACATAAATAAATTTAAAATTGGATGTGATTTTACATAGACTTCACATAATTGTGTATGGAAAATACTACAAGTATAAAAAATAGATTTCAAAATTAAGTTTCAAATATATCTATTGGATGGATTTTTTTATAGATTTATCATATCATTCTGTATTTAATGATAGTTCAACAAAACCTAATTTTGAATTCCATTTTTTATGCATACTACTAATCGTGTATTGTCCACTATATTAATATTTATTTTTAAAGTAGGATGTTTTCTTCACTCTAAACAAGGGCAAAGCATAATATCAGGTGGGAAAATTTTCCAATGTTTTTACAAAGATTGTCAACAAGTTATATTTCGATTCCTTAAAAAATGTCGTTTAATTTTGCCCCTACTCGAGTTAAGGTATAACTTCTCATTGTCCGAAAAGGAAACGCATTTGTAATCGATGAATACTTGATTGATGAAGAAGTCTATGTTGTGAAACTTTACGTAAATTTGAATCAAATATGTTTAACTTTTGGTATTTTAGTAACGTAGTTATATATAATATTATTTTAAAGATTTTAATTTCTATTATTATTGAATTTGAAATTCATAACTTTACATATATATATATATATATATACATATATATATATATATATATATATATATATATATATATATATATATATAGGTGAATTATTAAAAATTATAACTACACAAGCATAGAACACAATATTGGTGACTTATTTCTTTTACTAATCGAGTTGGTAAGTGTGGCCGTACTGGTGGTAAAATTGAAAGATATCCATCAACCCATTCAATTTTTTTATTTTTTGCATCAATTTAAATTCATTCATAATATTTTTTTAACAAGTTAAATGGATGGATAGAATATTAATATATGAATAAAAGGATTGTTTATAATTCATATATGGATGTCCATTACTTTAAATTTTTATTCTATAATTAAAATATATATTTTAAAAAATGATATTAAAAAATTCACGATATTTCATACTACAATATAAATATCTTATTATTATTTTTATTTTTCTTAATTTTTGTCAATCTTATATAGTAATATAAAGCTAAGGATTAATATATTTGATCATGAAATAATATATTTTAATTAATTTATTTTTCTAGATAATAAAAGAAGTTTTAGAACATCATTCAAAGTGATATCTCTCTCAAATAAGGATAGAAGTAAGCCACCTACTATAAGTAGCTTACTAGTCCTTATTAACCTAACATATTTTTAGCTTGATTAAGCCTAAGTTTAGGTCTAATTTTTTATTTGTTTTATAAAATAAGTTAGGTCATACTAATTAAAACTGAACCTATTAGCTTTTGAAGCCTATATAGTTTATTGGTCTAAATAGGCTTAAAAGCTAGGTCAAACTTAAAAAAAATTAAATTGGGAGTAAAATTAAAAATTGAAAATTTTTAATAATAAAAATTATTTGCTAATACTAATAGTGAAAAAATAACAATAGTATAGACTATAGTGGTGATAAAGGTAATATAATAAAGTAATATAAAATAATAATAGTTAAATGGGTAAATGGATAAATTGAATTTGACTCTTTATGTAAGGGTTATGGATCAATCCATGTATTATATAAAATTTTAATTAAGTCATAAATGGATAAAAAAAATCAACAATAACCCATTCATTAATAATTCAATTTAAATCTATCAATTTGCCACCACTAGTAACATGCTTGGTATGACTGAATGTAATAGAAAGGATTAAAAAAAAAATTCATTTGATAGGCACTATATAATAAAAATGTTCATTTCATGAGAAATGGTCATTTCATCAAATAATGGAATACCTTTTTATAGTAAAAGTGATAGATGCTTTTATTTGTGAAATAACTTTTTGACATCCTTATTATTCTTTACATTTTTCATGTATTTCAATATTATTCTTTATTAATAAATAATAAAATAATATTTATAATATTTTTCTATTCAAATATTTAGATAGTTATGTTTTTAATAATAAAATTTAAAATGAAATATTTTTATTTTCTTTATAAAAGTTATTAAAAATAAAAATTTGATAAATTAAATTTTTTATTATTTTATTATGTAAAATTTTGTGTTAATTATAATTTTCATAATTAAATTTAAAATATAATTTTTTTATCATTGATTATATCATATTTTTTATTTACCGTATATTATTATTTTACTATTTAATGTATGTGTTGATTGTAAATTATTTATATATTCAATTATAAATAAATAAAAATAATAATATATATTTTTATTTATATAAATATGATTTCAATTTCATATTCTCTTTTTATTTTTAAAGATATTATTATCTATGGTCAATTTTTTTCATTCTATTTTTACAATATTTATTATATCAAATATAATAATAGAATAAAATATTAATTTTATCATTTCATTTCATTCAATTCTTATCCTTTTCATTCTATTTTATTCTATTCTATAGCACGGAGAACAGCGTGAAGATGCACAAGAGAGATGAACCAAACATGGCCTAACTAAGATGAGATATATCTGGACATGTTATATTAGGACATTATATTTAAGAAGGAGGTTTGGCAAAGTGCGCGCTAGACCAAGTACAATACAATTTGGTCTAAGCTGCCAACTATATCTTCGCACAAATAATTGATGTCGTACCACTCCCAAGGGTAAAAGCATAAAGCATTGGTCCAAAACAATTTAAAAACTTCAATAAAAACTTGTGTACGTCCGTCCATTATTGAAATCATGCTTCAACTTTGTTGTGAAAAATCAGTGGTCACAAGTAGGAAATTAAATAAGGTTCACATATTGTCTCTTAAAGAAGGAAAATTTGTCCCCACACCCACATTTGTTTTGGTATTTTTATTCACTCCAATCATTTTTGTTGGCTAGCTAGGTTTAAAGACCTATAACTACTAGGACTTTAGTTATTTAAGATATACGTGTGATATGTCTATACATATATTGTGAGCAGAAATAAAGTTAGATTAAAAAATAATGAGAGAACTGAGATTCTGAATTATAAACGATGCAAAATTTGTATAAAAATCTAAAATTTTGTCAACAAATCAAGTGTATCAAAATATACAAAATTTCATTAATAATTGTTGATTCGGTTACAATAATTTGAATTTTAAAGTATCTCAAGTTCAAAAAATTTTGAATATGATATTTACAATTGTTATTATTTAAACAAGATTTATCATTTACTGTTTGTGATTCGAATAAGGATTAATTTTATATCAAAAGTGCAGAAATATTTGAGTGTAAATAAAAAATATAATAATTTTCATTATAATTATAAGAAAATTTTATGATTTTTAAAATTGAGAGTTACAGTCACCTTAAACATGTATGATGTATTGGCTTGTGTGTTTTATTCGCTTTCATCTGATTGGCAATGCACTGATGTTAGAATATTTTTCGATATAGGTCTCTAACATCCAATTTTAACAGTCAAGTTTTGTAGTGAGTTCATTGAAAAAAAATCATCTTACAAGTACTTATTGTCTCTAATTGAAAATTATCAATTCCTTTCTAGGCATAAATCTCCAAGAGATTTTTGGATAAATCTACTACTAAAGTTTTTCATTCAATTCTTGGGCACCGCCGAAATCACTAGATCACCTAATCGCTACACATTGGAACTTCACAAAGAATTAGGGAAAAATAAATTAGACATTTAATTTTTTTTTCGTTTTTACAGTAATGTAAAGAAATTTGAACTTAATACTTATGGCATATTATTCAAATATCTCACAATTAACTCACCACCTAATAGGTTTAACTAATTTAACCTTGAATTATATGAAATATATATAAAAAAAAAAAACAAAAGTATCATAAATTATAAGCAATATAAAAAAATTGTGATATGACTCCAAAATACTTTATCTATCTGCAATATAAATTGCTTAGATCGGCTCTATGTGGTTTGCTCCATTAAGATTTTGGCCTCTTAAAATAATTTTCTTGTTAAAAAATAAACAGAATTTGCATGTTTCATTGCATGATATTTCTCATTTTCTAATTAAAGCTAGCCAAATTGAATTAAGCAAGCAAGCTACGGTGAACAGGACTTCATAACCAGGCTAGCTATGTGACCTGCAAAGCGGTGTTTTCGGGTTAAAGTTGAGATATGTTGTTAAATCTACCATTTACATGGTTTTTACTCCTTGATTTTGTGGCTATAAAGAGCTATAAAGAAGATCACATAATAAAAGCACGCAAATACATTTTTTTCCATAAACAAAATATCTGAAGCGAATAATGTATTAACTGTAATAACCGATTTGAGGTTTGAGATATTTTACTGCTTTCAAGGAATTATCAAATGTTGTTTGTGGTAAAGGTTGAAATTGAAAACTCCTCCAAAATTTAAAAGATTCATCTACTCTAGAAGGCATGATGGAGCAGGATGCAGGTAGTAGGAAAGTGTTAAAACCCAGCAAATAAGAAGTGTTTAAGGAGAAGAAGTAGATAACAAATAGGAGCTTCTGAATTTCGCAATGCCAAAATGAGAGGTAGGTTGCAATATTTATTGGCAGCTGGGGAGCATTTTAGAGATTGATGTTGCAGAAAAATTTGGACAAAATAACATTGGAAAGAATTTGGAAAACTAAAGTCAGAGAAATTTTGGGAAAATACTATTGTAGAAAATTTGGGAAATGTTAGTTGTATGCAAAAAATCTCGAGTTAATTGGTGAGAAAAATTAGGACATATACTTTAATTTTTAATAAACTAAAAAATTATGATTTTCATATAAGACTTGGTTATTGTAAGATCTTAGAAAAAAATTAATTTTTGATTTTCTCAAAAATGGGCTTGAATCAGGCCTCTTATGTTATTTACTTGTAAGGGGACAAATTCACCAATTACACTTGCTTCGACCTACCTTGTGCATGCGAGTCCACTACTTCCTTTATATGTCAATGCACTTATGTGATGAGCCTCATATTTAAATCTTTTACAAGAAGCTTAATTAGTCGATGTGAGACTAAGTTTTTTAAAATATTAGCCCATTTACAACAATTTCCCATATATTTCAAGGGGCTTTGAAAGAAAACATAAGGTAGAAAGAAAGAATATTTTGCTAAGTTTTCAATTAAATGTAAATCATTAATTTGATGTCTTGTAAATTGTGAACCAAATTTAGAAAAAGAGAGATATAATCTATAGGGCCATTGGTGAAGTATATAACTTTTATGAATTAATAATCTTTTGTTATAAATTAGCGGTCTCACCAATCACTTTACATTTGTAAAATACCTCCTTATGCAAAGCAATTTTGTGTAATAGGCCATGCATATGCTTGTAAGTTTATGAATGCTCTAGAGATCTCGCTAGAATCTCAGAGGAGCAGCCCCATTTCACACTCATATAAGCAAATCCATCAAGTATGTATTGGAATTAAATACACCACTTACAATGGGTTATGGAGTTCATTAAGAGTTGAGCTCATCCTCACATATAGTTTACAGTTTAAAGCACTAATCACAGACACTATAAGAGAGACTCACAAAATTCAAGTGTGACTGTGCAATCCCGCAAGTGCACGGGTTAAGTCGAGTTATAGTATAAAAGATTATCGTTCTCCACAGGGATTGTAGGTTGAGTACTAACTAAATCTCAAGTAAAATTATCTAGGCGGATTAATTGATAGTGTGAATCAAGAATAAATTGTAAAACAGAGCTTAGCTATCAAAAATAAAGTTTGATTCAATGGAATAAAAGCGTACTCAGCTTAAGGATCCTTTGTACATTTCATTATGGAATGAAAATAATTCTCTAACTTAGTTTACTGTTAATTAAGATTGCTGGATTACCAAAATTAAGCTATACCTCATTGCAAGGCTACTAGCTACTAACCAAAAGATTAAGTGCCCAGAATTACTCTAGTAATCACTTATCTAGGTTGCATTAACTTGCTTAGAATCCATTCTTGGACATTTCATCCTGTGCAAAAGAATACAATCAGCTTAATTCCTAAGTCTAATTTATATTCCCAATGATCATGCAAGATCCGATTAATTAATTGGTCATTTCAACCTAGAATCAATTAATCCATAACACAAATCCAATGTTCCGGATATATTGGCTTGTTCCAGACAAAACAGCAAAATCAAATCATAATTCAACAGTAAATCAAGCTAGATCATATAAAATTCAGTTCCATAACTCCATGAACAAGTTCACCCAAGCTGAGCACAAGGGTTTAGTGTGAAAACATTACAAGATCAGAAGAAAACAAGAAAACAGAGAGGGAAGTCAAACAATTCATGAAGATCTACAAATTTCTTGCTTGATTCTTCAATTCCTTGCTTGAATCCGCGTTAGAAGGTCCTCTTGGTGAGTTTGGATCTCTTCTAGGGCTTTTCCCAGCAGCTCTTCTTGTTAATTCTCAGTTTCTCCTCTTCCCTTCTCTTTCAAAATTTCGCGCAAAATTTATATTGGTGATGTACACGGGGGTCAACACGTCCCATGTTTAACCTCGTGTTTCTCAGCGAAAGTTGAGTAGCACGAAACACGTTGTGCGACACGCCCCATGTTCTTTTCCAAATTGTCAAGCAGAAATGAACATGGTGTAATACACGGCCCGTGTAGTAACCCGTGTTCTTCAACGAAGACTGATCAGCATGTTACACGGGGTGTGACACTTCCCGTGTTTTCCTCAAAAGCGAATGGCAGTAAGATACATGGGGTAGAACATGTCCCGTGTTTGACCCCGTGTTCTTCTCTGAGCAGCCCAGTAAAGCTACGAAACAATCCAAAATGAAACACGGCCCTAAACACGGAGTTCCCATACCCCGTGTTCTTTGTCATGTGAACAAATTTACTTCAATTCTTCACAATTTGAATGGTTTTGCTTCCGGATCCTTTTCTTATGCTCATATGTATCATTTCAAGACCTGAAAACAAAATATAGAGCATCTAAGTATCCTTTTCAATCAATTTGCACAAAATACTAAGTAAATGAGTGATGAAACACATAGAATTTAGGTGCATTTGTGCATTTATCAATTCCTCCACACTTGAATCTTGCTCGTCCTCGAGCAAGGAAGTAAGAGAACAAGAAATACTACTCCAATTTTTATTCTCTTTTTTTTCTTTTTCTTTTTTTTATATATATATTCAGGCAATCATTCAACAAATCAAAGATTAAGATCAAGTCATGCCAAGCAACTAAATGAAAATAAAGCAACTAAACAAGTCAATCCTCAGCATAGAAGCAAAAGAGAATAGCCTCACAGGTAAAGTGTTTACTCTCACTCTCAAAACAAGGCTTGTGTTTATTTTCAAGTCAATCAGCTCAAGACTTAATGCTACCATATGCTTGCACAAACTCTAATCTCCACTACTATAATGTAAAATGCATGCAAATCAGAGGACTTTATTAGGGAAAAAAGTGAGGATAGGGGATAGGAATCTCAAAGGGTGAAAAGTGATAGAACCCTGAGTTTGAAGGAAAAAGACACATTAGTCACGAATTTGACCATTGTCGAGTTCCATTACTCAACTTAACATATTACCTTGCATCAACCCTTGCTTTAACCTCCAAACTTCTCCTTTTGATTTTCATCATTTTTCTTTTTATACAAATTAATCAGCAAACACAACATTTTTTTTTCAACAAGTTTTTCTTCCTTTTCTTCTTCCCAAATTATTTATTTGACACCATTTTTTTATGGTGTTTTGGTTTCTTCTTTTTTTTTTATTATTTGTTTGATTTTTTTTTAACAGTCAAAGCTATAAACTAACTTATCCAACTAGCAGCACTAAGTAAGGACCTCTAAATAATAGCCAAACTCATACAATATGTCTAAGTTCCCTCAAACTCTAAGGTTCAAGTTCACTTGGGCAGTGGCTTGGGATGTACATGGTATGGCTAGGCTAGAAATGAGGGTCTAAGGCTCAAAGTGACTAACTAGGGGAAAAGTTTTAGGGAAAATTAAAGAAAAGGATTCAAATAAGCCAAACAAATAAAAGGGTAAAGAAACATGGCCTCATCATTTTTGACATACAAAATACATAAAATGTAGCCTCAAAAAGAGAAAATGCAAGTTCTAGAGCACAAAGACAAGAGTGATGACATAATCCCTCAAGAAGAAAAATGAGCTTTAATTTCTAATGAGAAAATAGCTCAAAAGGCTCAAATCTCACAAGGGTCAATTATGCTCATTACTCTTAACTTCAAGTTTTAGATTTTTCTTATCAAGTTGCCAAATATTCATTAAAGAAACAAGGCATGAATCAGTCACTTTATTCAATAGATTGCCTTAAAAAAAATTTTATTATTATTATTTTTATATCATTAAAATTGGAGCAAATTTCAGTACTCTAAATCATTCAAGCAAGTTCAAGTGCAAAACATTGCAAAACACTGCTCCCCACACTTAAAATTGGACATTGTCCTCAATGTACAAAATAGTAAATGGGAAAAGAGATAGAGAATAGTTGGGGGACTGAAACTTCCCTGACATGTGGAGTATGATTACCCAGTATACCGCAGGGAGATCCAGAAGTAGAGACAAAGTAGGAGAGAGAGAGAGAGAGAACTGGTAACCTAAAAGAAAGGAAATACAGTACTAGAAAGGAAATGCTGTTAGTTATTATAGGCATTAATATTAAAGGTGCAAGAAAATAAAGGAGATATAGGTAATATAACAAAGGGTAAATCAAAGTGCATAGTCAATATATGTACAGACCAGATAAATGGAAATAGACATGAAGAATAAGTAAAAAGAAAATAGAATAGCTAAGTAACAGGAAAAATAAGCAGTAAACAATCTAAGCTACTGGGTAGGAGGGTCCGGGTCAGAGGGATGGAAAAGGTGGAACAGGGGCTCGATCATGCTCTCTATGTGTCTGGAGCGCCTGTCCAAGTCATCATAGAGTCCCTCGATTCGCGTCTGATGCTCGGATATCAGACGGAGCTCAGCTAAAATCTGCTGCTGGCCAGATAGGATGTCTCGGAAGTAAGCCTCTGATGGAACTCGGCTCCCGGCAGAAGATGAAGAACCAAAATCAGGAGCTGGATCATCTCCTAGGATATGCTGCTCCTCTTGCTGGGACTGCTGCTGCACCGGCTGGATCCCCATAGCTATAAGAATGCCCCTTCGAAGGGGTGCCATGTGAGAAACTATGGTCAGCGATCCATATGGCCGGTCAAAAATGCCTAATTGCCTGGCTAGTCTAGTAATATACGGCCCAGCAGCTATGCTAGCAACTCTCCTATCTGTGGCCTGGGCTGAGAAAAAGTGGGCAAATGCTCCTCTAATGTGGATAGGCACCCTCTCAATCATGCTGTAGAGGAAGAGTATGTCTGAAGTGCTAACGACCCCATGACTGTGCCCCCGTCCACTCAGAGTGTGGCTAAAAATAGAATGGAGGACTTGCCAGGCAACCCTCCTAAGGCTAGATGCCTTACTTTTCGTGGGATCATAGGTGTTCCCAGTGGCTATGTCAGTCCATACCTGCTACTCCTAGGTCCCGTGGGGCAGTCCTACCAGCATGTCCTGGTACTCTGGAGTAGTCACAAACTCCACAGAATAAAGTCCCAGGCGGACAGACAGTTGGGTCACACTCATCGAATAGGCGACGCCTCCAAGTCGGAACTGAACGGTATCAGCTAAGTCAATCGTTCCGAAGTACCTCTCCAAATAGAAGGTGCTGAGAAACTCCAAGGTGAGCTCCCTGTAAGTGGGCTCTCTAATCTCAAAGAAAGTCTTCCAAGCTCTAACACTTATAAGCTCACGAATCTCTTCCTTCAATCCAAACTCCCTCAGCACTCCCCAGTCTAAGAATCTCCCTTCTACAAATGGCTTATCCTTGTGTCTATCATAGGCTTGAATGTGAGCCTCGTCAGTGAAATCCAAGAAAGGGTATGTAGGTCCTCTAGAGGATGTCCCTCTAGATGTACTACCCTTGGTAGTCTTCTTAGCAGTGGTTTTTTATCTTTTAGACATGATCTACAAAAGGAATTGACAAACTGAGAGAGTGTATTGAGAGTATATCAGCCAGCAGCAAATTCCAAGAACAAAGATTCATCAATATATAACAGCCAATCAATTTAATATCCAATCATTTAACATGAAGTATAATTCAAAATTAATGCCATCAATACAGTTAAGTGGCCATATCAATAAGGTAAAGCAGGAAATCAGATAATCAATCAGTAAACTTCAAAGGCTTGCAATTTAAGCAATCAAAAAGTTCCAATTCAATCAGCCAAAGATTTAACACACAAAAGCAATGGCATTGGAGTTCAATAGATAACTAAGTCAATCAATCAAACTTATCCATCAATCAATAGTTCAAGTCATATTAATTAGAGATTCTAATTCAATTCATCAATTAAAGCTTCTAATTCAATCAATCAATCATGAGAGATGCAAATTCAATCAATCACACTTGTGGATTGCTATGTAAATTCCTATGGAAAGTCATTCAATTAACCAATCAAACATCAACTTCAAAGGATTTCAACATTCCTATGAATTCTAACCTTCATTTGAAGATAATAATCATTAGAAATTGCAATAAACTCCAAAGAATTCAAAGGAAATGCATTAACCTCGTGAGATGATTAACAAAAACCCTAGTTCGTGTTGAAATGAGAAGAGAAATCCAAATCACAGCTTTTCAACCGATTAAATCGTAAATCAAGTAGCAAAACAACCTCAAATGGCAAAATGAAACACTTTGATCGGTGGAATTTGGCAATATGGTGTGCGAAAATGCAAGGAGAAAGGTTAGGGCAGCGAGGAAGGAGAAGAAATTTGGGGAAAATCTGAAAAAATCTAGATTTTTGACGATTAAAAGCTCGCCCGCACAGGAACACGGGGATAAACACGTCCCGTGTAGTACCCCATGTTTCTCTGCGGATGAGTGCTCTGGGTTTCGCAAATTTACATGGGGTCTGACATACCCTGTGTTCTTTCCCATGTTTCTCTCTGAAACAAGTGAACAATCCTCGCAATTGTACACGGTGTCAAACACTACCCGTGTTTTGACCCGTGTTTCTCTCTAAATGACACGAACAAATGCACAATAGTACACGGGGTTTACCACGATCCGTGTTGTACCCCGTATTTCTCTCTGGAAGGCTCATGTTCAAAAGTCCTCATCATTGGTTTAACCAGTGAGGTACACGGGGTAGGACACGGTCCGTGTTCCATACCGTGTATCTCTCTGGACTTCCATGAAAATCACTAAGTTTTTATGTGAATCAGATAGTGAGGAACACGGGGTCTGACATGGTCCGTGTTCAACACCGTGTTTCTCACTGGATTGCGTTCAAAATCACAAGTTCTTTTAAATTGGCCAGATAGTGAGGTACACGTGGTAGTACACATCCCGTGTTTTACACCGTGTATCTCACTGGACTGCGTTTTGAGCCCTCTGTGCAAGAAAACAGACAACAAACATGCATTCATGCCTAATTTACCTCAAAGGTAGAGTCCACATGCAAAAATAAACATCCAACATCAACATTTCATGACCTAAATGCCTCCACTACTCAGAAACTCAGATTGAAAAGGAAAAGACTAAGAATTAAAAGCAAGAAAACCGAAAAATAAGCTTGGGTTGCCTCCCAAGAAGCGCTTGTTTAAGGTCATAAGCTCGACCCCTGTTTCTTTATAAGTCTGGTGCTTCCATTATTGGTGGTCCAGCAACATAATTCTTCAATCTTTGGCCATTAACTTTGAAGTTGCCGGTGCTCTCACTCCAAATCTCCACAGCTCCAAACGGATATACCTTCTTCACAAGATATGGTCCAGTCCATCTTGTCTTAAGCTTCCCTGGGAATAGCTTGAATCTTGAACTGAATAACAGCACCAAATCTCCTTCATGAAATTCCCTTCGAAGAATTCGCTTGTCATGCCAAGCCTTTGTTCTTTCTTTATAAATCTTAGCATTATCATAGGCTTCATTCCTTAGTTCTTCAAGCTCAAGAAGTTGGAGCTTTCTCTTTTTCCCAACAGATTGCAAATCAAAGTTGAGCAACTTGATTGCCCAATAAGCCTTATGTTCAACCTCCACTGGCAGATGACAGTGCTTCCCATAGATGAGCCTAAATGGTGCCATTCCAATTGGAGTCTTAAAGGCAGTTCTATAGGCCCATAAAGCATCATCCAACTTGAGTGCCCAATTCTTCCTTGATCTAGATACAGTCTTCTCCAATATGGACTTGATTTCTCTGTTGGAAAGCTCAACTTGCCCACTGGTTTGAGGGTGATATGGAGTAGAGATCTTATGGGTTACTCCATACCCTTTTAAGAGCGATTAAAATTGATGGGCAATAAAATGAGACCCTCCATCACTAATGACAGCCCTGGGGATTCTAAACCTAGGGAATAACACCTTCTTGAAGAATCGAACCACAACTTTTGCATCATAAGTTCGAGTGGCAATTGCTTCCACCCATTTGGAGACATAGTCAACCGCCACAAGGATATATCTGTTGCTGCAAGAAGGTGGGAATGTTCCCATGAAGTCAATTCCCCAGACATAAAAGATTTCAACCTCCAGAATGTTATTCAAAGGCATTTCATGTCTCTTTGATATGTTACCAACCCTTTGGCACTGGTCACAAGAAGTGACATAATGGTGAACATCTCTGAAAAGAGTCGGCCAATAAAAACCCGCCTGGGCAATCTTTACAGCTGTCCTTGAAGTGCCAAAGTGTCCTCCATATGAAAAGGAGTGACAGTGGAACAAGATGCTTGCAATTTCTTCCTCAGGCACACATCTTCTAAACAGGCCATCTGCATATCTCCTAAAGAGAAGAGGCTCATCCCAAAAGTAGTGCTTTACCTTTGCCAAGAACTTCCTCTTCTTTTGATACCTCGCATCCGGAGGTAAAACTCCACTAATAATGTAATTCACATAATCCGCAAACCATGGGATGGCTGAAGAAGAGACAACCAACAAATAATCATCAGGAAGGGAATCATTGATTGGCATGTCCTTATCTTCCTCATCCCCTAACTCTTGCTTCAATTTGGAGAGATGATCAACTACAACATTCTCAGTACCTTTCTTATCTCAAATTTTCAGATCGAATTCTTGTAACAAAAGAATCCATCTGATTAGGCGAGGCTTGGCTTCCTTCTTACTTAAAAGGTACCAGATGGCTGCATGATCTGTGAAGACAATCACCTTTGAATATACCAAATAGGATCTGAACTTGTCAACTGCATAAACTACCGCAAGGAGTTCCTTTTCGGTTGTGGCATAGTTCAATTGAGCTTCATCTAGAGTCTTGCTAGCATAGTAGATTGCATGAACCTTCCTATCCTTCCTTTGGCTAAGCACCGCTCCTATTGCATAGTCACTAGCATCGCACATCACCTCAAACGGTAGATTCCAATCCGGTGCTTGCATAATTGGGGCGGAAATCAATGCTTTCTTCAACCTGTAAAATGCATCCAAACAGTCTTGATTAAAATCAAAAGGAACATCTTTAGCAAGCAAGTTAGTCAAAGGTTTAGCAATTTTAGAGAAATCTTTGATGAAACGTCGGTAGAAACTAGCGTGTCCTAGAAAACTCCTCACTCCCTTCACAGAAGTTGGGGGAGGCAATTTCTCTATGATGTCCACTTTGGCTTTGTCTACCTCAATCCCATGTTCAGATACTTGATGGCTAAGGACAATCCCTTCTCTTACCATAAAATAGCATTTCTCCTAGTTGAGAACCAGATTTACCTCCTCACATCTCTGCAACACTTGAGATAAATTAGTTAAACAGTTATCAAAGGAAGTGCCATATACAGAAAAATCATCCATAAAAACTTCCATGATATTTTCAATAAAATCAAAAAAATAGCCATCATACAACGCTGAAAAGTAGCTAGAGCATTACACAGACCAAAAGGCATTCTTCTATATGCAAAAGTACCATAAGGACATGTAAATGTGGTATTTTCCTGATCATTTGGATGTATAGGGATTTGAAAGAAACCAGAATAACCATCCAAATAACAGAAATGTGAATGCTTAGCTAACCTTTCCAAAGTTTGATCAATGAAGGGAAGAGGGAAATGATCTTTCCGGGTTGCCTTATTTAATTTCCTATAGTCAATGCACATTCTCTAACCCGTGACAGTCTTAGTGGAATTAGCTCATTGTTTTCATTTTTTACCACAGTTAACCCCCTTTCTTAGGCACAACATGAACCGGGCTAACCCACTGACTATCTGAAATTGGGTAAATTACCCCAGCATCTAACAACTTCATTATTTCCTTCTTCACAACTTCTTTCATATTAGGGTTCAACTTTCTTTGATGTTGAATGGAGGGCTTATTATTTTCCTCCATCAATATCCTATGCATGCATATAGAAGGACTAATCCCTTTCAAATCAGAAATTGTATATCCCAAAGCTTTTCTATGAGTTCTAAGCTGCCTAAGTAATTTTTCAGTTTCAATAGTAGTTAGATTTGCATTAACTATCACAGGATAAGTGGAATGGGGTCCTAAAAATTCATATCTGAGGTAAGATGGGAGAGGTTTCAATTCTACCTTTGGTGTTGTGTCTTCCTCAGTGGTGGTTTTGTTAGACTCCACTTCCAATGATTCAATAGCTACTTCAGGGAGGGGAAGTGGTGGGTTTGCTTCCAAAAACTGTGTATATGCAGTAGTTTCTTCATCTTCAATCACTCCTTTTGTGACTAGACAGTCTTTAAGAGGATCTTGGAGGCTCCCCTTTAGAAGGTTTTCTTTCACAGCTTTGTCTAGCACATCTACCCTACAAATTGAGTATTCACAAATAGGTAATTTAATTGATTCATTCAAATTAAATTCAACCTTTTTATCCCCAACAGACAATGAAAGTTTACCATTTTTAACATCAATTAGAGCACCAGCAGTGGCTAGAAATGGTCTACCCAAAATGATAGGGATTTGTAAATCCTCTTCCATTTCAAGCACAACAAAATCAACAGGTATGAAAAACTTACCCACTTTGATAGGTATATCTTCAAGAATACCTACTGGATATTTTACTGAACGGTCGGCTAGTTGGAGAGAAACTGTGGTGGGCTTCATCTCCTCTATGTTCAATCTCCTTGCAACCGTCAGTGACATAAGGCTTACACTCGCTCCTAAGTCACACAATGCCCGATCAATTGGAACATTTCCTATCACACAAGGAATGGAGAAGCCGCCTGGGTCCTTTAGCTTATGAGGTAGCTTATTTTGGATGATGGCACTACACTCCTCAGTCAAAGCTACAGTTTCATGCTCCTCTAACTTCCTCTTGTTGGAGAGAATGTCCTTCAAAAATTTTGCATATGATGGCATTTGTGAGAGTGCATCAGTGAAGGGGATATTGATGTACAACTTTTTCAGCACTTCCAAGAACTTTCCAAACTGCTTATCAAGTTTAGCCTTGGCTAATCTTTGAGGATAAGGGATAGGTGGTTTGTACGGTTTCGGAGGGACATATTTGGACTTGTCTAGTAACTCCCCTTCTTTCTCTTCAGCATCAATGGGATTTGAGGCCTTGTTGCCTTCTTTTTGCTCCTCCCCAACACTTATCTCTTTTTCACTTTCTTGAGTGGCAATTGGATCATTCAATGATTTTCCACTCCTAAGAGTTACTGTCTTACAATGCTCCCTAGGATTTGATTCAGGTTGAGAAGGGAGTTGGCCAAAAGCTCTTGAAGAAGATGCAAAAGCTTGTTGAGCAATTTGAGTTTCCAGCATCTTTCCATAAGTGGCCAAGGAATCTACCTTAGAAGACAGTTGCCTAATTGAGTCCTCCATGGCTCTACCATGCTGTCTAAATTCTTCATTGGTCTTCTCTTAAGAAATAAGAAATTTCTCCAAGAGGCCTTCTAATTTGGTAGTGGAAGAGGTTTGGGCTGGTGGGTTGTATGATCTTTGGTTTTGAAAACCACGTGGTGGAGGTTTATTGGTGATGTTTTGTGTGTTGTATGGCTGGGTGGGTTTGTAGGAGAAATTTGGGTGATTCCTCCATGATGGATTGTAGGTGTTTCCAAATGGTTCATTGTGATTTTTCTGTCCAAACCTACTGTTATTCACATAGTTCATTTGCTCAGTAAAATCTTGCCCCAATGTACACTCAGCTGCCATATGCCTTGTAATACCACAAATCTCACAAGGAATGTCAGTAGCACCTGTTGTATTTACACTGTTAACATGAAATTTATCGAACTTAGCCATAAGTGCATCTACCTTGCTACCTAGGCTTCCTAATGCATCTACTTTAGCAGACAAATGATTAAAAGCGTCTAATTCATACTTCCCTGTTGCTTTTCTTGAAGGTCTCCTCTCATTTGACCATTGATAATGGTTCAAAGCCATATCTTCAATCAGCTCATAAGCTTCATCCAATCTTTTATTCATCAAAGCACCTCCAGCAGCAGCATCCATAGTAAGCTTAGTGTTGTAATTCAAATCATTGTAGAAGGCATGAAGAACAAGCCATTTTTCTAGCCCATGGTGTGGACACAGCCTCAACAGTTCCTTATATCTATCCCAAGCATCAAACAGTGATTCTCCTTCTCTTTGAGAAAATGTAGTGATTTCATTTCTTAATTATGCAGTTTTGCTTGGAGGAAAGTATCTTGATAGGAAAGCCCTTAGTAGCTCTTCCCATGTGGTAATTGATCCAGCTGGTAAAGAGTGCAACCAAGCTCTTGCTCTATCCCTTAAGGAGAATGGGAAGAGTCTAAGCTTGATGGCATCCGCTTGTACACTATTGATCTTTATTGTATCACAGTATTCTAGAAAAATCTAGATGTGGAGGTTGGGATCCTCCATTGGCAATCCACCGAACTGGTTTTGCTGCACCATAGACAATAAAGCTGGCTTCAATTCAAAGTTGTTTGCCTCAACAACGGGCCTTCGTATACTGGATTGAAGACCAGTGGCATCGGGTGCTGCAAACTTTCTAAGTGATCTATTGTCCATGTCTTGAATTACTGGTTTAGTATAGATTTCTTTTTGGATGTGAATTGACTGCTGCTCTCTTCTTCTCCTATGCAGAGTTCTTTCAATTTCTGGATCTAAGTCAAGAATTCCTTCGAGACTTTTTCTTCGCATATACAAAGATTTTCTGCACAAAGATTTAGTAACACTCGAACAGAACAAGGTGAGAAAGAAATGTTATAAAAGTAAGAAAAATCAAAACAAGAGGAATTATGAACTAAAAGAAAAAGAATTGCCTAGTCTAATTCACTCAAAATTTGTTGTTAATATCAACTGGATACAATCCCCGGCAACGGCGCCAAAAACTTGACTGTGCAATCCCGCAAGTGCACGGGTTAAGTCGAGTTATAGTATAAAAGATTATCGTTCTCCACAGGGATTGTAGGTTGAATACTAACTAAATCTCAAGTAAAATTATCTAAGCGGATCAATTGATAGTGTGAATCAAGAATAAATTGTAAAACAGAGCTTAGCTATCAAAAATAAAGTTTGATTCAATGGAATAAAAGCGTACTCAACTTAAGGATCCCTTGTACATTTCATTGTGGAATGAAAATAATTCTTTAACTTAGTTTACTGTTAATTAAGATTGTTGGATTACCAAAATTAAGCTATACCTCATTGCAAGGCTACTAGCTACTAACCAAAAGATTAAGTGCCCAGAATTACTCTAGTAATCACTTATCTAGGTTGCATTAACTTGCTTAGAATCCATTCTTGGACATGTCATCCTGTGCAAAAGAATACAATCAGCTTAATTCCTAAGTCTAATTTATATCCCAATGATCATGCAAGATCCGATTAATTAATTGGTCATTTCAACCTAGAATCAATTAATCCATAACACAAATCCAATATTCCGGATATATTGGCTTGTTCCAGAAAAAACAGAAAAATCAAATCATAATTCAACAGTAAATCAAGCTAGATCATATAAAATTCAGTTCCATAACTCCATGAACAAGTTCATCCAAGCTGAGCACAAGGGTTTAGTGTGAAAACATTACAAGATCAGAAGAAAACAAGAAAACAGAGAGGGAAGTCAAATAATTCATGAAGATCTACAAATTTCTTGCTTGATTCTTCAATTCCTCGCTTGAATCCGCGTTAGAAGGTCCCCTTGGTGAGTTTGGATCTCTCCTAGGGCTTCTCCCAGCAGCTCTCCTTGTTAATTCTCAATTTCTCCTCTTCCCTTCTCTTTTAAAATTTCGCGCAAAACTTATATTGGTGATGTACACGGGGGTCAACATGTCCCATGTTTAACCCCGTGTTTCTCAGCGAAAGTTGAGCAGCACGAAACACATTGTGCGACACGCCCCATGTTCTTTTCCAAATTGTCAAGCAGAAATGAACATGGTGTAATACACGGCCCGTGTAGTAACCCGTGTTCTTCAACGAAGACTGATCAGCATGTTACACGGGGTGTGACACTCCCTGTGTTTTCCTCAGAAACGAATGGCAGTAAGATACACGGGGTAGAACACATCCCGTGTTTGACCTCGTGTTCTTCTCTGAGCAGCCCAGTGAAGCTACGAAGCAATCCAGAATGAAACATGGCCCTAAACACGGGGTTCCCATACCCCGTGTTCTTTGTCATGTGAACAAATTTGCTTTAATTCTTCACAATTTGATTGGTTTTGCTTCCGGATCCTTTTCTTATGCTCATATGTATCATTTCAAGACCTGAAAATAAAATATAGAGCATCTAAGTATCCTTTTCAATCAATTTGTACAAAATACTAAGTAAATGAGTGATGAAACACATAGAATTTAGGTACATTTGTGCATTTATCAAAGTGCTTTCAGAACTAGCATTGACTTGTTATTAGCTATATTGACCTAACTGATGGGGTCACTAAACATATAAGTTAGGTTACCATGAATATTAATTTTTTAAATTGGCTTTAGTCCTATTCCTTTTAATGTCTCAATTATTTGTTTTCTACTTAGGGTTTTCATTTAAGGATTAGCCAAAGCCAGGTTCTAAAGTGAGGAATGGGATAAATAAGTAAGCAAAGGAGGAAGGAAGGTTGCTTGACCAATGAGTATGCTTACCTGTGTACCCTTGTTATAAAGGAAGGAAGCATTGTAATAGTAAGCCTATTCTCTGATTTCACATAATTTATAAAAAATTATTCCATCTATGAGAAATTGTTTCATAACATTATGTCTTAATTGAATATATCAATTTTCTTTCCATTGAAAGCTTTATTCTTATTAACAACTATTGTTGATTAATAGTCACAATGCATAAATATCAAAGGTCTCAATTTTGCTCTTATCCATTTAGCTTCTTTTTTTTACCATCTCTAAAGCCATAAATTTTAACTCCATGGTGGATTTAAATATAATTATTTGCTTAGATGATTTCCAAGTCAGTGCATCGCCATTAAGGATGAATATAAAACCATTATTATATTTTATCTCATTTAGATCAATGATTTAATTAGCATTACTATATCTTTCTATTATAACAAGAAATTCATTATACAAAATACCATAGTTAATGGTACCTTTTAGATATTTCATTATTCTAATTAGTGCATTGCAATGATCTTGTTTGAGATTATAAGTTTATCTACTTAATTTACGTATAGCATATGCTATTTTCGGCCTAGAAAAATTCATTAAATGTATCATACTCCCAATGAGCATACTTAAACTAAGCGACTAAGTGACCAAATTTTTTTTTAATTAAGTACTAACATCATAAGAAGTATTAATGGGTTTTTCCTCTAAGTAATCAAACTTCCTAAGAACTTTTTGCATATAATTCTCCTATGTTAACATGATGCCATCATCTTTTCCTATAATTTTAATACCTAATATAACACTAGCTTCACTTATATCTTTTATTTCAAAATTTAAGGTTAAGAAGTTTTAGTCTCATGCACTATTTGAATACTAGTGCTAAAAACAAGAATATTATCAACATATAAATTAATGACTACATATTCATTATTTTCACACTTTATATATACATATTTATCCACTTTAACCCATGAAAACCACTACTTATCAAAGTTTAATCAAATTTCTCATGCTACTATTTAGGTGTTTATTTTAGGCTATATAAAGACTTTCTTAATTTATAAACTTTATCTTCTTGTCTTAGGACCTCATAATCTTTAAGTTGTATGATATAAATTTCCTCCATTAAGTCACCATTTCAAAAGGTAGTTTTTACACCCATTTAACATATAACCAAATTGAAAATAGAAGAATTCAAATAACATATGAATTGAAGAAATCCTTGTTACTAGTGCAAAATTATTGAAATAATCAATGTTATATTTTTGTAAAAACTTTTTGCAATAAAACAAGTTTTAAACTTTTCAATTAAGCCATCAGGAGAATATTTCTTGTTAAAGATCTATTTACAACCTATTAACTTTACCCTAAGGGTAAGTTCACTAATTCTCAAGTTTGATTTTTTGAAATTGATTCAATTTTTGTTTTACTTGTTTCTTTTTGAAACTTTACTTTAGAATAAGATTGAGGATCTTTATCAATAATAAGATGTAAAATTCATTTCCAATAGAAGTTATTTTTTTTATCTTTCACTTATTCTCAAAATTTAATCAAACTATTTCAAATTAGTTAATTATTTAAATTCTTCGTTGTATGAGCAATTTTATCACATAATGGATAAATGTGTTCAAATAATTCAACATTCTATCTTTATTATTGTATTGCAATCAAGCATATTACTTTTTAAGATAAGAAATCTATTTACTTCACTATTAATCACATATCCCGCAAACATACAAGTAGTGGTTTTTTACTCTATTTTTCCTTTTTTTTAGGTTCAAGCAACAAGATTTTGACTAAACACCCCATATTTCAAATATTTCAAATTAGGTGCATGTGTTTTCCATAATCCACAAAGTGTCTTCATTATTTTCTTATAAAGTATCCTATTTTATAAGTGACCTGATGATAAAATTGCTTCCTCCTATAAACTAAGTGCAAAAGAGTTTATTAACAAAGAATCTATTATTCTTTTAGTGCTCTATTTTTTCTTTTTGCTACCCTATTTGATTTAGGTGAGTACAATGGTGTTAACTCATGTATTATCCCTTCTTTTTCTCAAAAACCATTAAATAAGGTAATTTTGCCACCTCTATATGATCTAATCCTTTTAATTTCCTTACTTTAACCTCAATTTTGTATTGTGGGAACATAGGAAAAAGCTTCATCTTTTTTCCTAATTAAATATACTTTGGTATATTTAGAATAATCATATTAACATAATACTTGTTACCACATCTCATCATAGTTTATTTATTTAATTTTAAGTCACTTAGGTTTGTATGTATTAAATCTAATAAGTTTGATACTTTATCATTTGTGGATGCACATGTTTACTTGGCCAACTTAAATTTTGTGCAAATTTAATATTTATTCATATTATTAGAGATAAACATTGGTATTAATCTTGGTGAATTCATTTTCATAACATACAAAGTATTTATATGTCATAATTTGACCTTCCATAATTTTTTTTAAAAAATCAAGCAAGTAAGTAAAAGAGGATGCAATTTCATTCATAACATCAAGAATATCTAGTACAAGCCAATCTTGATTCTAGTATCCCTTTCCCATAAAGATATTATTTTTAGTCTTGATAGTTTTATCATATTTAAATGATACTTTAATCCTAATTATTCCAAGCAAAGATATAGAAATTAAGCTTGTTTTGTATTAGCAACATGTAAAATATCATTTAATCCTAAGGTTTTTCCAAATGTGAGTTTTAGAAAGACTTTACTCTTCCCAAGAACATTTGTAACTCTTGAATCACTAAGGTAGACAATATCTTCTCCATATTCTATTAATGATTAGAAGTTGAAGGCCTTTTTAGTAATGCAGATATGCTTTGTAGCATTAGAGTCTACCACCTAATCTTTTAAATTGGCCATAACATTTGCTTAAGAAATAACTGCAATAGTAATATCATCATCACCTCCAACTATATTTTCCTTTGGTTTTGAAGGATTGTCAATTCTCACTCTTTTTTTAGCATTGAAGCGCATAATGTCCTAACTCTCTATAACATAATATTTTCCTTTCTTTTTCTTAAAAGTGGGATTATTTGCTTTAGGCTTATAATTGTTCTTTGAGTCAACAAGGAAAAGTTTAGGATTGTACCTCTTTTAGTTTGGTTGTAGATTATCTTATGCTAAATTTATCTCATTGTTAATACTTTTACCTTAGTAACTTAGAATTTTTTATGGTTGGTATCTTTAATAATAATGTGCATGATTAATTTTGTTAGTATAAGTTACTTATGCTTGTGTTTGAGTTATTGTTTACAATCTTTTCATGAATTTGGTAGCTTTTTTATTAGTATTTTAATGACAAATTCTTCTTGCAACATAATCTTTTTATCTTTCAAGTCTTTATCAATTTGTGGTATTCATTTATCTATGCTTTGGTATTCTTTTCTTCATTCATCACTTAACAATGGAAGTTCCTAATTACAAATTTCTCTTTCCCCACATCTTTGACAATGTATTTAAGAGTCATTGAATCCCAAATTTCTTTAGATTCCTTACAAGAATAGTAAACATCAAATACTTCGTTATATAATATGCTAAGAATTGTATGTTAATAAACTTTATTGGCATATTGCTAAATTTTAGAGTTTTGTTCATTTTCAACCTTAGTGAGTGTCCATCCTACCTAATGGATGTGCATAATGGAAGAAAATTGCTCTTGCCACCTTTTAAAATTTTAACCATCAAACACTAAAATCTTGAAGATATTTAGGAATGACTTTACATATGAGAGAGTGTGTGTCAATAGATTGGTATCAACAGTTACAAATATAAGTGGTAGTAGACTCCATTATTGGTAGTAATAATAGGATTGATATTAGTAGCCTTAACTCCTTGATATTGTTAGTTGTAGTAGGCAATATGAGGTGCAAAATGGGATATTGTCCTTAAGGAATTATCCAACATTCTTCATGCAAAGGTTGAAATTGGAAACTTTCCCAAGATTTAACAAATTTGTTTTCTTTAGAAGGCATAATAAAGTAGTATGCAAACAATAGGAAAGTGTAAAACCTAGTAAAAAAGAAATGTCTAAGGAAAAGAAGTAGAAAACATATGAGAGTTTTTCAATTTTGCAATGTTAAAATAAAAAGTAGGCTGTAGTATTTATCGATAATGAAAAAATGCACCAAAAAATGCAATTGGAGAAAATTTTAGGTAAAATAATGTTGGAGAAAATTTACAAAAATTACATTAGAGAAAATCTTGGAAACATTGGTTGCATGAAAAAATCTTAAGTTGTCTCTTAAGAAAAATCAAGTCACTTACTTAATTTTTAACAAACAAAAAATTATAATTTTTAGATAAAACATAATTATTTTAAAATACTAAAAAAATTATTTTTTAAGTCACTTAAAAATAAACTTAGGCCAACCTTTTGTATTACTTATGTGCAAAGGGTAAATTCACCAATTATAATTGCTTTGACCCACCTTTTATGTGCAAGCCTACCACTTCCTTTGCTTGTCAATTTATTTATGTTATGATCCTCATATTTAAACTTTCACAAGAGGCTTAGCTTAGTTGATGTGGGACTAAGCCTTTTGAAATACTAACCTACTTACAATATAAAGCACTTATAAAATAAATTATAAATAAACCAATTTTAATACTTAATTTAAATTACAAATAAGTAAAGTAAATTTGAGAGGCATCACATCTATATACACCTTATTTTTCTTTCAAAGAATTATAGATAGCAAAAAGCAGAAAGTGTAGAAATCAATACCCATAAAAATAAGTTGTCAAATGCTAGAAGCTATTGCTCAATTGTATTATGGTTCAATCTTAACATTTTTTGTGCACATCACTATTATAGAATTACTGGTATATGTCAAGTGTTTAGAGAATTATATATTGGTTATATAACTATCATAAAATATAATACAATAATTATTATATAAAAAGCTAACATTGTTTCTTTTGATAGCATCATAGGAAATAACTGACATGTAATGTCAAAAATACTACTTTGATTTCTTTAAATAATTAACATGGCATGTCCCTTCCCAATCGTAACCCTAACTCCCTATTCCTCATTCCCTTGTCTTCTTTATTTCTTTTATATTCTTCCTTATAAATCATCCTCACTAAAAATAAAAACTAATAGCTCATATCACACTACAGAATCCTAATTTAAACAATTTTAAAGAATATTTTGAATAAAAAAAATTTAAAAATAATGAAAGATTATATATAATATTCCAATAAGATATGAATATTTTATTAAATCTATCTTAATATTTATTACTTAATATGTAAAGTTTGCTTTCCTTAGCATATCATTCTCGAATCTAATACTTGTAAATGTTAATGTATTTATTAAAAATTAATGCATGATATTGTATATTATTATAAATAAATAGTAGAGAATACTATCAAATGCTAAAGAAAATGAATGAAATTAAATTTTTTACTTGTATAAACCTATAAAAGTTGCATTAAAATGATAAATAAAAAAGAAATTAAAAATTAAATTACAAGAATAAACAAAATATTAAAATAAGTCCCTAAACCTCACATAAACTAACAAAGCTTTAGTCTTGTAAAATAATTTTAGAGTTAGAAGTTGAGCATAAATACAAAATTAAAAAGAATTATTTTAAGGTTGGAAAGGGAATATACCTCATTAAATAGATAATCATTTCAGGGTTGGTAAAGTTTCAAAATGAAATTTATAAATAACATCATACTTTACTTTTTTTTTATCTCACTTCAATAATTTACCTTTTTATTTTTAACTTGTTTTCAAAGGTAGAAATTTTCTTGTTAGTTACTACAAAATACGAACATCTAAAGTTAGCACAACTATTAAATGTTAATTAAGTACAAAAATATCATCATATCTAATAACATGATGTTGTCCTATCAACTACTTTTTGACATCGGTTCCAAAGTAAGAATCAATATCATAATAATTGAATGTCAATTACCAATAAAAATTAATTTCTTTTGCTTGGCCAACCTTTTCAATTATAAATTCTTTTTCTAGAATCCAAAACCCAATTTAAATATAACACATATTTATACAAGTTCATGGAGAAGCAAAATTCATTTATATTTATCGCATAAACATATATCAAAATAAATAAAACATATCATTTAATTTTTAGTTTTGAAAGTGGTATCAAGAAACAATTTTAAAATTTAAGTATCAATTTTGTAAAAATACAAACATTATTTAATGAACACATTAATTTCTTTTTACAATTTAACTTATTATAAGTAAAATTAGTAATATTAAAATTCTTTTTTGCATTGTTATGTTTTTTTATACAATTAAACGAATACAAATAGCAAAAGATTGAATGTAAATGTATAAACAAATGAGAAAAAGATAAAAAATTATGAAAATATATTTTGTAATTTTATTTATTTTTATATTAGTAAATTGATATATATATATATATATATAATGCTATAATTTATAACAAATAATAGAGACAACTTTTGAATGGAAAGGATAGAGTAATAGCTTCTAGAATTTATCAATAAAGATGACTTGTCAGATAAACGATGTCAATTATCGTATTCAAAATTATCAAGACTATTGAAAGGGTTTTAGAATTTTTCAAAGTTTCTTCCAAGGGTTTGTACCCCTAGTGTAATGATGAATACAAGGATTCCATAAAACTTTTGGAAAGATTCTTGTTCATAGTCTTTCAAAGTGCTTTGTAAAATTGTAATACCCGAGTTAATGCCTAAATTTTATTGGTATTTACTTAAAATCTTTTATTTTTTTAAGATTTAAAGCACTTACTTTAATAAACTACACCATTTAAAATTTTCCTATTTAAATAAATTTTGAATAAAAATTAATTAATTATTTGTATATTTTACCTTATGACAAAAATTTAGGAAATTAGTATTATTTTTTTTAATAATAACGTAATTATATTTACTTGGTTAGGGTGTTGTTTCAAGATTTACTTAAATGATTTTTATGGTATCTTTTCCTATAAAATTGAGAATTTTTAACAAATATGAGTATATTAATTTATGAATATATTTGTGCATGTTCTAATAAACTATTTCATATGAGAAAACAATGTATAAAAGATGAGAAGCTAGAATTACCCTTAATATTTGGGCTATCATACACTCAACAAGTCATTTTATTTTCCTTAACTCATTTTCTTATTTTATAGAAAAGCAAAGGTTGAGATTATGAAAAGAATGTGAGCTCACGATACACTTAGTATACATTACCTTTTTTCTAACCTCCTTTCATTTTGGTCAAATTCTTTCTTATCTAGATTCACACATTGGTTTTATTTATGTTTACAGGTTTGGTTTTGTTTTGATTATAACCCTATTTTTCCTTTTCTAGCTATCTTTTTCTTCTCTCGTCATGCTACCACCTTTCCATTGGATTGATGCCACTTACCATCCTTCTTTCTTATGTCTCTTTCTTAACAATTTACAACTATGGATGGTAAAAAATTCTTCCAAATTACTACTCATCTTGGTTATGAAATAGACCTACGTGGACTTCATTTTACTAACATTAAACACTATCTTATCATTAATTGAGTTATTGTCAACCTTTTTGGATAAAGGTAAGTTTTTTCAAAGCAAAATATTTTAATTTTTAAGCTTGTAAGAGCTTAATTAAGGAAATCTCTATTATATGTGATTTCCGATTCATTAGTAAAGAGTTAAAAATATAAGAAATTTATGTCTAAGATGTTAGAATAATATGATTAGAGCTACCTTAGAATGTGATTTCTTAATATTTTAAGTTGTAGATGCATGATTTAGAAGTTCTTTTAGTTTACCTATTTTTGAATTCTTGCTTTAAACTTAAAAATATAATGAAGTAATGACAAGGATTGTTAGTATAGTGTGATTAGAACTTAGAGTGATGATTACTTTAAAAGGAAAATAATCAATATTAGCATCCTCATAATTTACTCTTATAGGTTAATAAATAAAAGAAAGAAAATGAGAGCCTAGATGCTTTGAAAAATTTTAAAAGGATTAAGTGAATGTATATTCTAACACAACCAATATTTTGTGTAATTATCTTTATTTCTTAAATTATTCTTTATCAAACATATTGATCACATTTGTACTTAAAAATATAATATCTACAAATTCCTTGAATGCTTAGGTATAGAGAATTACAATGTTGATTGTTTATAATTGGTTATCTATTATGAAGTTAGATTATATAGCTAGTATATTGACTCATATAATGAATCTTGTGGATTATTGTTATATATATATATATATATATATATATATATATATATATATATATATATATATATATATTAAAGTTATGAAGTAAAGACACAATATTGTTGGTGATTGGAATATTATATTGTTATTGTGTTTATTGAAATTTGATAATTATTATTTATGGCCACATAATAAAGGCATGGATTTGTTGATGATGGATATTGGTGATCTTGTGATGAAAATAGGTGATTTTGTTAAATTATAATTTATAAATTTGTTAACATATAATTTGTGAAATATCATGAAAACAATGCCTTGGTCATGTTTAATGTGATTGAAATAGGGTTGGATATAATATTTGATCACTGCCAAATCTAGGAAAATGTTTGTGAAAGTATAAAATTAACTCAGAGGGACAACACTATATTTGTGAAGGAATATGATTGATTAGGAGTTTTAAGAAAATTTAATTGTATTTATAAGTCTATAATCATGTATATATATATATATATATATATATATATATATATATATATATATATATATATATATATATATATATATATATATATATATATATTTGCTTTGTATGGTTAAATATGTAATGGTAGCATTATAAATGCCCTTTTGGTTGTTAATTAGGTTGTATAAATGAATGTGAGGACTTTGTCATTCAATGTTCCCTATGCGAGATATTTTAGGAAATGTTATACTATTATAAACCTTATAATGTTTCTCTTTACTTGGAGTGAATGGAATTTGGTTAATGGACTATAAAACCATTTGCATTCCATTATTTCTCTTATTCATAAGAATACTAATGAATTGTTCAAGCAAAGGAAAAAATTAGTTAAATTGTTTGTAAGTCAGATAATTAGGATATGTAACCTAATATGACTATTCATTATACTAAACACTTTAATCATTTGAATGATCCATTTTGGCTGACTTTAAACATTTATTCTTAGTAGATATATGCTCACTAGGCTTGTAAAACTTATGCTTTTATGTACTTTAAATAGTTTTAGGGTCAACTTGTATCATTCATTTGAAATGCTTTGATGGAAGTTTAAGGCATTTAGCAAAAGAATTTGACAATTGAGAAGTATTGGTCGTAAAACATGTGGTTATAGGCATTATATACAATTATTATTTATATTCATGTAAGATTTATAATGCTTGTCAATTAAGTCACACATTTTCATCTTTAGGGAAATTAACCCTCCTAAATGTCTAAAATAGATGAAACTCTATTCCTTTTTGAAATTTATGCTGCACTTTAGTTTATATAAGAATTAAGGTATTCATATCATGTTAGAGTCTACATGGCTAGTCATAAAGGCTTATGGAAACAAAGTAATTAGTTCTATACAGGTCATAATTAGGATGATTCATGATAAGAATACTTTTATTCATAATCGAAGTATGGGCACAAGTCCTTGGAAGAAACCTTGGTTGATTCAATAATCTTCTTAATAGCATGGTGATTCTAAATACAACAATCTATACTTTGCAAAGCATAAACCTTCTTTTGGATAAAAAGGTAGATCAATGGCTTTTACAATCCATAAAAAAATGGCTTCTAAGATGAATAGTATAAATTGCTATATTTAATATTACAATAACTATTGAGAAGGTGATGAAATCTATCAAAAGTCCTTTTAAAGACTTATACCTGCATTTTAGCAATAAGTATAAGGATTTTACATAGTATTTGGAAGGATTCTTTTCGAATTCCTTTCAAATGTTTTATACATTGATTGTGTTCATAGTTGAAGTATGGGTACTAACCTTAAGAAGGACTTTAGATGGATTTAAGAACCTTCATAATATCTTGGTAAGGCCAAATACCATGACCTATACCTTCTAACAGAAGTTATGTTTTTTTATGTTAGGTGAGTTATCTTGATATATAGTTAAATTGTTTCAAAAGGTTAGGTTAAGTAATATTTATAAGGTTTACAGAAAACATTAGATATTAGTTATTGATAAAAACTAATGTCATAGGTTTGTTCATTTCTTGATAAAGTGGTGGTTGTCATACCATAAGATGTTAGTGAAATACATAACTAATGTGCAAACTTTTAATCTTAACATTTATAATAATTGAAATGGAGTTAAATGACGATTATTTTAAAAAGCTAACATGTTAAGTTTTTAAAGTTTCTATGTAACCTTATAAATGTTATTCATCAAACTTCTCTAGGTTTTTCCATTTTCCTTAAAAATCAATAGTTGCTATCATTTTAGATGTTGATTAATCCCAAAACCAACTTTTTTAAGTTTTTCATTTCTTTAGCAAGGATGTTTAAAATATCTTTAAATGTGTATTCTGTAAAATATCGATGTTATAATCATCTAAAACCATCTTATTATTGTAAAGTTTTTTATATCAATTTTATTATATACTTGCATTGAAGTTGCAAATATGAAAAGAAGTGATTTTCAATTATTTTAAGCAAAATGATATTTTTGTTTTGATCTTTTATTTGGTAATCTTTGCAACTCAAATGCTAATTATATGGATTTAATATAAAATTTAATTGCTATTGAATAATTTAAAATAAATGTAGTGAGCATATATAAATGAGTAAAGAGAAATAATTTTGAAAATTTTATATTGTAACTTTTTTTCAAATCATTACATGTATATATATATGTATTTTATAAAATAATTTGCACAAAAATTACACTAAATTTTTAATATAAAAAATATAAAAAATACATTGGTTATTAGCTAAATTCAACATCATATTTATTAGTGGTTTCCAATGAAAATGGCAATTGTTGTACCATTAAATATTAGTTAATTAAAAGATTGATGTTTAAAATTTTTATATTTTCTAGAGAAATGCATGAAATGCTCTTTCAATGATGGTTATGTGCAAAATAAATGTTTTAAATTTTCACTTTCATAATCATAAATGTTGTATTTTTAGATGTAAGTGAATTAAAAAAATGATACATTAACGTTTATCTAAAATTTCAAAATTATCACCATATTAATATAAATGTTAGTTATAAGTAAAATTGATACGTTAAAGTTTATTAAAAATTTCAAAATGCCATTACATTAATATAAATGTTAGTTATATTTAAAAATCATCATCATTAGTTTCAATATAATTTTAAAAATATTATCGCATTAAAATAAAATTAGTGTTAGCTTTAACTGATATTTATCCACCAATGTTTGTCAGGATACTACAAAAAAAGAAAAAGGAGCATGTAGATGACAAAAGTCATTTGACTAGGCTAGCTTAATTGTTTGTATATATGTCTTAAATGACATTATCATGTGTATCGATGATGTGCTGGTGCATAGTATACTATAGATATCCACCAAGAGTAGTATATAGAATCTTTGGTATTTGTAGCCAATACGAATACAACTAGCCACATGCCTTTTCTGTGGCTTTTCATGCAATTGCATGTTGAGATCTTTTAGATTATCATTAATTTCTTATTTTTTTAAGGATATTTTTTATTCTTTTCTGATCATTTCCTTCTTTCAAATAGAGGAAAAAAATTCCTTTATGCTCTTTCACGTGTACACATAATATATGTTCCTTTCGACAAGGTCCCCTTCTTAACCCCACTTTCCCATTCCACTACTTATAAATTAGAATTTCTTTTCATTTTTCATGATATAAACTAGCTTTTTTATTTTTTCTAATCATGACATATTATTATTTTTTTAACACTTACAATTATATTTATTTTACTGAAAACACCTAATTAATTTTTAAAATTTTTCTATAAAATTTAAATTTATGACATTTGTAACAAAAAGTGAATTACATCAATCATGCCAAGGCAAAGAATTTTACTTTATTCTCATTAAATTCAGTTCAATTAGTTAGGTATTAGGAATGTATAAGGCATTTTTTTTTTCTAGCTATGAATAAATCATTAATAAAATATTTATGAATTTAAATTATAGTTGTGATTGTGATTGCCTTACAAAAAAAATCATGGGATATAAAACACTAAAAGTAATCATTATTACCTAAATTGTGGCAAAAATATGATTATACTTGCTATAATTATAATATTATAATTATATTATATAATATGATTCATAGTTTAATATCATTATTAATATATAATAATAAGTATTCTTACCAAAATTCCTATTTTCTTATAAATTAATCAAAATAGTTTATGGGTAGTCTTTTTTAGACTTCAATTAAACTATTTTTCCTTTTTTTTCCATGTATGTTTCATTGATATGTATTATGTTATAACATTGAGATTTGCTTATCCTGAATAATTTTATGTGATGTAATTATGATGATTTTATTGTGACTAAGCCTTGTTAGCTATTTATAAATATGGTGATCATCTAGAAAAGATTATGTATGTGATATGGTATGAATACTATGTAAATTGAATGACTGAGATGATTGCAAATTGTGATGTGAAATAAATAATTTGAGTATATGGAGGTAAATATTATCAATTAGATAATTGGTATAATGAGTTTCAAAGATCCAAAAATTTGGTCATAATTATATTCTATTTTAAGATTTATTTAGTATTTGATCATTCTATATAACGAATTCTAAGCATGCTTGTGATAGATATATGCTCATTAAGTTTTGTAACTTATTCCATTTTATTTTCAATATTTTTAGGTTAAGTAATTACCTTCAAGCTTGGTTGCATCTATGGAAAATAAAAGACCACATAATTAGGGAGATTTTGACAGTTGGATTAAGATTAGAAGTATAGTTATTGAAATCTATATAAATAAAGATGTGTGTAAGGGTTATATAGTATTGTATGTATGTCTAAGTTGTTTTCATATCTACAAAGATTATACTTTTTATATTTAAGGTATATGACCCTTGAGAAGCATTTAAAAACAAGACAATTTTGTTCATTTTTTTTCATAAAATTTGAAGCGCATTTTAGTTCCTCATGGAAATAAAGATCCTTAGTGGGCAAAATAGGTATAAATAATGTTAAGGTTGATATAAACTAGATAACACGATTTACGCCAATTGCGATCGAATTTTGGTTATAACATTTAAAAATCATGATCATAAGTTTTCAAATAATTTTAGAAATATTACCCCATCAAAATAAACATCAATGTTAACTTTAATTAACATTTATCTATCAATGTCTATTAGCATACTACAAAAAAAAAAAATAGGCTACATAGATGACAAAATTCATTTGAATAGACTTACTTGATCCCAAATGACATTGTCATGTATAATGAGTCATTTATATAAATTTATATATCTTGTCACCTACACAGATGACTTTTCATGTCATCTACGTATAAGGTAAAGTAGGTTGAGGTGAACACCTCTATATAAATGACAATGTTATTTGTATATAGGTTTTTTTTAGAAGAATTTTAAAGATTTAAACCTTTATATAAATAATAATGTCTATTGTATAAAGTTCATTTATTTATTTTTAAATAAATTTAAAGTTCAATGCTCAATACATATAACATTATTATTTATATTAAATTCTTTTCATTTTTAAAATTATAAATTTAATTTAGAGAATTTATTTCTAATAGCTGGCAATTTAAAAAAGTTCAATACACACTAAAATATTTTTATAATTATTAATAATTATTTATAAATATTATAATATCAATTATAAAAATAAATAAGATAAAAATTAACTTCTAATAATATAAAATAAAAATACAACATCTATATATAATAATATAAAGTATCAAATAAAAAATAAATGCACAATATATATAATAGCTACATAAAATAATAATTATTATTATCTTCACCTTCATCCTCATTATCATCCAAAGGCACATGCAACACTTAGGATGAAGACAAAGGTGGTTACAGTTAAGGTAAAGGCAAAGATTGTTACAACTAGGGAGCTAAGAGATGCTATGGAGCAAAAGGTGACTACTATGTGAATCTAAATGGTACTTTCAACTAAAGGATGTCCATCATTTAAGAAAGATAAGGCATTGTAGGATAAGGTAGAAAGAGTTCTATAAACTACAAAGTAACACAGATTGTGTGAAGGGTAATCTAGGTTAGTTGTTGCACCTGTTCATAATAAAAAATCTAATACTAAAACTTGCTAACTCTTAGTAACTCTTAGTAATGTAGCTCTACATAACCTTTGCAAAATTTACATCCTTTTATTACCTTAAAGGAAATATTATAGTGGATGAGCTAGTGTTGAGGATGCTATATAATGTCATAACAAGCATACAATCAACTACTTTTTTATGCCTTCCACAAGTTTCTAGCATCTTGTCATCAATAACAGGTTCATTAAGTGATAATGAAACAACTAGAGAGTTGCTAAAGGAAGCATATGACTATAAAGATCATTGGGTGACTAGTTCCAATATCTTGGCCTTAATTTTTTAACTAAAATTAAATAATTTAAGTAAACACTTTTCCTACTGTAATTAAAATTATTTAATTATAGATTAATTATTTACATAAGTAGTTTGGACATTCAAATGCACTTATTTCCTAGTATGATATATATAATGTTCATGAAAATTCTCCCTTACCGACTGCAATTCACCAATGTTCTTATTTTTCTATGCTAAATTTAAAACATTGTATTAAAAATTAGTAAGATTTTTTTATAGTAGCATGAGGACTTTGATCCATGGTGATTAGTGTACACCTTCTTCAACTTGTTGTATGAATTTCTTTTAGATAGCTCATGCAAATTCAAACCAAAATATTTACAATTATTAGAAAAATAATTAAAAATTAAAAATGAAAAGTTACTAATCTTTACTTTAACTTTACCTTGTACTCGTTACTATCAAAGAACGTATGTAACTTATCTTAATGGTTTATTGAGATATTTACAAAGCAACATCACCTTGTGATGTGCATGTCATAAATGTCATATTGACCCCTATGCTCCAAGAAATGATTATGGAGAATTAACTTCCAAGCTTTGTATTGATTAGTTATCGTTCATTGGATATCGATAATTAGACATCCTTACTCCTCAAGTTCAATGTCCACAAACTTGAAATGGGATTACATTAAGGTAACAATGTTATGATTATTGTATCCATTAATCTTAATATAAAACATAAAATAATAATGAAGATATATTCAATAATACTTATACAAGATTCCTTGTGTAACACATTCCCTTTTCACCTCAGGTACCCTCTTCTAATTTTTATGGAAGGCCTCACAGTGCTACCTAACTAGCACTCTTATGTCACGTGTAAAATGCTTTGAGTTTGGATCGATTGCCTAACATATACCTATCTTATCAAAATGAACAGGCAATGGTTTTTCATTATCCTTTTAGATTTTTTGGTAAAAGGTTATAGACCTTGACTTATTGCAATATTGTTGAGTTAATGTAGCTTTCAAATATAACATACTATTAATAACATATATTTATAGGAAAAAAATACAAAATGAAGTGTTTGAGTATAAACAATTTTACCTATCTTAGAAAGGGAGGGAATGTGAATGGGGTTATATGGTCGGTTATATCCAACATCTCGCCCATGATAATATAATATAACATCAGCCATAACTATCAAGTTATCATATAAACAATAGTTATTACAATAAAATATAAGTAATAATTATAAGAAAATGTCAAATTTTTATCCTAAAAGCTAAATAACATTTATACTTACAAAATGAATTGTTTAAAATAGTTAGTATAATAGGACATAAATAATACTTACTAGAGAATACAAAATTGATACCTTAAAAGCTTAATTACAATTTGAAAAACAAAAAAATATTGATCTTAATTAAACTCATTGTTAGTAAAAGTAGCAAGGTCATAATCTCTTTTATTAGTTTCATCATCATTATTGGACTTTAAAAGCTCTTCTTATATTTAATTACTAATTGTTTCATTTTCTAAATTGTCATTGTCATTTATAAAGTCATCAACCATTTGTGTGGCAAGACAATCATTATTCGAAGATAAAACATAATGAGGATCATGGTTTTAATCCTATAAGGTAATTTGATCAAAATCTCTAAGATTAATTGTGAGCGTGAAGTTTGCGAAATTATTATCCTATAAATAAGACAAACTATTGACACTAATATCATCATTATTAAGAAAATCCCATATATTGTGATGTATTGCATTATTTATAACTGTCTAGTTTGATCCATTAAAATGATTATCAATGTAGAAAACTTATTTTTCTTGAGACATAAGCATATGTGGATCATCTTTGTACCATTTAACACTGATAAAATATTTATTATATTCTTATCATTGATAATTTTCTTATTTCTATAATCGATTTCATACCATTTATACTTGAAGAAAGTAATAGATTAATTATTTATATAACTCAACTATGATATCCTCTAAAATAACATGAATTTTTTTTTAGTCTCAGGTACAAAAATTCTATTGTTCTATGTTTTAATGCTTAGTATATCAAAAAGTAGTTACAAACCAAACTCTATTTTCCATACATGTTGAACATGATATAATCGTGAAACCTAATCTAGAAGTCAAGAATAGTAGCTCATCAATTGCCTTAGGGAATCTATTATGATGAATGTGGTACATCTATAAAAAAATTTTAAGTCAAGAATAACAAGATGAGTAACCAAAAATGATAATTATAAAAAATTAGTTGAAACAAATATGATAAAGAATTACCTTAGAGTAAAACCAAGAACTAAATAGGGTTTTTTCATAAATAATCAACATTTTACCACCCAAAAGAATATTCCATATAAGAAAATCATTTACAGTCCATAACAATGTCACTCATATCTTAAACATGCTCTTGGTAGTAACATCTCAAGTTTAAACTCCTACCTTATATAACTATTTTAGTTCTTCTACAAGCAATTTTAAGAAAACATTTATATCTCTTTTTAAAGATTGTGGTACAGGGATTAATAGTGTCAACATGAAAAACGATTCTTTCATGGAAAGCAATGGTGGTAAATTGTATGTAGTCATTATAACTAGCCACATACTATATAATAAGTTCATAACACTAAAAGAATTGAATCTATTTGCACTTAACAATCATCCCATATTCCTTGATTTCATGGAGAAATCAAGATGCCTTTTGTTGAAATCTTATTAAGTTTTTCCATCAATAGAATATTGCATAACCCTATCTTTCAGGGATCATCTTGTATGATGCTACATCATATTTTTTACTGTATGCCTTGATTTGTATAACCATTTCAACTTGAGGGGTAACAAAAAATACTTTAACATTTTTTAAAGAACCTTTTTTCCATTTATATTTTTATCAATCCACTGGCTTTCCTCATAAATTGAACAAGTCTCATTTCCAATATGCTCTTTCTAAAAGAACGCACAATTATACTTACAAACATGAATTAACTTATACCCTAATCCTATCCTATTAAGCTATTTCTTTACATTACAATATGATCCTAGCAATTTGTTATTCTTTGGTAGTGCTTCCTTCAACAACTTTAGTAGAAAGTTGAATAACTTATTGGTTCACTTATATAGTACTTTCAAATGTATAATCTTAACTAAGAAATATAATGAAGAAAATTTTATGCAACTAGGCTATAATTCTATTTGAACTTTTATAAACAGGTTATCAAAGTTTTGGCCATAAGATATATCCCCCAAAGGGATTCTCATTCCTATTTCCATCATTGGTATCTACCGTATTAGTGGCATGAGGACTAATGAAGTTATTTATGATGCCAACCATCTTATTAACATCATTAGAGGGTGCCCCTATATAACCTCAGCCCTATATAAATACTATTCCCCATAATGGACCTAATTCATGTATAGCAGATGAAATCTATTATTTATTAAGTGTGCCTTCATGGTGTTTAATGCCAAGTGTAACGCATTTAAACACTTCTTACATAGGCATTTTACTAACCTCTTATCATCAACAAAGTTTATAGTTCTCTCCACACATGCAATAGCATCATTTTAGTACTCATCAGATAATTGATCTTATAAGGTTGTTTAACTTTTGTCAAAAGATATGTTGTAACTAGCCTATAACATCACAAGTTATCATATAATTCAATTATGCATATATATTTATGATGTGTTCTAAATCCACTTTATTACTCCGATTCTAAAAGATAAGGTTTTATCATTTTTAAGATATTCCTGTAGTTATTATCTCGACTTATTAATAATACATTTCATACACTTAGAAATTTTAGCAGTATTTTCCCATAATTTTTCAAATATGTATATTATATATTGACATAGTACACACCTAAAGAATAAAAAAGAGACAAAAATTTTCCACAATATAAAATTATGAGTATATAAGTTAAGCACAATAATTAAATGATATATCTCAAATTATTCAAAATTATAAGATAGTTCAATGATTGATTTGTCTAAAAAGACCAATCAATTCTTGAACAAGTCTAAAGTTATAATACAAATTCATTTTAATTTTAAAATATTATAATTTTTATTATAATAATTTTAATAATATAATAAGATTACTTTCATTAAATTAACAAGTCATTAATTTGTGCACTTTTTATATATTGTTAATGATATATATATTTTAATATTTAATTCCCTCTTCAACATTGTTTGTTAATTTTTAGTATTTTAAATGATTACTTAATAATGTAAATAATTCATGCTATCAAACATTACATATATTTGATAAACTTAATTATTAAAATTTATTACAAAATAGGTGTTCTCTTAGTGTAACTTTATTTTATATAAAATTTAATTATTTAATAAAATTATATAACTTAATTATAATATTAAATTATTATATATTTTATTATCCATTGTCACTTTTTTAGTATTTTAAATTATTACTTAAATTATTAAATATTTCATATTATAAAAAATTTAATACTTTCATTACTGTAATTATCAAAATTATTTGTTAGCATTTTTTAATGACTTTCATTTTTATATAATTTAAAAAATTAATAAAATTATATGAATTACTTCTAATATTAAATTATTACGTAATTTATACTCCACTATTACTTATTTCTTCAACGTTCTATTAAATTTTTTGCATCACTAAATTTTTTTTATTTTTAGTACTATAATGATCAAAATTATATGTTACCATTTTTAATTACTTCTATACATATAATTTAACAATTTGATGAAATTATATAACTTATTTTTAATATTAATTTATTACACATTTTATTCTCTCTTGTTAAATTATGTTACACATTATTAGTTTTTGAATGTTTGTAAAATTATCATTTTGTAAATATGGAAATTACTTCTTTTTTAATTGTTTTAAACAATTATTTAAATTGTTAAATATTTCACATCATTAAAAAATTTTATATTTTCATTACTATAATTGTCAAAATTTATGTGTAATCTTTTCTAAATTAATTTCATTTTTTATGTAATTTAATAATTTAATAAATTATCAAAATTACTTTGAACATTAAATTATTACAAATTTTATCCTCATATCTATATCAAACTCATCAGATGTTTAAAATAATAAACATAATAACTTTTGCAAAATAATAATTTTACTACCTAACACAATAAAGTATTAAGATAAATTTATATTTGAATATTACATCAATATCATTGGATATTCAAACCAATAAACATACCAAAATATATTAAATAATAGTTTTATCAAATTGAATATTATATCAAATTATACAAAATAATAATTTATATTAAAATATTATATCATTATCATCAAATGTTTAAAGTAATAAATATATCAACATACATAGAATAATAATTTTATCACACTTATTAATGAATTAAAATTTTGTTTTTATATATTATATCAATATACCATTAAAATGCATGAGTTTTTTTAGCTTACCTCAATATAATAGTGAAGCAACAATCTACAGTATCAATCAATGATAAAGTAACATGAATTGATCTTCAACAAAATTAATATAGGAATAAATAAAAATTAAAGCATAAAATGTAAAAAACAACAAAAAGGAGGAAGAAATTCTCCTAAGCTCCTAGGAAGACGAGGAAGAAGAAATAACATGTGAAATGATTCTATTTCGAGTGTCAACTAGTATTTAAAGGCATTGGGCTACACAGGTGACAAATATTTTATTGTTTGTGTAGGCCTATAGTTGTCATTGGTGTAAAAAAAGATCAAAGCATATGCGACTCTTTGGCATTTTGGCACTTGTATAGATGACTTAGTCATCTCTATGTTTCTTTTGAATTTTTTTTTCAAAATTTTTTCAAAGGCTATGCAAATGTTTGTTAGTTTTTTGAAATTAGAAAAAAAAAAAAAAAGGGGGTTATGTAGACAACAATGTTGTCTATTTAGCTCACCACAAAAATGTTCCTACCAACTCTATGTGAAATACTTACCTAATGCTATCCAGATGACAATATCATCTATATAGTATTTTTTTATTTTTGTAAAAAATTACTAAAATACTTAAATAGATAAATGAGATTTTGGTGTTTGTATAGCTGTCTTCTAAATAATGTATAATTGTTGTAGTGGCACTTATGTAATGGTGTGTTAAAAAAAAAATTAAATGGTTCCATTTTGAAAGCTCTCCTAATTTTAAATCTCTAGAGAAAGTGGATCAAATCAACTTGGTGCTACATTAATGTAAACAAATTGTAATTAGGCTTGATAGGGATGTTTTAAGACCTTTGACTGATTCTATTCCAAATTGTTCTTCTAAGTTGGAACTAGTCATGACCTCTCTAATTCTAATTGGTGGGTTACTCAATTATACAACTTTATTAATTCATAGCAACATAAAATATAAGAAAATAATAGGAGGCTGCTTGCTAAGTCCTTCAACTTGGTCCACTTGCTTTGGCCACTTCTTCCACATGGCAGCTGCGTTATATTATATAAAATAGCATTAAGATTTATATGGAGAAAGTCAGTTTGATTGTTAACATAAAATTAATCAAAGGTTATTGGCTAAATGCTTGTCTAATCTCAAAAGTAGCTTGAGTTCCTTTTGCAAACGTTAAATTACTATCGAGAGTTTTATATTGTTACGACTAATGATTTATTTTGCATCTTTTAATGCAAAGATAGAATGAGATAATATTTAATCACCTAGAGCTCAAAAGAACTCTAGGGAATGTATCTATATCTATTAGAGAAAGAAAGAAGGTGATGCAGTGGCTAAGCCTATTATCACTTAAGAGGGGGAATAACTTAGGATGTTGAAAACTCTCATAATCCTATTTTGAAGATAAGTATTATTAGAGTTTTTAGTTCCAATCATTATTATGAATTTTATTTACATGAGATTTTTCAACGATTATATTTTAACAGTTATTTTTCAGTAATTAGTTTATAACATTTATTTTCCATTAATGATAACTTTATCATAGTTATAATTTTCTTCTCCTATATGCCTATTATTTGAGAACTTTTGAAATTATTTAAAAGCTTCCTCTTTTCCCTCAAATTACCTCTTCTTTTCCGTTGTATTTTCTCAATTATCAAAATTTTTGTTGGATTAATATTTATTGTGTTTATATATGTTTTGATTGCACAACCAAAACAGCAAAGTTTATTAAATCTTGGAGGATTGCTGCCTAAAACTTTGCATGAAATGTGGAATAACCCTTCAAGATAATAAATCTATACACGTCATATTCCCAATTTTTCTAACAATTAATACATGGATAATATTAACCATGAACCCCAAAGCAGTGCCTAAGGTGCAGTAATTAACCATGTAAAAACTTTGTGGGAACAACATGATTCCTCCTTTAAAAGGTTGATTGATTTTTCACGTCTGAAATGAAAGGAAACTACAAGTTACTCCAGCCGCCGAAAAACAACAATTTAATTAGCATTCTTTTCAAAATACTTAGGTAGAATGAGAGAGACTATTATATACTATTAAATTTTATTATATATTAATTTTTTTTAAAAAAATAAAATTTAATATATTAAATAATAAGAAGTCAACGATTAAATCTAATAATGTATTAGCACACCACGATCATCCGCCAAGAATAGCATATATAATCTTTGGTACTTGTAGCCTATACGTATAGAGCTAGCCACTTGCCTCTTCTGCGGCTCTTCATGCAACTGCATGCTGAGAATCCTCTGGTTGTTAAATTTTATATATATATACACACACACACACACATAATATATTATCCAGAATCTCAATTTAAAACAAAAGGCAAATTTTTATAATTAATGTGAAATACCATTCCCAATACCCAACTACTTTAATTGAATCTAAAAAGAATAAAGTAAAATTCTTCGCCTTGGCCTAACTGATAAGACTCACTTTTTGTTACTAATGTCATGAATTTAAATTCTATAGAAATTTTTTTTTAAAAAAATTAATTAGGTGATTTTAGTAAAATAAATATAATTGTAAGTGTTAAAAAAAAATAAATAATATGTCATGATTAGAAAAATAAAAAAGCCAGGTTCTATTTTGAAAAATGGAAAGAAATTTTAATTTATAAGTAGTGGGAACGGAAAAGAGAGTTAAGAAGAGGACCTTGTCGGGAGGAACATATAATATGCCTTCACGTGAAAGAGCAGGTACACATAGAGAACATACATAGAGGAACGCCAGGAAAAGATGGTTTGTTCATATATTCATTTTTGGTAGCCCTATTTCCTTGCAACTAAGAATTGAAAGAAAACCTAATACATTACTTCAATTTAGCATGGCATAATTGAAGAAATTTTTTTTCTTTATTTGAAGGAAGGAAATGAGAATTAAAAAAAATCCTTAAAAAATTAATGATGAAGTATTCTTATTTTTTTATAGCTATGAACAAATCATTAATTAAAGATTTATGAATTTAAATTACAATTGTAATTGTCGTTGCAAAAAAAATTTATCCCTAAATACAAGATATTAAGATTCTATTTCGTATAAATAGTTAATAAGTTAACTAATAAGTTAGCTATTAACTAATAAATTAACAATTGTATAAGAAATATTTTATAAAATTAGATGTTACTTTAATTGAAATTACAAAATGATATGAAAGAATATATTAATAGAAATAGATATATAAATTAAAATAATTTATATTTATCTAAAAATTAAATTATATTAATATTATTAAGATAATAATTAAAATAAAAAAATATAATATTTAATGTTTAATTAATTATATTTTATGAACTTACAAATTTATTTACTTATACAATTTATGTTTCTTATTATCTATAATAGAATTATAATTATTTAAAATATAAAGATAAATTTAGGTTTATATTATAAAAGATATGGATTGTAAATTAATAAAAAATAAAGATATATTTAAAAAACTTTTAAAGAGGTGGTAGATTATAAATTATAAATTATTCAAGATCGTTTATTAAATTAAAATTTATTTTTTTAATAAATTAATACGAAAAATATATTTTTAGGTTAACTTATAATTTATTAAATATATCAATAAATTATAAATTAACTTATTTATTATATAAAATGAAGCCTAAAAGTAATCATTACAACTTAAATTACAGAATATGATCACACTTGCTATAATTTCAATATTATAATTATATTATATGATATGATTTACAATTTAATATCGTTGATAATATATAATTATAAGTATTCTTACCAAAAAAATATATAATAGTAAGTATTCAAAATTCCCATTTTCTTATAAATTGATCAAAATAGTCAAATGGGTCGCCCTTTTTAGGCTTCACTCAAACTATTCTTCCTTTTCTTGTCATCGTTTTCTCCATGTATGTTTCATTGCAGGGTTTGAGATTCACTTTGTGGTGCTTGCATTGTTTAGGAAATCCATGAGTTGTAGCACATAATTTGGTTCCTCTCTCTTTCAGACTGTGCTAGCTAGCTATTGGGGTTTTGCTTACTTGTACTTCTCCAAAATGATTTATTTGAAAGGAATGAGAAAGAATACTTTAGCTGCAATATCTTACTCAAAAGGAAAAAACAATGTGTAAGAAAGATGCAAGTTGCTTTATTCATGTACATGATCCCACTTAAATCAGTTGACAGTGTATGGAGTTCAGGATTTTTACTGATATTTCAAATATGGTACACCGTACATGTATTTTCAGCACTTGGTGATAAAAAATTGCAAGCTACTTGCAGTGATTTTGACAGTTATCTAGTTGAGATATATTTCCTTTTTCATTATATTAATTAGTCCATATTAGAGCCGTTGAAAGAGTTTGTTTGTTCGCCGGATTTTACACATTCAGGCCATTAAAATTCAGGTTTATTTAAACGCAGAATAAATTCAGTCCAACTCGGGTGACCCACGATCTGTATACCTATTCCATATATTTTTATTTTCTTAAATTTTAATTTTTTAATTATTATGTAAGTTTAAATTATTAATTCAAATAAAATCATACCCTTCTCTCTCGCTTTTAGTTATATAAGATTGTGCAAATAATTATTTGTAAATGATATTTTTATTTTGTGAATATTTTATAATTTATTCATATATGCATAATATTTTATTCATGTTATATATAGACATTAAATTAAATATGTTATGATTTATTTATAAATGAATATATGACGTTTTAAAATATTTTTATAATTTTTTATTATTTTAAAATTTAAAAATTTAAAATATTTTAAAATAAAAAAGATGAATAAAAACTAGCGGGCCAATTAGCACTAGACTAAGATTTTAGATTTGGAAGCCCGTGAAATACTAGGGCCGGCCCAATCCAGCAAGTTTAACAGCTGCAACCTAGAAGCAATTTTTAGATTTTATTTATTTTGTTACAAAGTATTTTTGTAAAAAATATTATTTATATATATTATTGGTAAAGAGTTATATGCCATCTATATATGTGATTTAAAAAAATTATACTTAAAATTTTAGTAATAGAGAAAAATAAATTTCTCTTAAAAAAGAAGTTATTTTTTAAAATTATTTCTGTTAAAAAGAAAGAAGTTATTTTTTAAAATTATTTCTGTTAAAAAGAAAGAAGTTATTTTTTTAAATTATTTATATTTGACATTAATCAAATAAATATTTTTTATTTTAATATTTTATAAGTACATTTTATGAAAAATGATTTCTGTGGAAACAAACGAGTTGGAATTGAAGTAACAATATTTCAAATATCATCTCCTTTTAAAATGTAAGATATATTTAAAAATTATTATAATTATTGGTGAAAAATTATAAATAAATTTTGAATTTTATATTTTTTCATCAATAATCGATGGTAATTCATTTTAGCTTTTATAACATATCTTCAAAAAAGGGGGGAAAAACACAAATTAGGTATGGTTAGCGCCTTCCAATACTGGCTTAATACGTGGCAGCAGCCTACGTACACAAAGGACCTACCTGGCCGCGGAAACCCAGTAAGGCAGTGCTATAATTCTTACTTCTTAACCTAAAGGTCAGATTTCAGACCTATATCTTTTCTTTTATAGTAGGAAACTACTAAAAAGGAATTGTATGTATATTATTATTTATCACATTATTCAAATATTATGAATTAATAATATATAAATTTATTTTATTTGATAATTAATTAAATATAAATAATAAATTAATAATTATGATAAAAAATTAAATTAATTTAAAATTAATTATTGAATAAAATGAATTCAGATATATTAATTAATAATATTTAAATAATAATATTTAAGAATTACGTAATAAATAATCCCTCCATAAATACTTTTTATCGGAGATAAGCAAGGTCTTAAAGCGGAGGAGGAAAAAACCTATCAGACGAAGATTCCACCCTTTCACTGAAGGACAACATCCACATAGTACTGTTCGTTGTACAATTAAAAATTTTCACATCATTTCCACTTTAAATGCGAGCATCCTTTAAATGTCTAACCGCCTTTTACACGGGGAGACTTTTGTGAGATATATTGAGTATGCAAGCAATCTTTTCTAATTGCGTACTGATTACTTATAATCAAGCTATTTTTAGTGTGAATCCAGATTAGTTGCCGTAAATGCCAATGTAATTAAGTTGTTGGCTATCAATTGGCGTGAGGTTCGCAGCAATTTGTGTGGATTTCATATCAATAGATAGATAGCAACTAAATTGTAATGGTTTAGGCCTCATTTCGCGCAATAAATAAGTTAACTTATAACTTATTGACCTGGTTAATAATCTAAAGATATTTCTCGCACTAACTTATAAAGTACTGCAGACATCTTATAAATTTTGATTTAATAAGTTACTTATACTAGCTTATAAGTTATAAGCTACTATTTTTTTAATTTCTTTCTAAATCTATCATTATTTTTTTTTAATTTACAATCTATATCTTTTGTAATATAAGATTCCGTTTCGCGCAACTAACTAATAGTTGATAAGTTACTTAATAATTGATAACTGATAACTTATAACTTATAACTAATAGCTAATAGATAATAAACTAATTGAAATATTTCGTAAAATTAATTGTTAAATTAGTTGAAATTGTAAAATGACATAAAAATATATTAATAAAAATATATAATTAAAATAATTTATATTTATTAAAAAATTAAAAATTAAAAATTAAATTATATTAATGTAATTAAAAAATTTAAAATAAAAGTATAATTTTTAATATTTAATTAGTTTATAAAATTATAATTACTTAAAATATAATTAAATATATTTTGTAAAAATTAGTTAAATTTATATTATAAAAGATATAGATTATAAATTAAAAAAAAGAATAAGGATATATTTGGAAAGAATTTAAAAAAATAGTAGATTATAAATTATAAGTTATTCTGTATAACTTATTAAATAAGAGTTTATAAGTTACATGGAGTAACTTATAAATTAGTATGAGAAATACCTCTAGAGATTAGCTTATAACTTATTGACCAGGTCAATAAGTTATTAAAATATAAGTTAGTTTATTTATTTTACGAAATTGAATAATTTTTAAAAAATATATTTAATTATATTTTAAGTAATTATGATTTTATAATAAATATTAAAATAAAAATTATATAAATAAATAAATATATAAATTTATAAAATATAATTAATTAAATATTAAAAATTATCCTTTTATTTTAAAATTTTTAAATAGAGTAATACAATTTAATTTTTAGATAAATATAAATTATTTTAATTATATATATTTCTATTAATATATTCTTTTATATCATTTTATAATTTCAGCTAATTTAATCGCTAATTTTACAAAAAATTTAGTTAGTTTATTAGCTATCAGTTATCAGCTCATTTATCAGTTACCAAATAGTTTATCAGCTATTAGCTAATTACGCGAAGCAAAGCCTTAAGTTGTAATTGTAGTTATTGTGAGTGATCTTTTTCCATTTTTAACTTCTGAAAAAGAAATTCAAGACTTATGGTTGACAATCTTATTTGTGTATAGTGCAGTGGCAGTAATGTTTTCTTGTGAAATTCTATTTTTTAGTATCTTGTATAAACATGGTAAGTGGTTTGCTCCCCTTGTCATAAATAAAAATATAAAAATGTTATAGATCCTAAAAATGAAAATTGAAATTGAATTGTGAATTTCTCATATTTATTAAATTAAATTTTATAAATTTATTTTATCATCGTATATTTAATAATAATTTTTAATTTTGATCCAAAATTTAATTTTGAATATTATTTTTTATGTATGTAACATTCTCATGACTTATGGGCAAAGAATAAGATTATAACATGAGTAAATTGAAACATTACTGAATCTTTCAAAGCATAGAACCTTCAAAATGAAAATATGAAATATTAATGGTAGAAACTCAAGTGTATTTTTTGTAATGCCCAAGCTAGAAATGAACTAAAGTTGCAGTGTAGTGGACTACTCAGAGCTAGACATTGATAATATAGAACCTTAAGATTCCAAGGATAGGCATTGGTTGGTGAACAAGATGCTGGAATAATGTGGCATTGTGGTATCATGTCATTCATCCTGAATCGTGCAACTTAATGATGATTCCATTTAACCTTTGCCAATGGTTTGCAAAGTGAACCCTTAAAAAGGGCACAAGTGGACAAAAAATCCTTTCTATATAAGCAACACCACCTTTTGTTTCACATAATAATACAATACCTTTGATAAGCTCTTTTTATTTTGAATATCTTCATGCTGTCTTTTGCTGTTTATTTCAAGATTTGAATGTTTGCTTTTGATCTTACAATAATTGTGTAATGGAGGAAAAAGAAAATGGAACTGATGCAGTTTAATCATCCTGAAGATATCAGATCACTACACGCACTTTGCATATTCCTTTGAGAAAACTTGAAACCAAGTCCTAAATTGTGATTAGGATTGTAATTATGTCGTTATTAGTAAAATTAGTAATTTATGTAAAAAATTACAATTATGAATCAAGAACATCATAACTGTATATTAAGATTACAATCACAACAACCGCTATGTGTCTCTATTTGAATATAACTTCAAACATTTATAAGAATATCTACTTCCAACTTATCATTTATTTGTGCAATTGAAACACAACTTTCACATTTTTCTTCCCCATGCAAAAAGTATTAGAATTGAAGTTAAAATGAAAAAAAAAAAATCCCATCATATCGATTTTGGGCACAAATTAACTGGTTAATAATTGCATGAGAAGACAAAACTTATCAAATTAATCAATGGGAAGTTAATTATGACTTTGTATTTCGAAATTTTAATCTTGTTGCAATGTTATATATAGTGTGAGTGCTAATGCATATTTTTGAAGAAATTTCCGTATAATATAGTATCTTTTCTGAAAATGATTCTTTCGTTTATCTAATTAGTTATATGATGATCAATATATTATGTACTAAAGCTGCTATCTTTTAAGGATGGCTTTGACAGAAAGGATTACCATGGAATATAATAACAATGGAAGATATATTGCATAATCAGTTACAATAATGCATTAACTCAAAAAGGAAATTAAGAGAAAAAAAGGAGTGTATTTACTGTTTTTTAAAAACAGTTTCCTTTTTTCATTTTCAAAAATAGAAGAATATGTTTGAGAATTTAATTTAAAATCTATTTTTAAAAATTATAATTTTAAATTTGTAACTTAAATTCAAAATAACTTATAGATATTCTCTTAATTTATTCTTTAATTTTCATATCAATTTAAATAAAATATTTTTATTTGCAATACTGATCATCCTTTATTGTTTTTTTTTTTTCATTCAAAAACAGTTTTTGAAAATAAAAAAAAATTAAGGACAGTTTCTAAAAATATAAAGATAAAAATACATCCAACTACACTTGAAATCACTAGATCTGATGTATATATCTTGAATTATACTCCCTAACTGCTGTGGACAAGAAATTATAAACTCTTTCCTTCAACAAGGTTTTGGCGAATTTAAGTTTCAAAGAATAAATACAATTTTTTTAACATTGTTTTTCTATGTAAATTGAAAATCTATTTTAGTCCCTATAAAATTAAATTTTTATCAATTTCATCACTAATTAAAAGTTTACATCAATCTATTCCATATAAAATTAAAAATTCTTAAATTTTAATCCTTTTATAGATGAGATAAAATACTAAATTATTATATGAAAGAAGTAAAATTTGAGAATTTTTTAATTTTATAAAGACTAAATTGATATGAACTTTAAATTAGGAATAAAATTGATAAAAATTCAATTTTATAGAGATCAAAATAGATTTTTAATCTTATCTCTGTAGTAAAACTCATCCTAAAATAAAACTATAGTAAATACATAAGTGCAGAATTATATCGTGATGCTTTCTAAAGAAAAAAAAAAATACATAATGACATTGACACATTAATAATATAGTGATATTTAATATTAACTTAAAATTTTACTCTTTAACATGTTAGTAATATTCCATATTACTTTAGAAGCTATATTTGTTTAACATGCTTGAAGTTCACATTTAAAACTATACTTATATGCATTAATTGAATTATTGCTTCCATTATTATAAAAACAATAAAAATATGCAGTGATGAGTTGGAAACTTTGGTTGTTCAATAATTAAAGAGTTTCATCTTCCCATTTAATCAAGGAACCTGAAGTTAAAACGTTTCTTCAAATTAATTGTCAAATGAGATCAAGAAAACAGAAAAAAATTCATCAACCAAAGTTGCATTTGCTTTTAGTTTTTTGTTTGAACGTCGTATAAAAAAAAGAATAATACTAGAATAGGATATCAAAGTTATATCAAATTAATTAATCTAGTCATCTGAAAAGTATAAGAAAAATACAGGAGATGATTAAGAACTGAAAGCTCCAATGATATCAAGAAAACAAGAAATAAATAAAATAACCGCACCTTCTAACAATAACAATGAATCAATCTTTACATTATTATAAGGACCACATTATTTATTGCAGCCAAGCAAAGCTGGGAATTTAACATAAAAACTAGATCTACAATGCAAGAATTAATAATGGAAAATAACCATAAATATTATTTAAATTAATTAATTAAGAAGCAAACTGGTGGTCAGAGTCAGAAACTCTGGAAGCATAGAATCTGGCAATGAAAGCAGAAGCTTTGCTGTCAATTCCAGGCTCTGCAACCCAACGCCTACCGTCTTCATCACTTGCAAATATCCTTCCGCCGCCATTGTAGCCATCCCAGTAGTGGTCGTCGTCCCTGCTGCTTGAGAAACATGCTTTGAAGATGTTGCAGAAGGAGAATAAAGATGACCTTTTTGCCCCCATTCTTAGTCCTCTCTTTCCTAGCTAGCTTCTTCTGCTTCTCCTTCTCCGGCTGGTTATTGGGATTTGTGAGAGAGTCAAGTTAAAGAACACTTACAAAATACAAACCAATCTTGAATTCAGAAGGTGAGTACTTGGGCTTTAAGCAACCCTTCTGCAAGTGATTTCTATTTTTCAGGTGGAGGATATGGACTGTGCTTGGATTTGGGATATGGGAAGCTATCTCTTTCTCTTCCTCACGGTTTGTGGTACCGTGGAGTTGCTGGGGCTTGTATTTATAGGGTGGAAAGTACATGCACCCGCTGCTAGCTACAAATAATCGAAGGTGGTACAATTATTTATTTCTCCCAAACAGTTCCTAACTGTACATATGGCACAGTGATTTGGACCGATCTTATTTCTTTACGATGACGTGGAATATTTTTAATATTTTTAAAAATATTTTAAGAAAATATTATATTTTCATATTTAGTTCAAAGTTTAAAAAAATACTTAAAAATATTACATTCTTGCAAATATTTTTAATCCACCTTTTTTTCAAATATTTTCTTGAGAAATTGAGATGAGAATTTCAATTTCCTATAAAATGAGAATGTTGATATTAAAATAAAAAAATAAAATTATTTTCATATTTAATTTTTTCTTATTTATCATTTTATTAAATAATTTTTAATTTAAATTAAAAAATAATTATTACTTTACTTTTAAACTATTTTTATTATGAAGAAATATAATAACATTAATTTTTTTAACCATAATTCCTTTTCTATTATTATTTCTAATGTTTGAAAATTTATTTCAATATGATTATATATATGTGATTTTTAATTAAAAAATAATATAACAGGCTTGGGTTTTTTTAAAAAAATTTAAAAAGGCATATTTATACATAAAAATAAAAAATAATATTATTTTTATATTAGAAAAGAAATTATAATGTAAAATTTAATACTAATATGAAACATAATTATAAAAATGATTTAACCATGAAAATTTATAATTTTGTAAAAAGAGAAATATCAAATATATTTAATATTATGATAATAATTTAAATAAATTATGCTTACTTTATTTTAATAATTGATTTAATAATAATGTTAATAATTATAATAATAAAGTATAAAATACTAGAATATAATAAAGTATAACATATAAAAGTATAATACATTAAGTATTGAAACATAATAAAGTGTAAAATATATATATATATATATATATATATATATATATATATATATATATATTAATGAATTTTTAGATGTTGAATATTAAATTTAATTTGTTAGGTATTAAATTTTTTAATTATTTATGTAATTTTAAATAAAAATATGATTTACTATATTATATTTTATAATTAAAAAACTTAATAAAGGTATTTTTAAAACAATCTCAAGATTCTCAAGAATATTAAATATGATAATATAACATATCTAGAAATCTAATAAAATATTCTTAAAAAAATTTATTGTGAACCAAATATAATAATATTACATTCCTATTAATTAAATTTTTAGAAATCATATTTCTAAGAATATACACTTCTCTAAGATTTTGAAATCAAACCCCACTTATAAGCCATCATCGCATGGCTTGGAATTTGAATTAATTAACACGAATTTTATAGATGTAAATAAAGTAAATGCAAGTACATAGTTATATTAAAAATCATATCTATTCACTAATAGTAATATTATAAGCAGTAATGTTATATATATAATATTTAAAATTAAGTTTTGAATATAAATTAATAATTATTGTTAAATATAAAATGATAAAATGAATTTATAAAATTAAATTCAATAAATATAAAAAACTTTAAATTGAATTATAAATTCTATTTTGGATAGTTATAACATTTTTATATTAGAAGCTTACAACCCAATACATTGAATTCAAACAATTGATGATTTAGGATCGAAATTATATAAGTCCGACAAATGTGAAGACTCCTGATTCATTAAGCTAGTCCTCCATGGTAAACATACTTAAAAAAATTTACGCCCTCATACTAATATTAGGAGACATTCTATCGTAAAAGAAACATTTCATGACTAATGTTAAGTGCAATACAACCAGCGTTTGTGAGCAGCTTCTTGGTGGCCGGGAAACAGCAGCTGTTTTGAGAGGAAAAGCAAAGGGCGGGCGGGATTCCCTTGAAATGACAAATGGGAGGAGCTATGATGATTGTAAAAGAGAGAAAGAAGGCATAAAAATTGTAGTCCTCTACTTTTGAATTTGACCTTAAACAGTTATCTTCTCCCTTGGGCGATACAGAAGGCCCCCAACTTTGCTTTTGTTTTTCTTCCCACAAAACAAAAGATGCCTTCTTTTTCTATAAAATAAAGCCTGCGGAATTGTATTAATGCCTGTACTCCTAACTTTCTTGAATCTACATCCTGCTTTACCTCTCTCTCTCTCTCTCTCTCTCTGGGTTTTCTTTTCTTCTCTCTTTCTTAGGGAATCTGTGTAACAGTTTCTTAGTCCACAAGGTACATGTCTTTGGTACAAATTACAAGTTTGAATAATAGAATGGAATTGGTCGTGATTACGCCTGATATAGTTTGATCCATGTAATGAAGCTTTGCTTAGACGTTAGTTTAAATAGTAAAAAGATGTACTTTTCTTCTTACTGCTAGTCATGACCCCAATTTGATGGAAAGTTAATAAAAAGATTAAAGGATTTTGTTATTGCGCGCTCTTCGAAGAAATCAATGTGAATTTTTTTATAAAATTTTAGTATAAAAAGTCATAGAATTCACAAGATTTTATATAAAATCTTGCAACATATTTTACGCATAATATAATAAATATATATAAAATTATAATTTATTCATTCAAACTTTAGTAATGTTATATATAAGAAAAATAAAATTTGAAATTAAATTTTGAACGTGATTGTTAATAAATATAAAAAAATTAAATAAATTTATAAAATTTAATTTAATAAATAAAAATTTTTAATTCTAATTCTAATTTCTTTTACTAAAACATTTTCGTTCAAATTTATAAACAAAAAAATTAAATTTTTTAAATTTTTATGAAAGTGTTACGTTATTGACGTAACTTTTATGAAGTACGTAAAAAAATAACTCATTTAATTTTTTTGTGATATTCAAGGTAAACAAAATATATTTCTAAACGAGTCTAAAAATGAAACTAAGTACTAGCACGTGCCTTGCAATTGCACAATATTAGGGAGATTCAATGTCGATCATAATGCAATTACACAATTTTACCAGCTAACCAATTGATATGTATTCATTTTATAGAGAAATATATATGTTTTTGTTTTACCATATTTAGCTAATAAAAGATTGAACTTTATAACGAAAAGCTTGTAATAATATAATTGATGGAATTTGGAATTAATTCAAGAAAACTTTAGGTAATAACCCAAAAAAATCCCAATTTTATTTGCTAATTAAATAAACTTAATAGTTGAGGCCTGCCTCCCTCACTTCTCGAACGATGAATTGTGATTGTTCTGTTCACACATTGGTCCTTGGAACGGGAAAAACACAGCTGTTCTCTTTATACCATCCCATTTAAAAACAAGAAAAACATAGCTGTTCTCTTTATAGTTAGCTAGGAATACAACTACATATTTAATAAATTTCTTTTAATATTGTTTATAACATCCTATCTTATATGCATGAATGTAAAGTTAAACTGCCCACTTGATCCCTTTGTATATATAATTTTATTTAAAATTTAGCAATGGAATAAGTTGTTTTACTCGGTGATCAAGAATATATTATTAAGCTTCTTTTTAAATAATAGAAGTAATAAATCACTATAATATATATCCAATGTCTTGAATCAAACTCAAGACTAAAGAGAGAAAAATTTTAAAACATCATCAAGAATCACTATAGCACTAAAATTATTAATTGTAAACAGCATTTTTCTAAAGTGAATAAGAGTAGATATATATAAAATAGGGTCAGGCAAATTTCAACAAACCAATTGGAACTTACCATGAAGGTTATATTAACGATAACGTGGTCGATGTAAACTTTTTAATTTTTTTAAGAAAATTCAAAAATTTTACACCAACAATGTATGATTGGTATAGGCCTTTGAAAAATTGATCATCTTGACATTTTCCCTTAAAGATTATACTAATAATAAGGTCATTAGTATAGAGTTTTTAAAATTTCTTTTTAAAAAAGTTGAAAAGTTTACATTGAGAATTTTATCCTTAATATAGTTCATTTGAAATTTGATGGCTATCAACTGGCAAGTATTTTATAAGGTGGGCTATACCAACAATAAAGTTGTCAATGTAGAATTTTCAAACTTTTTTAAAAAATATTAAAAAAGTATATACTGCCAACCTTGTCATCAATACAAGCCTATTCAATTTAAATGATGCATATGCTCCTTATTAATTCTATAGCGATGATAAAAAAAAAGTCTACACCAATGATCAAGTTTTGATGTTGTTAGTATAAAGTTTTGTCTTTAAGATGCCTACAATGTCATCTTTCTCATTCATATGAATGGAAAAACAAAGAGCCTAAAGAGAAAGGAGATGTTTCAAGCCTTCTAAGTTGAGTTTTCTTCATTTTTCTTTATTATTTTTACTACATTTTCATCATTGTATATTTTCTTACTTGTATTTTGTTAGCATTCAAATTTTGTTATTGTTAATGTTGCTTTGTTGATATTGGTGTCTGTTTAGTTTACTATTCTATTGAAATAGGTATCTTAACACTATTTTATTTAAATATACAATTTATAGAGTAAGTAATATAATGTATTTTGTTGTAATTTGATGAAATTGTTACTTTGTCTAATTTGATATATTTAATACTTTAAATTGATGATGGTATTGATATGGTATAAAAGTATGAATTTGTTTTTATGCATTGTTGTGTTAATAAGTGAAAATGTATTTTTGCATAATTTGTTAAGTTCATTATTTCAAATATTTAGTATGTTATAAGATAGGTTTTTGAAAAAAAAATACTTTTAAAAATTATAGTATGATGTCAAATTTATAATAATTTAAGTAAATAATTTAAATTTCTACAAAAAAATGTTATATAAATATTTAAGAAATTAAAAAATGAAAATAGTAAATTAAATAAATGTGTTTTACTAAATAATAAAGGAGTGAAAAATTTGTAATCATTTATTAAAAATTAAACAAGACATATTAATAAATAAAATTTTATGAGTTGATAATATAGGAGAAAACCATTTGTAATAATTAAATATTAGAAGAAATTAAAAAATTACTTTTATTAATTTGTTAAAATGTGTAGAAAAACAAAGTACATGAATTAATGATGACACATAAACAAACATAATGTGATAATTAAAATATAAATTTTTTGATGATGTGAAATATATAACAATTTAAGGTAATAATTTCAAATTCTAACAAAATAAGTGATGTCATTACATTAAAAATTAAATGAGTAAAATATTAATTTATTAATAAAGATGTATTAGTAAATATTGAAGAATAAAAAGATTCATAATAATTTAATTTTTTAAGTAATTTAAATACTAATATTAAAATATTGATATGTAGAAGATCAAACTACTCAAATAATAATGGCGTATAAATTTTAAAAATTCAAGCAAGCAAAATATAAACTTTTTTAATGATGTGAAATATGTTAAGTAATAATTTAGAATATGATCATGACAAAATAATTTATGTTAATACTTAACAAAATAAATAAATAAAAATATTAAATTATTAATAAATGTATAGTACTATGAATAATTTCATTAAATTATTAAATTATATAAAATATAAGAGTAAAAAATAATGCAATTTACAAAAAATATATTTTAAAAAAATTACAAGTTACCATAAGGGATGAGAACAATGATGTTCAAATCATTTCATTTTTTAGGATCATTGGTTTTGTAATAGAAGAAGTCAATGACTTCATCAATGATAATGACAATTTAAAAGACTAAACAATTGATGATTACATGGAGGATAGGCTTCTAGAGCCTATTACTTTTATTGATAGTTAATTAAATTAGAGTTTAGACTTTAATGCGGTTGACATCATAATTATGGAAGGATACAAATGTGATATATTATAGAAATTTTATTTTATATAGTGTTATTATGACTATTTAAATTATATATCTTTAATAATACTTATTATTTGTGTTGCTTGAAAACCATGGATAATATCAAAGCATGTTATCTTAGAGGAAAATGATAAAAGGGAGCCCTCACATTGCCTCACTCACTTTCCTTTGCAATATAGTTAGGTAAAATTTATAATAATGTTTTTTTTATTTCAACATTCATTTCCCATAAATATATGTTATTAATAGTGTGTTATATTTGAAAATTACTCCTATGAAAAAAGCAAGGCTTGGGTAGGTCTCTAAATGTGCATAAAAAAAATTCAAAAATAGGAATTTAAACTATTACTAGTTAGATTTGATAAGGAGGATGGTATATGGTGAGTAAGTTAAAACTCTAGCTACTTCCCTTATGACGTGGGTGTGTTAGTGAAGGAGCATTGTGAACCCTTCCATAAAAGTTGAAGTAAGGTGCCTTAGGAGCTAAAGGCACATGTCATCCAGGAAGTCCATGTAAGTATCATTTAACAAATAGTCCTTATTATTTTATATTTGATACTAAAATTATTTAACACATTAATCACATGCTTTTTACATGTCTTTCAATATAATCTTATTTTGAGTTCGTGGGTCTATTTGCAAGGGAGTTGGAGACTGCAATACGAAGGGTCATACGAATTGTAGGGGGTAGGCCCAAGACCACAAGTCAAGCATCAATAAGTGGTTCTTAAAGCATGGGGCTAACTTGAAGGATCTTCACTTATAATGCATAAGGAGAGCAATCCATCCAGATATCCTAATAAAGCATTAGGAGAGATGTTGCAACTACTTTTACAATCAAGAATATAAGGTAAGTATAAAGTTATAAATAAACATCGTTATTTTAAAGATTCAGTTACATTTCATTCTTAGTATTGTAAATGTTTTGTTTTATTTGCAATTTGTAGGATTTGTACAAAAGAAATAACAAAAATAGGGTGAAAAAGGTATATAATAATTGTCATGGATAAAAAACCATTATGATGTACTAACATGACAAGGTATGTTAAATGTTGCATTTATGATATTCCAAAAAACTTCCAACATCTCATTAATATTATGTACCTTGCTTTTTTTTTTTAGTAAAATTGATACAAAGAAATAAAGATGCATATGAGATGCAATTAGTTATTAATAATTTTAGGGACCATCATACGTATCAGTTAGGGGAATAGGCGCATCTGGCTCCAATTGATGCTTATGTAAGTAATTTTATTTTTATTTTCTAATTATAAAAATTTTAAGAAAAGCTTTTTACTAATTCTATGTGATATTTATTTAATTACATCAAGGTGAGGATCACAAAGTTGGTCACCTAATGAGTGCAGGTCAATGGATCATCCATTAGCTTGCTATTGATTTTGGTGCCATCAACTTTGGTGCGAATTAACAAACTTTCCATTTCCGATGAGATATTTGACACTTATTAAAGGTATAGGAAAGCAGTTGGTTATGTGCTAATCAGGATGTTATATACCACCTTGACACCTCAAGTTCATTTGTAACATATCCTATAAGGACACAACAGGATGCAAGTCTAGCTACTAAGATGCAACGCCAGCTTTCCTAGAGTCAACAACTTGTTTAGGAGTAGCAACCATAGCTCGCTCTTTAGTAATAGTACCAATAGCAAATAAAAGAGCAATGAGGGACATATATAAATGTACTTTCTCATATTCTTTGCATCTAAAGATCCATGTTCCTTTATCTTTTACGCTAGCTCATTCTTAATTAACACTTGCCTACACCATTTATATCGAATCCATTCGCTCCTGTAGTGCTCGAGGTCCAGCCCCAGTCTTTTCTTTAATACTAGCTTCGTCATGACTTGGATAAGGACATGATGACAACCTTGATACCTTTTTTTGTTTTATAGACTTTTCTTATTGTACATTTTTTTATTGTATATAAGTTTTATAATATTATTTATGGATATTATGATAATATTTTATTATATATCATTCGCAATTTCATTTTATATGTTTTTTTGTCAATTTGATTTACTATTATATTTACTAAAATAAAAATTTTAATTTATTATTAATTGTAAAAAAATATTAAAGGTGTTTCATTTATTGGATAATATGGTTATTTAAAATAATTACAAAAATTGTATATAAAATTTAAATAGAATTATTAAAAAAATAAAATTATTAGATGATATTGCTACCTATAATTAAAAAAATATATACTAACAACAATGTCATCTATATAGAATTTTTTCAAAAGGTGAAAAAAAAATTAAATCATTTTATATAACTGATAAAGTTGTCAGGGTAAAATCTATATTGATGAAAATGTTGTTAATATAGACTTGTATCAATAACTCATGTCAAACCCTACATGGATGATATCGTTGTTAGTATAGACTCTCTTGCAATAACTCAAGTTGTTGTTGATATAGGGATCAACAAGCGTAACTCTATGTTGACGATAACATGTTACTGGAGCAGTCCTACGCGGATGATTTTGATGCAGATTTTTTTTTTCTTTTTTTATAGTGTGCATTTAGGATCTCAGGGAAGATTGTCCTTAACCGAATTTTTCGAATTCTGTTGCTCATGTTGCAAGCCGTCGAAACTCAACAATAACCGGCCGAATATCAATATTATGAGCGGTCGAATAACCGGATTTGTATAAATTGCCCATACTCGACCGTTGAACAACCCTATTATAAAACTGCCCAATCTTTTCACACTACTCATAGTAGAATTTAAACAACTTAAAATATTAATAGTAAAGAAATAACCAACTTTACCAAGTAATCAAACAACTCAAAAACCACAAAGTATTTGTATTTTAATTTGTATATTTTGATCTTAAAAGAGAAAAAGAAAAAGATTTAGAGACAAAGAAAATTTCAAAGCAAGCTTTGTAGGCAAAGTTTATTTTCTTGCTTTTGATCAGCTTTATCTGGTTATTATCACTGTTTTTATTAGAATATGTATTTTTCTTAGGTGAAACTTAGAGGGTAGCTAGCCCTTGCGGTGAACGGCATGGTATCTTCCAAGAAAGTCCCCATCCCTTAAGAGTGCCCTCAAGCTGTCCTAACTTTTGCAGATCTTAATTCTTAAGGGATCCTTAGGGAAGGCACAGTTGGCTTGTACATATCGTACGTACAATTGAATTTGAACCCAAATAATTATAGAAGGCATAATATCTTTCACTTTGAATATTTATTTTGCCTTTTTAATTTGCTTTTGCATGCATTCATCTAATAGAGGGCTTTGTTGGTTGTAATCCCGAATCGTATTATTTGTCGTATTATGCTTTTTTCTTTTTTCTAATAAGCACTTTATTTAGGTCTTTTAAGGAAAGATAGTCAGAAAACAGAAATAAATTAGATATCATTTGGGGTGGCTCACCTAAATTAGTTAGGCTCAAATATAATTGGCCAACACATGCCTTTTTAATATTATAATATGGCTAATACGATACGGGTTAGAAGATTTTAAGTTTGTGTGAAAATTAACTATATAAGTTACAAATTTATATATAAAATTTTACAATTTTTTAAAAAATATTATTTTGTTGAAAATTTACGTATAACAAATACATAAAAAATTATAATGAGCAAGCATTTATATTCATCCATGTAAAATGTAGTTTCTTCAATTTTATTCATATGAATTTTTTTTAACTAATTTTGCTCCTTATATTCAAATTTGATCAATTTCATTCCACACAAATTTTTTTTTTCAGTTGTGTTGCTTGTTTATTCAAATTTACTCGGTCCCTTAGTATCAATTTGATACACACACTAATAAAGAGATAAAATTGAACAAATTAGAATAAGGAATGAAATTAATTAAAAAATATTTTTGGAATGGAACTCAAGAATTTTGAATATGTAAAAGAAGAAATTAATAAAATAATTTTTAAAGGATGAAATTTTTGCAAATTGCATTTCACAAGGACAAAAAATGAGTGTATACCTAGTTATAATTTTATTTGTATGAAAATCTAAAAAAAATTATAAACTTATCAGTTTGAATTTAATTTATTATAAGTTTATAATGTTTTACACTATCAATAAATAAGAAATTAATATGTCATTAAAAATATAAGAATAATTAAGAATTTTTGCCACTAGTGAAGGAATTTCATAGCTTTTTTATTAATATGTCATTACATTTTCTAACTTTTGGATTTTTCTTTTATTAAGATATGTCCGCACAGGTCCTTGTCATTTGGCAATCTTCCGCAAAATATTATTTATTTATATTTATAGTTATAAAATATTAAAATAATAATAAAATTTATATATTTAATATTAAATATGGATGTGTGATAGAAAATATCTTTTATTTTAAAAATAAATTTTTTTTCCTATTTATTATTTTATCACCATGCCTTACTTTTTTATTATAAGATATATAAATGATATAAAACTCTTATTATAAACGAACAAATAAATTTTTTTCCAAAAAAATATCTTTTGATAAAATAGTCAAAGATTAATTTAGATGCCTACATGCATTTATTCAATGTAAATCAAACATTTCATATATACTAGATATTCTTATATTTTTCACATACAAATAACAATGATACATTTTGGGCTTTAGCGACCTCTCGTGGCTAAATAAATAAATGAGGTAAAATTATATTTTATTCATTTTTTATTTAACTTATTTATAATTTTAAGCATTGCAATCCTTCCATTTATATTTTGAATCATTAATATTTTATCTTTTTAAATTATTTTTATCCAAAATTTAATAAAAAAAGTCATATACATTATATATAATCTTTACTTCTGCAAATCTTGAATAAATTTGATGTTCATCCAAAATTATTTTACCTCAAAAAAATGTTATTTGGCATATCTATTCAAGAATTATGGAGTAAATTGTAGAAGATGAATCTCCTATAAAATTAAAAAAAAATTAGGATAAATTAGCTCTAAGTGAGTATCAATTGTTAACACTTTGCCTATCACTTATATGTATTACAGATAAGTGAATTGCAACATTTAAAATCAAAGATAAATTAAGTGAAAAAAAGGTGAAACTATATATGGGTGGATAAAGTATAATTTTCCTATTGAATGATGATATTGCCACAACCTTAGAAAAATAAATTTTTATTATTTATTTGATAAATTGTTTGATTAAATGATATATTTGAAGATTTTGTGAATAAATTGAATTATATGAATGTGACATAAATGATATGGATAATAAATTATATCATTAAGTATGAGAATATGAAAGAATATGAGATGATAGAAAGTATACTAGATTAATAATGAAAATTTTGTAAGGAAGGAAATAATAGTTGACTATATACCCTCAAGTTGCTCTCTAAGTAGGTATAATTGATTATGGCCTAGAAGGGTCAACTGATAAGTGATCTAATACTTACTCACTTTTTTCCAAAATATCCCTCAATCCATTTATACCTAAAATGCCCTTAAATAAACTTTTCTCTTTTATCCTTATTTCATTTCATTTCTTGACACCATATTCAACATTTCTCTAAAGGAAACCCTAGCAACTTCAAGAAAATTTCTCCATTTCTTTATCAATCCCAACCCCTTAAGGTAAGTAATTTATCAACCTTGATTTCTCAATAATCAATCTCTTTATTACTCATTCATCTCCTTCTTTAAACATAAATTATAAGCTCAATTAATTGATGCGGATTGAACCATTAAGAATCGTAACTCATGAAACCTCTCTTGTTCGATGAAATTAGACTTTAATTGTCTCATTCTACAATCCATCCTTCTATCCTTAAGCTTGTGAGAAGCATATTACCTAATCTCAAATGAAAATTTGACATTTTGATAAGTTTTGGAAATATTATGATACGTTGATGATTGTATGTGAAAATGATAATATTGCATTAATTTGATTATTCATATGATAGATTATGATTTTTGGAGGTGATATATGTTGCATATAATGACTTAGCTAAAGTTTAGTGAGAATTTAATGTGGCTTGGGAAGAATTAATTGTGCATGAATAGTATTTGTGTATGAACACCTATAAATCTCCAATGTACAGTCAACTATATATGCTCAAATTATTCTTTGAGAAATCATAGTTGACTATTTGAACCAAATTTTGCCTTTTGATAATGATAGTCGACTATAATTGTTTAGAGTTATCCCTAAACCTTTATAATTGATTATATAAATAATTATAGGTGCCAGAGTTTGCCATTAAACATTAATAGTCAACTATAACCTTGTTTTCTTACAAAACTCTTTTTTCATGAAAAGTAATTATAATGGGCCGCCCCAAATTTGATATACATGTGTGAATGACCTTAAATACATGTGATAATACATAATATGACTTGCAAACTTGCTTGTATGCTACTTAAGGTTTAAGATTGCTTGAATATGATGTTTCTAGATTTTAAAACTTGAAGAGGTTAATTCTTTACATTGCTTAAAGGATCTAATAATTTGCAAGGCTATGTGTGTGTATAAATATGAATGTGAAATGACTTTTATTGTGATTATGATGCAATGAACCATTGATTGATTGAATGGCATGATGATGATAATGAGTCGAGAATAGACTATGATACTATATATATTTTATGCACCATCTCTCAAATGCTAACTTATTATGGTTAGGTCACTTATAGCCTTGGAAAGACAAGGTTAGAACTTAATATATATAGTTAGGGCATTATGCGACCTAGGAGGTATAAGGTAGGAGTTTGTGAAAGACAAGGTTAATGGGAGACACATCGAGGTTATATGTTTAATAATTGTTCATTATTTGTTTATTATGGTTAACATTTTTCATGCATGACTGATAATTCATCATATGAGATCCTTAATATTGCAATGACAAGTGATCCCTTTAGGGGTGACATACAAAGGGCTAAGTGTTCTCTTGAATTGCATGTGATTAATTCAATAAATTATCTATTAAATAGAATATTTCTCATTAAATCTCATACTTATTATTTTATAAGTTTAACCTTACAAATACATGGCAAGGTCTTCTTCCTCCACCACTACAATATGCTAGATACCTTTTTTCAAGGGTTAATATCATCTTTAGGCTAATTTAGCAGCATATTCTAATTTGATATAATTGTATATTTAAACAAAAAGAGATAAAGTACCATAGTGGGCTGTCTCTTTTAAGATAAAAATTGAATCAAAGATTTTTATTTAAGTAATTAGGATAGTTTATGTCTAAATATAAGGTTCATAAGTTATTTTAACTAGTTATTAATAAACTATTGATTTGAAATGAATATTTGGAAATGAAATAAATTATCAGTAATTTGAATCAATTGAGTATGCCTTTAGTATGCTTTCCTTGTTTTAATCATAAATAAATAAATAAATAAATTAGGCTGATAGGATTATTAATGAATAATCCAATGTTAGTCATAGCCAAATCAAATTATAATGTATGTATGTATGTATGTATATATGTATTTAATGGAGTTTGCTTATAATTTATGAAAAAAAAAAAAGAATCCAACAACTAATTAATTAAGTAAGCATACCTTCAATCATAGTATATTAGCAAGGGCCTTTATGAGTGGTGCAAAATTTTGTAAACGACGCTTGCAAATTAGCTACATTAGAATACAAGGTGCTGCCAAGGACTTGGAATGTATCTTATTTGAAAGAATATTTTGTAACCATTGTGGAATGATATATGAATAAGTTCTTATGTTTTTCTCATATTTGTAGTAGGGACTTCCCAAAAGAGGAAAGAATAAAATAGGATTTTATAAAAAAAATAACTTGTTGTACGAAAATATTTATACTTGCATTGTGTTGTCACATTTATCCATTCTACATTTTCAATTTATCGCAACTAAGGCCACTTGTAATGCCCTATCTTAATCAGTCGTTAATAAGTAAAACACCGATCTCCACCAATTGCTAAATAGCAAAGCCCCAATATTCATTGTTCACTTATAAGCAAAGCACCGATCTCCATCGATTGCAAAACAACAAAGCCTCAATATTCATTGATTACTTATCATCATAGCCTCGATCTATATCAGTCGTCAAATAGCAAAGCTTACATCAGCATAGCCCCACCCCCAATCTTTATTGGCTACTTACAACAAAGCCCTGATCCCCATCAGTTGATTACAGCAAAGCCCCAATCCCCATCGTTTACTATAACAAAACCCTAACCTTCATCGGCCGCTTATAACAAAGAATGAATTCTTATCGATCTCTAATCAATAAAGTACTAATCATCATTGTTTGCTAATTATTAAGGCACCAATTTTCATCCGTTGTTATAAAGGCTATCAACCAAATTAACCCATTACATATTCACTAACTTTCAATAAGCAACTTATTAACACTAACAAGAGTGAGTAGTGTGCAAATAAAATCATCTCAACACATTGACATTTCAATAGAATAATGTGAATGGAAAAAGATGATGTAAGAATAAATGCATAATAGCCTTTTTATTTATAAAGTACCCTAAATTAGTAAACAACTAATTAGTTACACTAGAATTTTCATACTATTTGTAATAATATGATCCATGGTTTTCTCCTAAGTTTGATCATGATCCTTATCCATGTTCTTCTCTTCAACAACTACTTTAGCCTCTTCACATGAACCATTGTCATTAAGACCTTTTTTTATCCTTTTAACTGATCTCATCATCATTAAGGAGGTCGATTATATTTGTGTACTTAACCCATTTTTTCAAAATCTAAGTTAGGATAGAGAGCCTTTCTCTAACCAACATAGCCATAATTCAATACTTCTGTCTCAATTTCTAAAGCTCAATTTCGAGCTTGGTAGACTAATTAGCAGCTTCTTTCCAATGATCCTTTTATTTTTCTGAAGTGTTAGCCTTCACCTTCCATTTGTTTTATTTATGTATTTATTTATTTCAAGATGTCAAATTCTTCTTACATCTTCTATTTTTGTCATTCCACCAAGTTAGCCTCTTTTTTTCTTTTTTTTCCCATTTCAACCTATTTTTTAGCTTCGTTATAGTCTTCTCAATCATGTTTAGCTTATCCTCCAAAACGCTAATGATTTTATTCCTTTTAGTAATCAGTTGATCATTTTTATCAACCAACTGTTTTAACTCCTCAATAAGCTCTACAGACCAATTGCATTATTGCTTTAAATCGATAGTCTCTTTCTTTAACCAATCTATTTGGGAGAAATCCTTGTCTTTATTATTGTAGTAATAATTTTCTAAGAATTTGATCCTTTTGTGAGTAATAAGATCCTGGGTGTCATTACAGAATTTTTAGTTTAGACCTTGTGCAAAGTAGTGAGGCAAACCCTTCTCTGCCACTTTTTACTTTAACGCTTTTGCATCTTTAGGAAACATAAGTTGACTAAATAAAAAATGGATATAATTGACATCTTTTAAGAACAAACTATCCAAGGGCCAGAGGGGTGATCCAAAAAAAATAAAAATAAAAAAACACCTTTAGGAATGAAAGGCATATCTCCTTGAGTGTTTTTTTCCTTGGATATCTCTCATGTGGTAGATTGATCTGACCAAGTATAGACGTACTTTGTCTAGCAAACCTTTGGGAGTAACTGAAAGATATTTGAAGAAAGAGATTCTATCTTCCTCTTGATGCATATATTTGCTCTTGCATCAAACTAATCAAATTAAGCTAAGTAAGTTTTGAGGCTCTCCTTTTATTTTTAATAAAATAATATTTTTATATCACACTAAACAACCATAGTTAAAACAAGTTCCATCTTTCAATGTTTCACTTTTTATAACTTTTCCAACATGTCATTTTGTTGTTTCTATTCACCTTTTGCCTTTTTATCTTCTTCCTACTAAAACTTTTATTTTGTTTTACTCTCATTTTTCTCTTCATTTTCAATACAATGTAGATTTTTTTTCTTATTTTGTTGCAACGAAGATAACGACACTAATGACCCAACTCTTTTTGTCTCTAACATAATAATATCGATAATTTTATTTTTCTACTTTTGAATAGTTATATATTACTTATTATATTACAAAAGTTTTGAAATTTTTTATATAACATCATATAAATTTTGAGAAAATTGATGTGATTATTTTGTTTGATTATTCAATTATCTATATATTTATTAGAATAATTTTTTATTATGCTATTAGGCTTGTTTTTATTTTAACTTGTAATACTTTTATTCTTTGTGTCATTGTAATGGTATTAGAATAATGAAAAATGAATGTGGGAGTTCAGGGCATATGGTTTATCAAATTAAAAAGGAATTAATTCATAAGGAAACTAAGAAAGATTTAGAAAGAAATGATAGTGAAGTAAATGTGCCAAATTTTATCCACTACAAAGTTGACAATAAATTATTTGTAGGATAATTTATGCATAATGAAGATGAAGCTTGTGACTTATATCAAAATTATGCTCATACTTTAGGTTTCAGTGTTAAAAAAGATAAAAAGTACTTTATAGAAAATCCCCAAAGACTTAAAATGAGATATTTTCATTACTCTAGAGCAAGATTTAAGAATAACAAATCCTCAATTGATGAAAATTAGTTGTTAAATGATAAAACTTACTAAAAATGTGATACTAGAACTAGATGTCAAGTTATGGTAAGTTTTACTATTGACGAAGAAGTCTCAAGTTATGCTTATTTACTATTATTTCAAGGTGTTGATGGTGAACAAATGTTGTCTCAAGTATTATATTTATTATGTTAAATCTTTTAGTTATTTATAATAATTTTCCACTACTTAAAAGCTAAATAGTATTTTTAGTATTAATATGTAAATTTTTTTGCAAGAGTCAAATAATTATCAATGGAGGCCACCATTCAATGGAAGTTAGTCAATTATTAAAGAAAGATTAATATATTTTTTAATAGAATACTTTTGTCAAATTATGCTATTTCAAATTGTTTAATTTTCACTAACTTGGTCTCAATCATATATATTGTGGTAAATGTTCAAGGCATGCTTTGCCGTGAATGAAATTATTACTTTTTTGGAATCATTGAAATTATATAATTATGTAAAATACTTTTGAGTATATTGTAATTTGATTAATTATAATTTCTAATATCAAATTTTATTTTCTAATTCAATAACTAAACCTTTGGTCCAACGCTACAGCAACGATGATGCATTTTTCTTTTGAAACTTTGTCAATTCTATGGTGAGGATAAGAAATATCAATCCTAAGACTGAGTTTGATGGAGAGACTAGGAAAAATTGTAGGGTCAAGAATTAGCAGCAACCAACATGCATTCGGCTATTTATGTAATTTCACTACTTAAAAGCATATTATTTGATGACAATTCCAAGAGTTAGTGGCTATTTTTATAGTTCCACTGCTTAAAACTAAAATATTAAGAAAACTTTAAGTAATAAAAGTCATCATATTTCTCTAATAAATATATGGATTTCACAAGGAGAAAATAAGCATGTAATAAATTTGAAGGAGGGGGAATAATATCACTCTACTATTAAATGAACCGTATACAACTAGTTTTGTCTAATTTGGGAGGATAAAATATCGCAATACTGTAAATTTATAAACTTTTTCCCGTTTTACTAATGTTTTGAAACTATTTACTAAAATACGCAGGGCGCCAGGCGGAATGGCGTCACTAGGTAAGAAAGGCGCCTTTCAACATGACGCCTTTGTGCAAGTTTCAAAATTGAAACTTGCTGGGAGGCGCCATGTTGAAAGGCGCCTCCAAGCCTCCGTGCCTATTTATACCCCCCACCCACAGCATTCCCATTCCCTCAAACCCTAGCGCAGCTCTTCCCACTCTTCCCCCAGCAAAAAATTCTGGTTCGCGAGCTTTTCGTAGTCAGTCTTCCGAATTTTTTTGCAAGTATTGTTCCTATTCACAATATTTCTCAGCAACAGTTTGTGCGTTGAAGCAGATCTGATCCTTTTTCTTTACTCTTCCCGTAGTTAGTATTTTTATAATTTTTTCATTTATAGTGATAGGAAAATTTTTATTTTATGTTAATTATTATGATTTATGATAAGAAAAAATAATATAAAGTATTAGAAAAGTTTGTAAGAATTTATGTTATCTATAATTGTTATGTGATTTGTACTGATTAATTTTTTTATAATTTTCATATGTATAGAGTAATTTTTACTAGTTATTATGAGAATATATTTTACAGTAGAAGATAATTTTTTATTTTATGTTAATTATTATGATTTATATTTTAAAATTATGATTTAGGATTTAAAAAAAATTTGTACAAATTTATATGATTTGTGATAGTTTATGTTTTTACTGGTTTAAATTTCTATAATTTGTGTATTTATATTATAATTTTTACTAGTTATTATAAGAATATATTTCATAATAGAAAAAAAATTATTTATTTTATATTGATTATTATGATAAATGCTGTGAAATTATGATATAGAATTTAGGAAAAAAATTGAACAAATTTGTATGATTTGTGATAGTCTGTGATTTTAGGGTTGAAGAACAAGAGGGATAAAAGAAAGTATCTTAAAATAAAATTTACAATGTAGGTAAAAATTATATTTAGATATTTCAAAAATATGAAATATTTTAGGATATAAGATATGATAGAAATAAGATTTTTGTTTATTATATGTTAAGTATTACGAGGATATATTATCCTATTAATCAATATTTTTATATTAATTTTAGAGTAATGTATATCAAAATAAGTAAATATCAATTGAGGATATTTTGTAAAGTCTCTATTTTTTAACAATAAGATATATCAATTTTTTTATTATAGATGTATTTTATATAAATTATGTAATTAATTTAATTAATAAATTTATTATACAGTAAATTTTTTTTTACTTTATATCGTACGTATTATTTTCTTCTTATTTACTCTATTGTATTCTTTTTATATCCACTTATATTATTTATGATTTAAAACATCAACATCATTAATTAACATAAATATAATAAGTTATGTATTTTTAGCTTATTATAATACTCTAAATAAATTAAAGCTTTAATATGCATTTTATTATTAAGGAAAAAAATATTATATTAAATTTAAGAAAAAATACTTAGTAATTAAATTAAATTTTATTTATATAAATTTTATAAAAAATTTTGTGATAATAAAATTGAAACACTATATTTAAAATTAAATATACATCAATAAAATTCTTCTGATGTTATTATTTTTGTTCCTTTTATATGTAGTCTTGTAGAGTATATTTAATTTAGTGTATTTTTTGTATAATTTTTTTAATGATACAATAATATGTAACAATTTTTACTTAGAGATTAAAATTATTAAAATATCTAACAAATTTTTCGTTCATGCAGAGGCTTTTTTTCTGTTTACCTTTCCTAATACTTACCGGTTAGTATATTTATAAATTTTGTGCTTATATTATAAGTTTTATTAGTCAGCATGAAAATATCTTTTATAGTGGTACATAAATTTGTTTAAAATATTATGATATAAATAATATGAGTTTTTTATTTTATATTGATTATTATAGTTTAGGGTGTGAAAGTATGATTTAAGATGTGAAATCATAATTTATAAAAAATTCGTAGAAATTTATATATATTGTGATAGGTAGTGGTATTAAAAGAAGAATAAACGAGATAAAGAAATGCATTCTAAAATAGGTTTTAGAGCCTAGGTGAGAGCTATATTTAGAGAAATTTTTCATGTGAAATTTTAATATGCCATAAGAGAGGTAATAAAAATAAAATTTTAGGATGTGTAGATGTAAGCAGAAGCTTTAAAAAATAGGTTATTGCTGTTGAAAATATGAATATTTTTCTGTTTAAATGGTAGATATTATGAATCCAAGAATAATAAACGTATTCGGAAAAATTATACTATGCATAGGTTTATTCAAAAAGTATTAAAATATATATTACATCACACTTCCAAGTGAACATTAAAAATTTATGAAGTATGGAAAATTACGAATGAGTGTAGAAATAGCATAAACATTTGTCGGAACCAAATGTCGGCCTATAGAGGTTGGAATGGGTTTGGCTTGTGCAGTTAAATTATTACGTATTATTAAATAACTACATTACAAAAATTAGATGTACATTCCCTTTATTTTTATGGGTAATTTTAAATATTAGTTCATTCGTTCGTAAGAATAAAAATTGTATATGGTAATATTTGTTAGCTGTGAAGGTGCAATGAATATTTTGCAGTTAAAAGTAACGAGATAAAGAAAAGTTTAATTACTTTTATATATTCAAATGGTACAATGATTGAGGGATCGATGGGCGTAATGTACGATAGACCTCCCCCAAAGGCTTTGAAATTGAGAGGATGCAGGCGCTATGGATGTTTTGCGCGAGAGAATTCATGCCCGACTAAAGCTTCGTGAAGATCAAGCCGTGGGAAAATTATTTACAGATTTCCACAGCATCAAACAGAGGCTCGGTATATGGCATACGAATTGGACGACGATGAAGACTTGGCATGTGCCATAGCCAGTTACGAACAACATCTGACGATGACAGTAATAAAGTTGTACATGGAGGTGATCACATCCGAATTGCACGCTGCCAACCTAGGCTCACAAGAAAGAGTTCCAACAAGTAGATCACCTGTTGTTCCAACGGCTAATGTCAGTACTAGTTGTTCGATGGTGCAGGAAGGCCTTCCTTACACGGGTGGAATCGAGTTCCATATTTTTTATAGTTATACTCCTGCATTGGACTCATCTGTTGCCGGTATTTCTCCGAGAAATATATCACATACCATGATGGGTTCTACAAGTGTCTTACCGGTCGTAAAGGAAGAATCCACTGATCCTATGTTCATTGATGCCCACCTTGAGTCTGGTTTTGAGGACGATGAGGTGTCTTGTAGTAGCAATGATGATCGTGACACTGATGATGAAGAATGTATAACTACACACGGAGACAATGTTGCAACGTGGCAAGTGAGGAGTGATAATGTTGCACAGACATCATGTGGTGTGCCTCAGGCTGCTGTCTTCTCTCACATTGATTGGGATGCCATAAGGAATCCTAATGAATTTTTGAAAATAATGAAGCCAAGCTATGATTACGACATGGAGGACTTACAGGTTGGACAGGAGTTTGATTGCAAGGAGGCATTAATTGCGGCAACTAAGCATTACCACATTAGAAGGCACCACAGTTATTACGTGGAGAAGTCGGATACTAGAAGATTGAGCGTGAAGTGTGAAAATTATGGGGACGAATGCAGATTCCGTCTCAGGGCGACTAATCTGAATAACTCTAACAGCTGGACAATAACTAAATTTTCAGACCCTCACACATGTGTTAATGCTAGTTTGACACAGGATCACAAGGCTCTTGATTCCGAGTATATCAGTTCCTTGATATTGGAGATGATTAAAGTGAAGCAAGATGTTCCAATCTCGCTTATACAAGAGAGGGTGGAAGACATGTATGGGTATAAGATTTCGTATAGAAAAGCATGGAAGACAAAGCAAAAGGCAATTGTGAAGGTGTACGGAGATTGGGATAAATCATACGAAGTGCTCTCGAAATGGTTGGACCTTTTAGGCTATTGTGACCAAGCTCTGTTCAAGTTGGAGTCGGGAGAATTCATCACAGTTGACAATCGTGTTGATCCACAAAAACATATTTTCAATCGAGTTTTCTAGGCTTTCAAGCCGTGTATTGCCGCGTTTCGCTACTGCAAGCAATTCATACAAGTTGATGGAACGCATCTGTATGGCAAGTTCAGAGGCGTGCTACTGATTGCTGCGACCCAGGACAGTAACAAATGTCCCATTCCTCTTGCCTTTGCCATTATTGATAAGGAGAACTATGAGAACTGGAGTTAATTTTTGGCATTACTACGGGTAAATGTTACGAACCAGTAAGGAATATGCCTGATATCAGATCGACACCGAGTTATTAAAGATGCTGTAGCCACCGAAGGTCTAAGATGGCAGCCTCCTCATGCTTTTCACCGGTACTATATCAGACATATTGCCAGCAACGTTCGCAAGAAATGTAGGGATGACAATGTCAAGAAAGCTGTCCTCAAGATTGGTATGTCTTATAGCATAATTTCTTTGTTGAACCTTCCATCTATAAATTTGTGTATCTAGTAGTTTAACCCGATTAACTTATTTAGTTCCGTCTGTTCAGCATATGAGCCCAGTTGGGAAAAGGCTATGGAGAGATTGGATAACCTTAGGAAAGTTAATGAGGAGATCCACAAGAAGTTGACCGCTATTCCGATGGAGAAGTGGACACTTGCTTATGAAGAAGGCAGAAGATATGGTCATATGACAACTAACATAGTAGAGTGCATCAATGGCCTCTTCAAAGGATTAAGGAAGCTACCAATCATAGGCCTTGTTCAACAAATATACTATAGATGTGTCAAGTACTTTGTGGAAAAGGCAAAAGAAGCACATGCTGAGCTACAACAAGGTTACATGTACGCAAGCAGATTCAGACAAGAGCTTGCGACTATCCAGTCACGTGCTTCTTCTTACCACGTTCGTGCTTATAATAGACAAGGGACTAGGTTTGAGGTCGTGGAGGGCCCTGATATAGCTAGGGGAACATGTGAAAAGGTCGTCCAAGTGTTATTAGACAAAGGACAATGTGAATGTGGACAATTCCAAGCATATAGGTATCTCTGCGCTCATATTGTGGCTGCTTATGCATCAGTCAACATATCGTGGGAACCATACGTCGATGCTGTATAAAGGCTTGACACACTACTCAATTGCTACAAATCTGAGTGGTGGCCAATCGGGGAGTGGTCGCAATGGAATAACCTACCACCATTGCCCGTCCTAGTCCTAAATTATGGAAGACTGCGTGCAAAGGGACGACCAAAGTCGACTCGGATCAGAAATGAGATGGATTGGCCTCAAGAGAGTGGTGTCAAACAAAAATGCGGTCTTTGTAAGATGGAAGGACATAACCGTAAGCGCTGCCCACTGCTGCATGGGGAGGAAGGCCCTTCTTCACATTGATTTTGATTATTTACTTTCACAGATATATTACGCAGTATTTTAACTAATGTCATAAGTGTAACAGTCGGATTATGTATTTTTTTGTGGTTGTAACTTGGCATGTGTCATTATGTACATATATGTTACCCCATTACTAATAATGTGAACAAACTATCAGTTAATCATCCAAGTGCATATAAATTCTTGTGATGATCTTTGTACTTGAATTGCACAAGTATGTTAACCTCTTTATGATTAAATTTCATTATAATACAATTTTTGTCGTGACAAATGGCATCCACATCCCGACGTGTTGACCCTGGTCCACGGGATCCTTCACTGCTGACGGCTCAGGCTTCACACATATCCCAATCGATCTGGGCAGGACATGTATGGAAATATTTAGATCTTAATAAAATTGGTTGAACAGTTTCAGAATTGTCAGACGCATTAATTAGTTATTTTGTTTAATTACAGCTTGACCGTGTGCTGAGGATTCGACGAGCTCATCACTACCATCACCAACAGCTGCCGGAGTTGATTGTCCCCTTTTTACGGGAGGCAGGTTTCTACGGCTTGGCGATGTGCGAGTTTGTGCCGATCGACCATCAGTTGATCAGTGCCTTTGTAGAGAGATGGAGACCGAAGACACACACCTTTCACATGCCGCAAGGAGAGACGACTATTACACTGCAGGATGTTACTTTTCAGCTCGGCCTACCTATTGACGGTCGAGCAGTGACGGGGCCCACTGTCTGGGGATGGGGAGCCCTGATAGAGGAGTATTTGGGACTCCAGTTACCAGAGGACGAGAGTGTCCTCAGAGGTGGGTGACTGAGGATGAGTTAGTTAGAGAGGTATTTTACTCATCTTCCGGATGATGCGGATGAGGTGATAGTGCAGAGATTCACCCGAGCCTACATTTTGCGTCTCATTGGTGGGACTTTATTTCCAGACCACTCCGGCACATATGTCCACCTCATGCACTTACCTTTGCTCGGACACTTGCATGAGGCTAGAAGGTATAGTTGGGGATTTGCTTGCTTGGCCTATCTATACAGAGAGCTCTGCAAGGCCACTGCTCCGAATTACAGGGAGATAGAAGGGTGTTGCCTACTACTGCAGCTGTGGGCATGGGATAGATTTCCCACTATTACCCCCGCGATTACTGTCTCAGACATACCAGAGGGGGATGTAGGGATTGGCTCCCTAGCCCGCATGTTAGAAAATTTTTCAAATTTCACTTACAATTAAGTTCACTTTGAAGTTGTTTAACTTTGTTATTGTACTTGGCAGGTGGCACTATCAGAAGACGTTCCAAGATAGTCCGGCACACAGCCTACCCCATTATAGATACGTGCTGGACCGTCTTTGACTTGACTAGGTATGTAGGGGATAATGAATTTCTTTATTTCAGGGCTTTGTCCATTCCATTATCGTATTTAAATGACAACCTAAATTTACAACTTCAGATCGCCTGGATCCCGTACACTGAGGAGGTCACCACATCACTGCCTCAGTACTGCTTTGACGGGAGTGACACGTGGACAGTAGTGTTGCTGCTCATTCACTTTCAGATTATCGAGTGGCACCAGCCTGATAGGGTTTTGCGGCAGTTTGGACTACGCCAGGCTATTCCAGAGCCATCGAAGCAGGTGGCGGAGGTCCATTGCCTTCACTTGTCTGGTCGGCATGATGAGGAGTGGCACATACGCCATTAGCCATATATTGCACTCTGGGATATCCAGCGAGACTTGTGCGCTATCGCCGAACCGACGACACGCCTAGTTCTGGGACCACGATCCGATTACATGACATGGTACAGACGGGTTACCAGGCGATGTATTACACCCGTTGGGGGAGCACTAGACCTTGTGGTAATATTGCGTGCTAGTTTTCTGTATCTAATTATCTTTAAATGCATAAGTATTATAACTAACTTTAATGTCAAAAATTTGCACTAGGTAGATGAGGTTTCCACACTACAGGACTTCATTACCCCTAAGGGGCAGGCTATGTTCACCTTCGATGCGCTTAGATCAGCGACGGAGTCCATCCTTCATGCCATTCAGGAGGTTGATCATGTGATTATTGACTCACATGCAGAGCCAGCTCCTCAGGCCCATCATATCCCAGACCCTGCGAATGGTGACCATGATCACCCTCACTCTCGCCGACAACATCGCATTGCTCCACGACATACGTCGCAGGTTGATGTTCCGTCCACTTCGATAGTGCAGCAGATTCCACCTTCGACTGCCCAGGAGACCATGACGATGATGCCTGATGTTATTGCCTCATCTCATGTGTACCCTACTGCACCTGATGATCCTTCATCCCCCACCATGTTCCCGGCTGCACTATATGGGCCGTCGTCATCCCAGATGTACCAGTTTCCTCCTGGTGTTCCATCCTCATTCCAGGTATTTCCACACATACCAAGAGTTTCATTTTCATTCTATGCCTTTCCTTCCGATGATGCTGGTCCATCGTAGCCATATCGTCCTGTATTTGATTGGCATACTCAGGATCAGGGGTTAGCACATGGTGGCATGATGACAGACGACTCAGAGCTTGTAGATAGAGGTGGAGGTGGAGGTAGAGTAGGAGCTAGGGGCAGAGGCAGAGCAGGAGCTGGAGGTAGAGGAGACACAGACACCAGGGATGTGACTCCCGTGCCTGCGTAGAGGGTTAGTAGATATGGCCGCCACATTACCGATCCTGGATGTGGGACTGGCCATCACTTACGTAGACATTAGCTTTCTTTTTCATGTTTATTGTATATTTATGTACATTTATCTTACTACTTTATTACCAAACGTCAACATTTAGGACGATTTTAATTATTACGATATTTTTATCTATTTGCGTAGGTACTTATATCTTTAATAATAAACTTTAAAATCATTACAATATTTACTTTTTTTAAAAAAAATTGATGATAATGACATCTCCCGAATATAATAACTAACATTATTAATTTTTTTTACTTTCATAATTGTTATAATTATCTACTCTTTTATTTATTTACCATGTTAAAATAAATAAATAATATTAAACTAAATTAATAAATTTTATCTTCATAATATGGAATATATATTTTTTAATTAAATTTTTTTCTCATTATTTATTTTAATATTATTAGTGAATAAAGGAATAAATAGTTATAATAAATATAAAAAAATAATATTAATTATAATATTTGAAGGACAAATAACCATCATCCTTGTAAATGACATTAAATGCTATGTTTATTCAATATGTTATGAGTCGAGTCCACCAAACATTTAAGAATATAAATACGTAGCACAATTATCAACGTAGATGGGGATGCTGGCCATGTACAATACCAAGATTCAAGTCTTTTAGATTCACAGTAGACACGGTCACCGGCTAATTAACTTAGAAATGACCAACGAGGGTGCCGGAGGCCAAAGGTGCTACATCGCCTAGCGTCCCTCCCCTTGAGCGCTAACGACACCATTTTGTCTGGCGTCCCTTCCCTTGAGCGCCAATGACGCCATTTCGTCTGGCGTTCCTCGGCACGTCATTTAGCATCTCTCCACCGTTGTGCGTAACTTCTGTGCATATTTTGAAAAAATATTTTGAAGGAACAATAAAACAAATAATAGTTTCTTCAAAAACAGTTAATCGTTACTTCTGCCTCTCATTGCCAAAATATTATACCATTGTCACGAAATAAAAAAGGATTAATTCATGTTACAATTTTAATTTCATTACAAAATGAAAAGATTATTGCAACTAAATAACCATATTTTTTTTAAATTTCAGTAATCTTCAACCTCATCATTTCGTATTTACTTTGTTACAAAATAAATTTTTTTTTACTAAAATAAATACAAAGTAGCAAGTATATTATTGGAATAAATATAAAATAAATAAAACATATTTATTTCGTTATATTTCTTTTCATTTTAGACAATCTTCAACTTCGTATATAAAGAATATTATTGAGTAATTCAACAAATTTGCTTATGTGTAATAACATATTAAATAATTACTTATAATAATATAATTTCGAACGTTGGAAGTTTATAATTCTGAAAATTGATAAATATTAAGTGTCATTGGATCAAATTTTAAGAGATATTAATATAAATTACGTAATTATTCTTTATTAATCATATATTTTTTAATAAAATTTAATTATTTATTAAATATTTATTATTTTTATTAATTATATTATTATCATTAACTATTTTCTTATTTAATTCTTATAATAAATTTATGTATTAAATATCAAAGTAGAGTTAACATATTTTTTATGATATCAAATATAATTATAAAATGAGTAATTTATTTTTAAAAATTTATTTTTAGTCACATTCATATATTATTTATTTTTAAAATTTTTATTTTGAAATGATATTAAAATTAATTATTTTTAAGGAAAAATAGCAAAAAAAAAAAGGACAAGGAAAAACAGCAAAAAAAGAAAGAAAAAAGCAAAAAAAAAGGCAGCGAGGGCGCCACCTTGAATGGCGCCCTCAAAGCTTCACAGGCGCCATCTCAGGTGGTGCCTCCTTGCCCGTGGACGCCACCCCAAATGGCACCATGCGTATTCTAGTAATATGTTTCCAAACAACGGTAAAACTGAAATAAGCTTACGAAAAAATATTAAAACAGTACTTTAACCAATTTTGGAACCAATTCTGTTCTTATTTACTGGAATAGGTAATATTTTCCTCCGTTAAATACTGTATATGAGTATACATTACTCAACAAATGAATGAAAAATAATAGTAGTATGAAATAGGTTTAATAAAAAAAAGAAAATAAATTTATTAAATGAAAAGATGAAAACAAAAGAATTTATAGAATGAAAATAGTAAAATGATGCCTTGTGAATTGTGATAGAGTGAAGAAAATGTTGCCAACTTTTTGAAATGTGGGACCCATCTAAAATATTGGAAGATACAAAAAATTTTAATTATAGTAGTTAAAATAATATAAAAATAATATTTTATTTAAAAGTAAAAAGAGGGTACACAAAATTTCTTGGCTTGATTTGATTACCTTAGTGTAAGAGCAAATATACGCACCAGAAGATAGAATCTCTGGTTTGGGGAAGCTTTAGTCTACATGGGTCTAAAACAACTATGAAAGAAGATATCTTGGATTTGCCTTTGTCAAAATAAGGAATGGGCTCTAGTTGGTCAACAGGGTGATCTGTGGAAATTTCTTTATTTTTCTCCATCATAAATGCTTTGTAGCTGCGTGATGTACCAATCTGCATGAAGTTGATCTTGTTGTTCTGAACGAGATGTCTAGCTTTTCTCAGAATGACTTGACTGTGATTTAAGTTGGCTCTAGTTTGTCACGAGAGACCATCTTTTAGGCTTTAGATAGGACTGACCAATCTCTTTTTCTACTTCAATAAGATTGTTGCTTTGGATCAGCCGGTCTTCTTTGCTGGAATATTTTCTGAGGTCTCCATCCGTTTGACCAACTCTCTTAGCTTGTCCATGTTAAGAACTTCACCAAATAAGTAGATTTCAGCAAATAAGGAAAAAAAATGCTAGAGTGCTGCCAAGAAGATAATTCGAAAGTGTTGACATACTTGGAATGACTCATACATTTACTTATTTAGGGGATCATGCTTGGTCACTTTTTTCACATTGTTAATAACCAGTTCGTCAACCTCATCCAACTCAGCATCATCTTTCATGGGAAGTGGTCCGGAATAGATTACTAGGAATAGGGCCCTGCCATTTGGATAAATCCAACTTAAGCGCTCCGCAGACTAAGCGACAAGCTTTAAGTACGACCCTTTCCATCAATGAATGTTGGAGTTTAAATGGGAAAATATATGTCCTCGCTCTTTTTGAGTAATGCATGCCCATAAGCCATTACTTTTGGAAGCCTGGTGAAAGAAGTAAAGGAAGTTATTAACGGTCGGTCTCAATCCCAAAAAAATTGATCACCCGGAAGTCAAAGTAAACTAACAATAACCACTCATTGTAAATGATCTGTGACGGAGCTACATTCAACTTTCATAGTGTTGCTTATTGGGAAGGAATGAATGATGAATTTGCTCTAACTTTTTCGACAAGGACCCATAAAACATATAGAAGTGGATAGAATCATAGTTGCACACCCACTCATCTTCCTTAGTAGGTTCAAAAATCATATTAGGGGGCCGATCAGAGGGAGAATGACCTCTCTTGCAAAGGCCGACAGTCTTTCTGTTGTCCAACCATCCTTTTGAGGAATTCTATAACTTGGCATCTGCATGAACCCACTTAATGGGCTTTGGAACGCCTTCAATGCAATAGGATTGGTCTTCCCCTCGATCGTCCCTAGATCGGTAAGGTGGTAAACAACATCAATATGGCACCTTGAAGTTCTTCTCCCAAAAATCTATGATATTTGGCCCTTGGTTCAACATGTTGGGTTGGTCCACTGTAGAGGCTAATTCTTGTGCAATGATACTGGAATAGTCAGTAACATTAGCACCTTTATTCATCACAACACTGTTATCAGTAGGTTACAGCATTTCAAGGTCGGCACTGTGCTCGGTTCGGCCAGGTCACCCAATTCGTTCCTCGACATCACGGTGTCACAAGACGATTATAACAGAAAGCTAACAAGAATCAAGGGAGCGTACTTGGGATTGCAGAAAAAAGAGTGGCAAACAAAGGAATAAAATTTTTAACAAAAATGTTTCCATCAATTTAATCGTGATTCCAGCAAATGCTGGGAAGCACTAATATATATTCAACTGAAAAACAGTCTGAAATATCATGAAGAATACTTTCAAAATGAAAGGCTAACGACGCGCGGGAAAATGGGGAATATATTGATAAAGAGGGAGTACCTTACCTCTGAAGTGGAAAAGGGAGTGAGTTTTTCCAATAGAACACTAGCGATGGCTCTCTGCAACTACAAGATAAAGAACTAAAAGAGACAACAATGGCCGAAATGGAGATAAATCGTTGCTGAAATAAGGAAAATCTAAATTAGAATCAAAAGCGGCGGAGGGATAATATAGTTCTATATGTACACTAACGAACAGACGAGATGTAGAGTTACTATTCTACATCCAATGGTATAAATTTATCGACACTTGGATTGCCACAAGGGAACGTCTACATCAAATGATGTTCCAGAGCCATCACCTGGATCGGTACTTAATTTGACCGCCAGGAATGCCAAGGAGAAACAACTCAAAATCTAACAGTAATAATGAAGGCATACGCGGATTACAAGGTCCTATCATTACTCGCACGGATCCCTGAGGAATCATTATTGTACCATAAGCAAGGTACACGAGCTATAAAATGACTTGCACAAAACGAAGCAACAGTCCTAGATGTTTACGGAAATATGCTTTGAATGATTTATCAGTTATGGTCGGTCGTGGCATGAATGAGCAATCTCAATGCTGCTCGATCATGCTTCACGGAACAATTTTGGAGGGCTAAATGATGAACACCATTACTCGGATTAGGATCGATGATTCGTTTGAAATGACCCTGCCCATACGAGGTCAGATCACCATGATGCACAAATCAATTGGTCGGCAGCCCATATCAACGACCCACTCTCAAGATGCATGGAAGATAGAGTTGTACATTGGCCGGCTGATCTGCTCAATTTGATGAGTTTGATTTAAAAAAAATATAAAGTTTAAATTCTTTTTTTAATTCAATAAATTTGTTCGATTTTTATTTATGACCTAACTATTATCCGAATTGAGCTTGGGCTATAATAACAAGAGACAGATTGATCCACCAATCAAATTATATTAATTTATTTTTAATATATTTGAATATTTTTTTATTTTTTTAAATGTATATTTTTTATATTAAAAATAATTTTTACTTAAAATAATAATAAAAATAAAAATAGTTTGACTGTTAAAATTGGACTTTTGATCATGTATTAAATTATTTGAAGTAAGTTAGGCTAATTTTTTTCCCAAAATAAATGGATTAGGCCAAACTTAAGCCTTGTTTTTTGTGCAATTATGCATGAAAAAGTCCGACTCGAAGCCTCAAAGCCCAACCCATGTACATATATAATGGAAAAATAGATTGGCTTGTGAACACATTTGATTAATTTAATCAATTAGTTATAATAATGAGATTGTCGGTTCAAAGATAATTATTATCTAAAATGTTCTGCCTAATAAATAGACCATTTTGCTCTTTTTAGGACCTTTGACTAATACGAAGAGATCAATCTACTGCTTTCTAGAAACATCTAGTTAGGATCCTATAGATACTGATCAAGTATGAATACTACACTCTCTAAACTCCTATCCTGTAGTCACTTGATATTATAATATTACTTTCTTCATTTTTTTCTCTCGAGATCCCTTCACTAACTTGATTGTCAGAAGGCCTATGTCAAGATCCTTCTCTGAGTATTTAACCTACATAGCAAGTTACTATATGCAACCACCTACCAGCATTTCTTAATGCATCAAATTATATGCTTTACATGTAGTCATGTTGTTCATGAAGAAAAGTGTAGTTTTGTAAAAATCCATTATGGAATATGAAAGTAAAAATTTTATTCAGGATTATCCCAATTATTTAAAGACTTATCTTAATACGAGAGGTCTCGAGTAGGGCTAACTTCCATCCCACTAGAAACAACTAAGCACATCTAGGAAAAGGTCTCCAAAAAGAAGAAAACAAAAAAGAACCAATTTCTATGAAACTTAATGAGTAAATGGTGATATTTAAGAAAAAGGCTATTTAACACTTCTATATTAAGTTTTACAACTAATTCCTTATAGGAATTAGGAAGCATATAAAAAGGGTGAGCATTCTAAGACACGCCTTATATATCAATGAAGCAAAGGTGCACACACAAGATTTCAAACTTGATAACAATTATATTACTCTTTCTACGATATTATGATCATCACCAAAGTCAAAACATGTGGCTACCATATTTATACTCACAACTTCATTCAATTATAACAAATTGGTAGCATTTTCAATCTTATTATACTTAGGGACCTTACAACTCACTTGTTTTCCAAGGATATCAATGTGATAGTAACAACAACAATAATGCAAGAGCAATTAATAAGAAAAGTAAGTAAATATCCTTGTGACTCCTATCTATTCTTAGCTCTCACTAGCCTATCCTTATTCCTCCAAGTTAATCTTATCCCTCATTAGTTCTTATCAAATCTAGTGTTTAAATATCAAATATATTACATCACCTCATCTTAATTCTCATAATCACACAATAGTCATATCTACAATAAATTCTCTACTAGCACTACCATTCCATATCCATAGTACAATTATCCATACATGAATAAAACTCTAAATAACAAACAATAGTAATGCAATTCTAGCATATTCTTCTCTACTTAGGCTCACAAGATATACACATGCATCACAACTTCTCCATGTTTTGTTGCATAGCTTTACACATTATATTATCATCATTATCCAATCTTTAACAACTAATCTCATTACCAAGGAACCTTTTAATATACCTTAACCATGTATAACATAATATATGAAGTATTACAAGGTATAATTGACTATACACTTAACTATGGAAATCCTAAGAACAACTCTACAAAATTATAGTTGACTACAAGGGATCTAAAGAGCAACTATGTGGCTTATAATCGACTATTCAATCCTCAATAACAACTTTGTGAGTGAATAGTTAACTATAGTTAGTCAATGAGTATATTTTGATGGATATAGTCAATTATATAGTTAATTATACCTACTTAGAAAATCCATTCTAAGGCATAATTGATATAATCTAATTTTATGTAGAATTCCCCTCAAAAATCACTATTCACTTGAGAATTCCTCACCAAAAATTCTATTCTATTAGTCATAGTACATAAACCAATCATCATATAATACATTCATAACATTATTACTACTATATCTATCAACATTTCAAGCCACAACTCAATGATTTAACACATAATCAAGAATACATCAAAGCTTAGAAAACCCTACTTTCATCCAATTGATTCTAATTAAATTTATGATGTAAGGTTAGATTGCCTACTTGCATGTGTATGGAAGAGATATTTGCTAGGAGAAATTAGTACTTGATAGCTTCTAATGTTCTAAAAAAATAAAATTTCTTGAATTAGGTCTTAATCTCCCCTTTTAAGCTAAAATGCTCAAATTTTACCAAATCTAAGAGAAAAATAAAAAAGAGTTTAACAAGAAGGGAGGATCATACTTTGATTGTCTAAAAATTTGATGAATGTTAATCCTTTTGTATGATTAATAAAAGAAAGAAGGTGAAAAGGAAAAAGTAAGGAAGATGAGGAGAAAAAGATGATATTTTTAGATTTTGAAATTATGGAGAAATAAATGGAATTGGTTGATTTAAGGGAGATAAAATGGGAAATAGAGAAAGGAGTAAAATGAAAAATGTCTTAAATCTTCTTCGCTAATTAGTTACCTACCTTCAACCACTTTTAATACTTTAAATATTTCGTTTCACCTATCTTTTTTTCAACTATTTTATGCAAATTTCTCAATTTAAAATTTATTCAATTAATTCATTCTCCTTTATCCCATATTTTGTTCATATTTTCTTATTATAGATCGTCTATTTCATATGAAATTCATTTTAATTACTATCATTATAATTATTTAATTATTTCATTTGCAAAATAAAATTTTAAAATTATATAGAGTGTAATAGCTTACAACTGAGATGCCACCATTAAGTTTCTATGTAGGATGAACTTGCTTAGAAATGACATTTGTGCAACTGAGACCAACCAATCGCTATCTAGCTCCATTTCTAGGTAAGATAGGAACACTAGGGAAGTAGCATTACTCTTCTTGAAATGATTTCTCCCCTTGATGTTTGAAAAAAAAAAAGACAGTCGAGTTGGATCCTAAATAGATAAGTATGGTATGTTTGAGCTTCCGACTAATCCAAAATCAATATTAGACCCTAATGTAAGGATAAAACTTTTTTAAATTTATCTATTTCATCCGGAACGCTCAAACTTCATCCACAAGACTTAATTAGTAATTAGATCAGGTTCTAACTAACATAAAACCAATAAGGTTAGGATAGTGGACTAATTCAAATGTATATTTATAAATTTGCAAATTATTTACATAAATTAATACTAATTTATCAGTTCTTAATATAATAATTACTCTTTGATTTAACTAATGATTATATGTGTTTGAATATCTTATTATTTATTCAAAATATATTATTTTAGAAAAATTTTGTTCTAACTAATTTTAAAACTAATAATTTAAATAAAATTTTAAAATGATTTAAAAGAGTTTGGATTCGGGACCGGACCTTGAGCTCCAAAGAAAGAAATCTTGACAGGTTAAAAATTTAACTGACTTGGATGTAAATCCTAGACAAGTAACCAAATCAATCTAAGCCCAGTCGAGTATTTATTTGTTGAAATTTAAACTTATAAAAAATAAAATTCAATTTTGAACCATATATTATTAAGCTCGATTAACTTGAATTCGAATTCGTTCTTAAATATGTTTATTTAAATTTATTCAAATAGTATGTTATTAGAGTCCATTTAAATTAGTTTTTATAACCTTATTCAAATGGTTTTTCAATTCAATTAAATTTGAACATATAAAATTTTATTTTTCATAAATAAATTGTACTATAGATTTTCTATCTCAATTTATTTATCAATATAAATTATTATGTTATAATTAAATTTATAAATATATCTACACCATTATCACATAATGTTAATAATTATATTTACCAAAAAATAATAGGTACTAGAAAATTAATTACTTCAATCAAATCTTTTTCATGCAATCTCACTAATTAATAATGAGATTATCACTTATGTATATGTTGTTTATGTATAGTATAAAAATAGTAATATATTTTTTATTATTAAACTCATTTACTGTTATAAATAATTTAAATCGAAGTAATATAAAATTTAAATTTGTCTCGTGTATTAATTGAATTTAACTTACTTAAATTTAATTCGTTTAAAATCAAATTATTCGGGAGTAGCTCTATTCATTTTCAGCTCTAAAGGAGGAGAGAAAGTCTCATCCCATGGCCCACATCCCCATCAGATGCACTTTTTTTTAATAATTTGATAGTAATTTATATAATAAATAACAAACTAAATTTAGTGGTAATATTTTTGTATAAAATAAGTAGTTCTTTTAAAATTGAGGAGCAAATAATTAGTGTTAATAATGGCATGCAAGTATTATTACCTTTGTGTAATTTCCGTTAAAACCTTGATCGTTAATTTGAAATCCAAAAACTAATACTTGTTTTTGAATCATTAGGTGGTGAATCATAATTAAAGTATTAATGGATTTTTTCCTTTTAATGAGGTTATTCTTAGGATTTAAATTTCTATCCACTAACGTATAAAGTCACTAAAACTTCTACTCACACATATAAAAGACTGAGTTACATTAGTATTAAATTTTACATTGATAGTATTATTATTTATTATATTTTAAAAAATTAATTATTTTCACATTGCAATTAAATAAATTTTAAAATTGAAAGGAGAAAACATTGATCTATTTTTATTTTGAGAGTGTAATATGCCGTCCTTTCTAAATAATAGGATTAATTATCTTCTTAAATAATAGTAAAAATTATTAAATCATTAGATATAGGAAATAATTATGATGCATCAATTGTATTAGTATATCACCAATTTTTGAGTCATTGGATTGTATTGCATAAAATGAATGAAATCCAATTATCTAAACCAATAATGTATCAATATAAATAATGCACCAAACTCTCTCTTATATAAAAAAATTAGAATTAAACTTATGCTGCAAAGAAAAGCATAGCTTTCCAAAAATATTATGTCACTTGACTTTGCATTTTATAAATTTTGCAATTTTTCTAAGAGGAAGTAACTTTTTCAAGTGATGGGCGTAGATGACTAAATTCAATTAAAAAGAAAGTGGGGGGAATTGGTAATGATAGTAAATGGTGATAATATTAGGAATATAAATATAGACAAGGTGGAGTCTTTTATGCCCCAGTAAAGATGTAGGCAAATTATCTATTATATTGTCCAATTGTATCATTTGATGAATTGATTTGGCAAAAAGAGATATAGGAATTTTTACTACAACCGGAAGCAAATTAGTTAGGTGAGTTTGGGTGATCATCGACCGAGTTAGACCGGTTAAATAAACCAAAATTAACTTATCGATATAATTTGAATAGCACAAAAGACAAACTGATTTCATCTAAATACAAACATTAAACCAATATAATTTGTAACCTTTGGTTATATATGAATTGAAGTGGATTCGGTTGATTCCAGCACATAATTGCCTTTTTGCTTTGAACATGTCTTTCTTTATGAAAAAAATTTAATAAATTAAAGATGATACCTTTTTGCTCAAAAGTGCACGAGGGTTGCGAATAGTAAGGACCTGCTACGCTACAATGCTCATTTATTAGCACTGGCGATTAAATCAATTCATGTATAAATAATTAAAAGGGAAAAATAATGAAAATTTTAACAAAAAGTAACAAAGTAGAAAAAGTTTCTATTACCGATTTTTACTTCTTCTAAATGCTTTTTGATTGTTCAGCTTTGATCATGGTTGTTGATATCAACATTTTGTTAGTTTAAAATTAAAGAAGAAAGTGAATGGTTTTTTGAGATCTATAGTTTGAAGAGATTTTTCTTTACAAAATTTTTTAAAGGGTAAAATCATGAAAGTAGTAAATAATATTTTTTATTAGTAAAGTGTGAAAAAGAAAGAAATATCCTGATATGTCTAAAGTGGAGAAGTAATTAAGATTCGATTTCTTAATCCTCAGACGATTTGGACATAGATGGATAGGATGTATATAATTCACCCTCGACTGCAATTCAAAATAACTTTGTGTTTTCATTTCGATTTTGCCCAACTCATATAATTAACTGACTTCACCCAAGTAATTTCCATTTGAATCAGTCGATTTAGATCGAATTAATAAATTTTGACCAGCCCTAAGGTAATAATAGGGAAAAATTATAATAGGGAAAATTATGTTTAAACCCAAGAAAAAGATGATAATTGTTAAAATAATCTATTCAAGAAAAGGAGTTATTTATAAAATAATTCTACCGATAAAAATTAAAGTTGAAATTAATAAATTTTATTGATTAGTCAATATGATTTTTTTTATGCAATCAGTATAGTATTTTTAAATTTAAAATTATAGTGAATGGATAGTAGGATAAATATTAATTTGTAGTGAGTTAATTAATAATTTCAGTAAATTAATATTTATAATATTATAATAATTGTGATATTACCATTTTGCAATTATGTTATTCGTCGAATAAGTGTATATACAATACATGTTATTCTTTTAAAAGAAAATCCCTTCAACCAATCAATATTGTGTTACGAAAATATTTTACATAAGTTAAAAGGCCTAATATATAATGTATATATTGATTGAATTAATTAAGTATATATCCCATTTGACAATAAAAGTTTTTGGAAACCAAAATTAAATTTAATTAAAAGACTAAAATTTAGATAAAGTTTCTTAAATATTTGCATTAAAATTTTCAATTCATATTACACCATATATATTAATTACTTTATTATAATTACAATACTAATAATTATTGTAATTATTAAATTGAAATTATTAATAATTAATAAAGTAATTAATACAACTATTATAATTTGAATAGAGAACCTTATCATAAATATTTAAAAAACTTTATTTAAGTTTTATCCTAAATTAAAATTTATTAATATTTTATTTATATTAATTTTTAAGTATTATATTTCATATTAAATACACAAAAACACAAACTTTATTAAGGGTTGATAACTCATATACCCTTTTTTTTCATTTTATCTACACAATTATTTCTATTTTCCACTCGTAAATATTCATAATTCAGAGACCATTAAGTATTATAGATATAACAATATATTTTTTATTATAAAAATATTAAAAGTTAAAGAATTTATTGAATTAAATCAATTTATTGTATATTTTATTTTTAAAAATAATAAATTTTATACATTTAGAGTTGTAAAACCATGACAAAATCTAAATTTATGTATACTTAATTTGAAATATAACATAAAAAATTGATATTAAGAAAACATTGAAAAGATATAAAAATAAATTTGATTTTGATTTTTAATATTATTGTTAAAATTATAATAATTAGTTAGTTAAATCAATTAATAATTTCTATATTAACACGTTAACTTATTTAAAATATTATAATAAAAATAAAATATATTATATTTTATTTATACTATTTAATAATATAAGCATTGAAATTAAAAATAATAGAATGTAAACATATAAAATGAAAAAAAATGTAATGAGGTAAATAAAAAAATAGAAATAATATGTAAATTATAAGGTAATAAAAATTAAAATTAAAACATGCAGTTAATCAATTTAATTGAATAAAAAATTTAGCTTATTTAAAATATTATTTAATAAAATATTTTATTTTATATTTATATTATTTAATAATATTGGCATATGAATTATAAATTATAAGAGTGAATCGAAAAAAATATGTAATAAATTCAATAAAAAGAATAGCAATTACACGTGAGTCATAAAGTCTTCATAAAATTTTACTTGATATATATTTAATTTGAAATATAAAAATTAAAATTAATTTCAATAAAATATTAAAAATTGAATAAATGAATTTAATTTTAATTTTTAATATTTTATCAAAAATTAAAATATAAAAATAATTAATTAAATTCATACATTCTATATCAAAATTCTAACTTATTTAAATTATTTCAAGGAAAAATAACATATAGCTTTGTCTTATTAACATCTGAGTAATAAACAGCATGAATGAATATAAAAAAGCATAAAAAATATGTATCAAAATAAATAAAAAGAAAAAGAAATAATGCATGATCCGAAAAGTATCAAGAATTAAAAATAAAAAAATATAATTAAATAACCTAATTAAATTAAATAACTCTTACTTATTTAAATTATTTGATAATAAAAATTTTTATATATATTTATATTACAAAGTAATATAGATATCTAAAATCTAACTAAAAAAAAAGAAGAAAATGTAATACATTAGACAAAAATAATTAAATTAGTACATAGATAATAAATCCTTTATAAAATTGCAATTAATGCATATTTAATTTAAAATATAGTACTTAAAAATTGATATAAGAATTTTTAAATTATTGAAATGCTTAATTTGATTTTTTAATATTTTATTAAAAATTGATATTTAATTGATTAATTCAAATAATAGTTATATATTAAAGTTTTAAGATATTTAAAATGTTTTTATAATAGCAAGATATTATGTTATATGTATAATTTAGTGACACCAAGTTGCGAAAAATATGAGTAGATATAAAGAAATAAAAAATGAAAAACATATATAATGAAGAAAATAAAAAAATAGTACGTGAGTTGTAAAGTAATAAAAATTACAAATAAAATATGTAATTAAGTAATTCAATTAAATTAAATATTTAACTCATGTAAAATATTTTTATGATAAAAAGAAAATATTTTATATTTTATTTATAGTATTTAATGATATTGAAATTTGAATTGTAAATAATGAAAGTAAATAAAATAAAAAAATATACAGTGAAGTAAATAAAATGAATGGAATAATGTGCATAGTTGTAAAGTTTTAACAAAATCTTAATTAATGTTATTTTATTTGAAATATAGAATTAGATTTTAAATATTTTTATTATAAAATAGAATATGTAATTAATTAATTTAATTAATTCCATTTTTAAAATTTGTAAATTAATTAAATTTAAAATAATTATATTAAAATGATGAAAAAGGAAAGAATAAATTAAAAAGTGAAATATAAAGAAGAAGCGAAAAAAAAAGGAAAAAAATTGAAATGACTTTAAAACCTTACCTGAAAAAGGAAAATACTATATGTATTGAAAATAAATTCTAAAATTAAATTTTAAATTTTTTATATCTATTAAATTGAATTTTATATATTTATTCCATATTTTATATTTAACATTAACTCTTAATTTTCATTTAAAATTTAATTTTGAATTTTATTTTTGATGTATATGGTATTATTTAATAGAAAAAGTATTATGAATAAATATCACTTGTAAAGAGTACAAAAAATTAGAGTTTCAATAAATAAATAGAGAATTTAATATAAATGATAAATAATATATTGGACTTTTGTCATAAAATTAAAAAATTAATAGTTTAAATATAAAATAGAATATAATAAACTTTTTACCTATTATATAATTAATCAATCAATTAAAATCTTTGATTAGGGCAATATTCTTTTAACTCCTACACCCACATACAATTCTCCTACAGCTTCGGAAGTTAGGCTGAAATTGACTTGGTTAACCTACCACTCTCCATCCATTTCTTTACACGCACATCGACCGAATTTGGTTGCTCTGTTACTTAAAAAATTTAAGGGTATTAATTTATGATTGAAAAATAAATAAATATTTTTATATTAAAATAATCAATCTTAATAGAAAAAATTTAGATCAAATTTTGAAACTGTTAAATTTTATCACTTTTAATTTTAAAAATTTAAATATTATTCTTTTAAATTATAAAAAATTATAATTAACATTTATTATTAATTTAATTTTTATTTTATTAAATTATATAATTTTTTAATAAAATTTTGGAAGAAAAATCATAATATCATATAATATTCACCAATTTTCTCCCATATAATTTAATAATTTATTTTTAAGTATTTAATTGAAATTATGTATATAATTTAATTTTTTATTAAGTATATAAAATAATATTTATGTAAAAAATAATAAAATAAATTATAATATTATAATTCTTAGTTAAATATATAATTTAATAAAATAAAAAACAAATGAATAATGAGCGTTGCTCCTAAATTTTATATAATTTTAAAAATAATATTTAAAATTTTAAAGTAAAGAAATAAATTTCAATTAAAAATTTTAGATTTTTTTTAATTTGAGCCTAGAATTATCTTATTAAAATTTAAAAAATGAAAAAGACCGAGGGGGTAGAGAGGAATGTCAGACCCCGCACCTACTCATGGTTCATTTTTCTTCTAATGGTCCAAAATGTCCTTTCACCAGCCACTTAAAATCGCCCTCTAACCCAAAACGTGCGCCGCTCTGAAGGCCTCAACTCCCTCCGAAATTAAAAACAGACCAATTTAGGAAAAAAAAAAGAAATAAAAAAAAAGGGAAAGCCGAAAGCAGAAAGCAGAATCACTCATTCATGGAGGATCGTTCGTCGTCATCATCAGCTAAATCAAAGACCGAAGCTCTTGATGTTCCTCTTCATTCGATGGGATTCGAAATTGAAGATTTGTCGCCACAAAAAGTCTCCGGCCGACTCCACGTTACCCCAAAATGTTGCCAGGTCAACTCTCAGATTACTATTCTTTTTCTCTTTGGTTTTCTGGTTTTTTTCTTGGTAGAGTTTCTTTTCTTGTTCAATTTTCTGGGCAAACAAACGAGAGGAAGATGACTGAAGTGCTGGAAATTTTGAGGCAGCCGTTCAAGGTGTTGCATGGAGGAGTATCGGCTTTGATAGCGGAGGCTCTGGCCAGCATAGGGGCCCACATGGCGTCTGGTTATAATAGAGTGGCTGGAATTCAACTTAGCATCAACCATTTAAAAAGAGCTGAGTTAGGGGATTTGGTCTATGCTGAAGCCACCCCTGTGAGTGTTGGCAAGACGGTTCAGGTAATTATCTCCGATTTCATCGAATTTCTTCCCTTTTTTGGTATATTAAGGAGATTTGAACTTACTTTGGCGAATTATCTAAATTTCTCGTCGCTAACCCATTACTAGTAGCTTAATTTCCTTTATTTCTATATCTGAAACTTGCTGCAACATTTAAATATTAAGAATTAGCTTCTCGATCAAAGATTGATCACAACATAAACATTTTCAAATCGAGTTTTTTATTAACAACACATGATCAGATTAGTATCAATATCAGCAATTCCTGTTTAGCTCTGAAGTAATTTTATTTAGCTAATTAATTAGGTAGATGTGGGAGTAGAAGGTTCAACCCCATTGATGGATGTTGACCAACTAATTTCTACTTCATTAGTAATTAAATAAATGAGAGGGATTTCAGCACACTATTATTGTAATATTATATTAGATTTTCCACAATCCTCCGGGTTCCCATGGAAGTTTGTCTTTAGATTTTCCATTTTTTTTTAGTAATAATAGGATTCATAAATCATTTATATATATATATATATATATATATATATATATATATATATATATAAAATTTAGGATTGAAACCTCGTGCATAGTAAAACAATTAATTTTTTAAAATAGTGTCGGTACCGTTACACCGTCAAAGTGCAGCAATCCGTTACTAGATCTGAATATGAAAAAGTGATCTAATGGATAAAATCCGTCATTTAGCCCTTGTTTAGTACGTAATTTTTTTAAAATTAATTTCATTTTATTTCAATAAATATAATTTTAATTTATTTATAAATAAATTATTTTATTTGAAAGGTATTAAAATGCATAAAAATTAATTAAAAATAGATTTTGATTGTATTAGAATAAATATAATATTAAAAATAAAATTATATGAATATATTTTTTAACTAATATAAATATAATTAAAATAAAAATTATAAACAAAATAAAATAAATTTTTATTTAAAGTTAAATATTTTCTATAAAATTATATTAAAAAAACTTATTTTTAATTATACTGAATAAAAAGTTAAAGGCCTTATTTAACAATTAACTAATTATATTAACGGTTAGCTGATTTAATTAACTGTTAAGTTGATAACTGGTTGTATTAATTAATTTGACCAACTAATTACATTAATTATTTAATAAGAATGTTTAATAAGATCAACTATTTATAATTAATTATTTATATATAAAATAGTCATATAAGGTTATAGATATATTTTATGAATTATTTGAGTATTTTTTATTTTAATATTATTTTAAAATTTTAAATTATATATATTATTCATTAAATAATATACCATTATAATTTATTATATATTAAAATATTTTTTAAAATTAAATTAATATAATTTTATAGTTATTAAATTTTCTTTAAGAAATTAGTAAATATAATTGTTTAATTTTTATATACAAATAAATATTATAATTTTTATAGATTGATAGTGAGAGAAATGAGAAGATTAATTAATAATTTTTTAGAAGAACAAAATAGAAAATATATAATTTAATTTTTATATAAAAATAAATATTATATATTAGTAAATTTTTAAAAAATAAAATAAAAATATAAAAAATTAATTAAGAATAATTTAATCTTGTTTTTGATCAACCAATTTTAAAACACTACTTAATTTTTAAGAAATGGTGATTTGGAATACAATCAGCTGATACAAAGAAAAAGGAAAAAAATAGGTTTCCTGCGGACGTCAACGTGAAAAATGTGATTACTCGTAAGTACTGACCGTTGTTTCCAACACTATATTCACGATACGAGGACATTGAGGAGACAGGGTGTGAGTTTCGTACCATTGCCTCCTGCACCCTCAATACGGACCACTTGTACGTCTAACCCTTGGCATGAAAGGAAAAAATATTATATGGCATGAAAGGAAAAATATTATTGATATAATAGTATATTATCATATTATTAAATTTATTTTTTAAAAATTAAAATTTACATATTATATAAAAATATATTAATAATTAAATAAAATAATAATTAAGTATTATTATATAGAAAAAAATATAATTTCTCCCAATTATAAGGTAGTTATATTTTACATCCTAAAATTATAAAAATTAAATTTTACTCACTATAATTATATAAAACTTACATTTTACTCTTATTATTACAAGTTAATGAAAATTTGCTATTGTAATATTTCATTTACCAGTGATTAGAAATCGTTATTATATTCGTTAAGTTTTAGTTTTTTTTTCACTTAAGCAATAATTTATAATTTACCTCTAAGTAATTGAAGATGATAATAGCGGTTTATAACTAGTCACTAAATATTTCAAAACTATCATTAAGTGTTACTATTGTTAAGTTAATAATGGTGATGGTAAAATACAAGTTTTATATAATTTTATAGGGTAAAATTTTAGTTTTCATAATTTAATAATATAAAATGCAACCACCTGGTGAAGTTATTTGCATTTTTCTCATTATATAAATAATATATTATAGAATTTTTCTAAAAAATGGTACTTTCAAGAAATTTTTTTCATTTTTGGTACTTCCAAAATTATTATTTAACTTTGTGCGCAAGATATAATTAATTTTAAATGGATTTGAATTCTTTTTATTTCTCTTTATTAATTTTTATTAATTTAAAAATAAAACATAAATTTTATTTTAAAATTTATTATTTATTAATTATTATTTTATTAAAATTTATAATTCCAAATAAAAAAAATTTATATCTATTTTTTTAATGCTGAATGTACCAAATCATTGTACCCAGATGTGAGGTACGAAGATAAATAATGCTTTTACTATCATTGATTAGCTAAATAGGTTTGTTTTGGACTTGAAGCTGTCGATCCGCTGCAAACAGTTTGGAACCTCGTTTGCCACCTGTTTTCAGCACATTCAGCAGTTCTTTTTTCTAACATTATCTTGATTCATTTTTAAGAAAATAGGAAGGATGCATTCTCGATTAAAATTGGTTTGAAAATTTATGAAACCAATTTTAAAAATGTTATATGCATGTTCCAAACACAGTTTGAGAAAATGATGAAAGAGTGATTTGTGTAAATAAAAATTTTCCATCATTGGTTAGGCTGCTATATCAAGGAAAAAAAAGAATTTAAATTTAATTTATTATTAGTTTAAATTTTTTTTACAAAAGATATATCATTAAAAAAGCTTAAAAGCAATTATATTTTTTAATAATTATAAAAAAGTATTAATAACTTTTTATTAAAACTCGTTAGGACTCCATTTATTTTGTTAAAAAAAATATCATTTGTATATATATTAATGAATAAGTGATATGCCATTTATATTAATGATTAAAAGAAATGATACTTAGAAGTTTAAAAATTAAAAAAAGGTAAATTGTTTTTTGAAATTGAAAAAGTTATTTTTATGAAATTCTTTATATTTAACATTAGACAAATAAAATATTTTCATCTATTTTAATATTTTATACTTATATTTTATAGAAAATACTTTTCAATAAAACAAATGGAACCTAAATGTTAAATTAAATTTTTTACAAAATAGATATCATTATAAAAGCTAAAAGAAATTAATTTTTTTAATAAATACAAAAAATGTACTAATAACTTTTTATTAAAACTTATTTAATGTTGAATCTAATTTAAATTGTACTATGGAGCAGGTGTGGGAAGTGAAAATATTGAAGATTGATCCTTCAAACTCACAAAAGAGATCCATGGTATCATCATCTAGAGTTACTCTACTTACCAATCTGCCTGTTCCTGAACATGCCAAAGATGCTTCGGAACCTCTCAAGAAGTATGCAAGAATGTGATTATTCTGTCCTTTAATTCACATATGTAACATTGTACCATGATCCGGATTAACAAGTGAGATTCTCAATGCCTCCATTTTGCAGCATGATTCCAGCTTCTATGGCAGAATAAATATCTTGTAACCAAAATAAGTTCAAGATTTGAAAGGGAAGATGAGATAAGTTGTCAACGCCAATACCATGAAACTTTCTAAAAATCTTTTATCACTTGGAATGATTAAAAATAAGATTTTATGTTATTTATATTTTTTATTTTAATTATATTTATGTTATTATAGAATTTATTAAATTTATTGACAATTTTATTAAAATTTATTTAATTTAATTTAAAACACATATTATATTATATGAAAAAATTTACTATCTTATTTTTATATTATTTTTAATTAAATTACATGTATTTTTAATATATTATAAATAATTCGTGAGTGAATTGAAATAATTATTTTAGATATAATTTTCAGATAATGAAATTTATTTATAAATAAATTTAAATAATTTCTATTGAAATAAAATGTAATTACAACTTCAAATTAATTATATCATGACTAACAGCTTAGATTGAACAATTATGCAGACAAGCATAAGGCTAGAAACTCGGAAAATGCTAATTGAAATTCCCAAGCCTGTTGGTATGATACCTTAGGCTTCCTACGAGAAAACAGAGTCCAAGTTATCTCTTCGTAAGTTTTAGACATCATTGGACAATTTATTCGTAGAAAATTGCAAATTTGTCCAAAGCATGTGGAGGGCATCAACGTCAATAATAATCCTCAGCAATTAATTCTAAACATTTGCTAAGGCAAACACATTAATTACTAAATAATCCAGGTCAAGCAGGATGCCACGGTATCGTTGGAGATGGTAATGAAAATTAGATATGTGGATTCCCCTATAGTTTGAGAGTTTGCTCTTCGGTAGAGGCGAAATTTTGTGGAGCTATTCATGATTTTAATTTGGCGGGACATTTGGGCTTAAGAAATTAAGAAAAATCATTCTAGAACTCAATTTTAAGACTCTGGTGATCCAGTTATTTTTTACGGATTAGAAATTTTCAACTTTCTCAACTCCTTACCTCTGGTGTAAGTTGTTATTCTCACACGACTACAAAATGATTAGAATTGAATACATCCTAAATTCTAAAGACCAACTAATTTTGTTCAAATTCTATTTCGTATAAATAAATAATAAGAGAATAAACTTTATCTTATATAAGTAACTAATAAGTAAACTAATATTTTATAATTGATAATTAATAAATTAGCTGATTGTATAAGAAGTATTTTATAAAATTTAATTATTGAACGAGTTAAAATTATAAAATAATATAAATAAATATATTAATAAAATATATATAAATTAAAATAATTTATATTTATTTAAAAATTAAATTATATTAATATAATTAAAATATTTAAAATAAAATATAATATATAATATTTAATTAATTATATTTCATGATATTATAAATTAATAAAAAGAATAAGAATTAATTTAAAAAATTAAAAAAAATAATAACTTATAAGTTACTTGGAATAATTACTTAAATCAAAATTTATTATTTTCAATGAAATATTTTTAAAAATTAAATTATAATTTATTGAATAAGTCAATAAATTATAAATTAATTTATTATTATGCAAAATGAAGTGATAATCTAGGACATGAATTGGGATTGCCTATTTTGGATAGTCCACGACAAAATTTAACTATTGAAATTTTAGTAATGCTATTGGAATCTTTATCTTTCATTTGGTTAGATTGTAATGCCTTTTTCTCCCCTTTTGGACACAATTTCCTTTTTTTAAAAAAATTACTAGTGGAAAAATGAAAACGAAGAATTTTCAATCCACGGTTATGGTTGCATCAGAGATCACAGCCCCCAAAAGAAATTCGACGAGTTTGTTTTAAAAAAAAAAAAAACACTTTTTAATGATACTACCTTGTAACTGGATTCATACTTCAGAAATCAGAAGCATAAATTAGCTAAAATTGTAAAAAGAAATTATTGAATTTGTGAAAGAGAAGCCCCAATTCAGCTGATGAGATGCGAATGGGACTAAGTCGGCGGAGGCACCGAGAGCCAGTGGCTGTGCAGATGCGAAGGGGGACCAGATTGCGCGTCTTTAGTTGCGAAAGCGAAGCAGCCGCATTGGCGGCGGTTGATGCCGCTGTCGTTGACTTTCTCCCTCGGTTGGAAGCACATTTCACGGGCACTGGGCCATTGTGAATTGGGCTCAAAATGGAATCATAGGTCCTTTACTGTTTTTAAAAGCAATTTTTATTTTTTATTTTTTATTTTTTATTTAGAAGAATTTGTTTAAAGATTTATTTTGAAAATTTATTTTTAAAAATTATAATTCTAAATGTATTACTTAAAAATAAAACAATAGAAAATACCTCTGATGCACGTGTACTCCATTTTTGCTCCCGAACTAGGGTCGCACCCATGTCTGACGCTGGTGCGGGTGCTATTCGCCTAAATACAAATCCACAAAGTATCCTTTATTTTTTTCAATTTTTTAATGTTAAGACTGCAATGCCCTAACTCTGTTCATGGGTAACCCACCCTGGACAATTGGACCAATCAAATATTGACACGTAGACGCTTGTAGAAAAACTCCAGGTTACTTCCGCTCCTTTGCCTCAAATTGTCAATTCGTCCTTCAATTTTTTATTTTTTCATTTACTGCCTCAATATAATAATAAAATATTATATCATAAAATATTACTTTATTAAATAACAAAATATCATTTTTCATATTTCTCCTTTTGTTTCGCAAGCTCAGGGACTTCTTCTTTTCCGTGCCATCATCGCCAATGCCATTGTTGCGCCAGTATTCTTGAACTGGGTTTTCCTCGTCATCCCTGCGCGCATCTCTTCTAAGCGTTGTCCACGAGAAGCTACTGCTTCGTATTGCCTACTCAGTATCCACGAGAAGCTTCTGTTCTGGCGCCATCCACGGGAAGCGTTATCTGAGACCCCAATCTTTTTCGGTTCTATGCTCCTTCCAGCTAGCTATTCTCGAAGCTTCTCCTTTGCTTTCCTAAAATTTCATTTCCTTCATCTCTCACCCGCCGGAAGCCACTTCTTTCCGTTCAACCTTTTTTGCCAAACTCGTGCTCCATTTGAGTGGTTCTTTCCGCATCGTCACCAAGTTTTCATCATTCAACTATAGATAAAGGCGATAAACTGAGTTTGGACCTCCTTCATCTCGCCATGGGCCATTGTCATTTGCCATTGAAGCTGTGATTGTGTGACACTGAAAGAACAAGGAACAGATCAGATGGACTTGGCCATCCTCGTCCTTCCACCTTGAACGTACCTACAAATGGCTTCTTGGAACACAGAGAAGCAAGTGAAATTGAAAGCCTGGAAGGACTATTCAGCAAAATCTCTAATAATAGTGAAGAACCAGTAACAAAGTACTGACAGGACAAATGTCAATATTTCATTGGTTAAGAAAACTAGGATGAGTTGCCTTGGAGCAAGTATTAGGGCATTGTAGTCTAGACCATTTTTTAATTAGAAAAACTGGGGCGCTATGTGAATACGGCTTCGGTTCGGCTGGATGTGGCTGTGACAGTGTGACTCGCAGAAGGAACACCAGCAAATGTATCCCCCCTTCTTCTTCTTCAAACGCACCGTTTAACCCAAACTATTTTGCCTTTAATTTTCTAACATAACATAATAACAGACCCCAAAAACACATCAAAATCCCTAGAGCTTCATCTAAAAACGATCGATCTCTTCTTCATTCTTCGACATTCCTTCGTTCGATCATCATCAACAATGGTGGGACAACATTGAAGGTGGTAGGACTGGTGCAGCATTTGGCATCCAATCAGCAGGAGTTTCTGTCCAATGGAGGAAAGCAGTACATAGTATGAAAGGCAACAGTTGGAAATATTTGTGTTTTTGTTGCTAAAATTGACAAGGATGTTACTGAAAAAAGCAACACGCAAATGAAATGAGGCTTTGATTTCTTTCCCAAATTATGTGGGTATTGTTTTCCCTTAAGAGGAAATTTCCAAAATGGGCCATCTACACCTATTGGAAAGGAAAATTTTAGAATGATCTTTACAACTAGTCAAAAATACTTCATCCGTTCTAAAGCATTCTATTATTATATAATAATTTGGTTCTCATATATGATTTTACTAATCAATGTTGTTGACATAGATTTATTTAACTTTAATAAAAGTGTATTTTAAATATTAAATAGATTATTTTATCTTAAATTACTAATGTATTAGTAGGTAGCAATAGAGTTGTCTATTTTTTTAGTATCACATGACATTGCGAATGTATTTGAGGTGAAAATATGGCAATGTAATTATTTTGGTGATGTTCAATAATAATGTATCTTCTAACTATTTAAATTTAATATTTTTTTATAAAAATTTTATATTTTTTTAACATATCCTAAACATATCATATCCTAATTTTTTAAAAAATTGATTTATTCTTGTATTTGTATCGTATCACACCCAAGTCAAGTATCATACCCATGCAACATAGGAAAAAACTTTTAGATGTTTTCATAACTTATTCTCTTATTTTTTATATTAATCTTATAATCAAATAAAATATTTTTCCTATTTGCAACACCAAATTTTTTTAAAAATAATTTTTATAATAATTTTAAAAATATAAAAAGAAAAATGTATTCAAAAATACTTATACATTTTTTTTAAGAAATCTTGATTCTTTTTTTTTAGCTTTAATCACTTTTGTGTTAAGTTAAAAGAGTGGCAAACATAAGATTTTAATATAAAATGGGGTTTAAAATGGTTTTTTTGTATTTAATGGGATCCAAAATAATTTTATATTTTTTCTCTAATATAACAGGAAATTACTAGAAAGAAAAAAAAAGATAATCTAAACCCATAAGATTTTTGTAAGATTGTAATTCCTAGTCATATATATATATTCTATTGAATTAAATTCTACGGGATATTATAATATTATCTTTTAGTTAATTACTGTATTTTCAAAAAAGATTTTACAATTATAAAAAAGTTTACTTGTCAAAAATTAAAAAATGTTGATTGATTAATAATAGTAAGCCATGGTAGATGATAGCTAATGACGATAGATAACATTAAGTGGTGATCAATAGTAATAGAAATGAGAAAAGTGTACTCATCAAAAATAAAAAAATGAGATGGTGGTTAACAATAGAAAATAAAAAAAGTGTACTCATCAAAAATTAAAAAATGTTAACTGGTCAATAATAACAAGTAATGATAGGTAATAATTAATAATGTTATATAACAATAATAGTGATTAATAGTAATAGGAAATGAGAAATGGTCAATAATAATAGATAAAGATGGTGGTTAACAATAAGTGACAATATATAATAGTAGTCAACAATAGTATATAGTACTTGATGGTAATTAATAATGATGGTAACAATAAATGATAATTAATGATAATAAATAGTGATCAATAGCAATTAATAATAGTAGATAATAATGATTGAAAATCAATAATGATAAGTGGTGATCAATAATTAGTGATAATGAATAATAATTAATAATAATAAGTAATGATGTGCAATGTCCAACAGTGATAATGATGATAATTGGGGATCAATAATATTTGATAATCTTAAGATATTAATAAAATAATCTTTACATGGCTAATGTATTCTCAGGCCATAATGTAAGATATTAGTATAGATTTAAGTTACTTAAAATGTTTTTGGAGAATATTAAGCTATATTTTTTAAAATATTAATATTTCTAAATATATGTTTTAAGTTTTGAATCAAACATAAAAGTTAATTTTTTTATTTAAAAGTTTCCAACATTATGGGAAATATTTGGTGAACCAAATGTTCCCAGGAAATTAACTGAATCCAATTACAAATATAAAAGAATACAGTCGGTAAATGTGCGTGGTTTATTAATTTTAAAAAGAAAAACACTAATACTTGAACGCTAAATTGGATTTTCCTCTGTATAACAATTTTCTTTTTTCTGTTTATTTTACTTTTTTAAAGCTGAAAATTAAATAGGTGAATTGTTAATCTATATGTGTACAAATGTTAACTATCTGGATCGACACTCGATAAAATTGATTGTCTTTAAAGTATAAAGCAGGCCGATAACATATGTTCCAATGTTTTAATTGAATTGTGAATGAAGATAAAAAAATAAGTTGAATTTAATGATTTAAGATTGGTATAATTTGATTTGACTTAGAATTGATACAAAAAAATAATAATAGTGATTTGATTTGGTGACAGATTAAAACTAATTAATTAAATCTAGTAAAGGATTGGGGTCGATTAATATTAACCTATTGAATTATTAGATTAATTTATTAACCTAGTAATAATAGTAAATAATTAATAATTAATTTATTATTATATATTTATATATATTAAAATTATATATAAATAATATTAAATAATTTTTAATATTAAAATTAATAAATTTATATATTTAATATTGCCAATAGGTATTATATAAGTTTATCAAAATATATAATTACACTAATTTAAAAATACATAGTATTAAAACTAATGAATTTATATATTTAATATTATTAATATATATTACAAAAAATTGTTTAATTAAATAATTATATTAAGATTAAAAAATTAAGAAAAATTATGTGAGAAATTCAATTTATCATCATCAAACATAGAAATTAATAAAAAATAACTACACAAAGTAATTATTATAACTAAATATACATACAATAATTACTATAACTAAATAAATATATTAATTAAAGTAATAAATTGTTATTAATATAGTAAAATAGTGATATATATATATTACGAATTTATTTAATAAAATATATATATCTATTTTAATTAATATTGAATTTTTTTAGTCTTGGAGCCATAATTTTTAATTACTTTTTTAATCATAGGTTTTTCATATAAAAAATATTATACTTTGATTTATTTTTTATTTTTTTATATCCATTAATAATGATAATGATGATGATGATGATAATAAATTTTTAAATACTAATAGTAATAATAATTAATTTTAATTAACGAATAATATGACATTAAAAATAAATAAATAAGTAATATAATAGTAGTAGTAATAATAATAATAATAAAACAAAATAGGTTGCAAAACCCGCTTGGAACCATTTGATAAAAATTGATCTGAGATTGAGATTATAACTGGAATTAAAGCAACCTAACTTGACTTTTGGCCCAAAATTGATCCAACATATAATTTTTGTTCATCGAATTAGTCTAGTAGAGTTTAGGTTACCCCATTTTGACAGTTCTAATTATGAACATAAATAGTCTATCTAATCTTACATGAAATGAATTATGGTGTGTTTAGATTTTTATTAAATGTTTCCATAAATTATTTGAGAAAAATGAATAATAGATGGTAGTCGGTCCTATAAATAAAAAATATTTGATTTAATTATAAAATTAATATTAAAAAATTAAGGAAATCTTAAAATTATTTTTATTTTTAATTTTTAATTTATATATTTAAAATTATTATTTGAAAAAATATTAAAAAATAATTATCAAACAAAATTTTTTATTTTAAAAAATATAAAAATTAAAAATATTTCAAAATAACAAATAAATAGGTTTTTAACCTTTATAATTTGTAGAATGATTCACTCTTTTAATGTACGGATATAATAGATCTATTTTATAATAAATATGTACGATTAAATAAATATAAATCATGTTGTATGTGCACTACTCCTTTTTTTATCACATCTGACTCTATTAATCAATCTCATTTGATTTCATAAATCAATGAATTTTGTTGGATATACATTAAGATTGAATGTGTAATGCAAATATTCTAAACAGGCATGCCCACTTACCTAATATCAGAAGTTATAAGAAAATATATTGGGTAAGTAGTATTAACGGATATGAATTATAATCCACATGAACAGCTTATTTTTATCTCGTTTAATTTCATTAATCAATTATGGGTTTTTTTGGATATACATTAAGATTAGGTATGCAATCTTTATTAATCAATTATAAATTTGCTTAGATATACATTTAGTTTCGTGATGTTCTCAACAATTTCTAAATGTGCACATCCGCTTATATAGGAGGTAATGTTGTATAAGGCTTTGCATCTTAAAAGATTAAATATTTTTATTATCATATTCTAATTTTTTAAATTTCAAAATAAATATGTTAAATAGAAAATATAAATATTAATATATTAATAATAATTTAATGATAAAAATATTTATTTTTAAAAAAAATGAAGTTTTTTTTATAAAATTATCTATTACAAGTTATAAGAAAGTGGATCAAATAAGGAGCATCAATGAAGGTTTGACGTGCAAGCTTAATTAAATAGAAAAATTTATGGTACATCATTTTTAGTGATATAAATTTATTCTATTAAGTGAGTCTTTGTTAAATAGATTTTTCTTCAACTTTTGGCTAATTGAGGTTACTTTGGATAATTAGTTTTATTGATTAGTTATTTTATATATTTGATAAATAATTAATTTGAAAAATTAGAAAACCCATCGATTTCAAATAGTTAATTTATTAAATATATATAACAAGTCAAAATTGTCTTCAAATTATCATATAATAGTAATAATAATAATTACTTGCACTTATTATTTTGTTATAAGTGATAACAAAATGAGTTAAACCCCATACTCTTTACATGTAATGTTTGAAACTCAACCACTATATCATTTTATATTCTTAATCTTAATCATGTTTGTACTAGTTTAACCTATATTAGATTTAAACAAACCATAAATAATTATTTAAATTTTTATTAATTAAATTTATATAATAAAATAAGTATTTTTAACAAAATAATTATTATAATATTTTAGAGATTTATTATATAATTATTTAATGAATTTAATTTATTTTAATGTTAAAATTAAAAATTAATGAAATTAATTTATATAATAAAATAAATCATAAGATATACTTATATTCTTATATTTCATTTTACATATAAGTAGCTAATAATAAAAAATTAATTTTGTTAGACATATTTATTTAAATAACTAATATTATTAATAAATCAAATCAGTTAATGCAATCAATTATTAACTATCAGTTAATTAAATTAATTAATCGTTAATATAATTAAATATTATCAAATATGGCCTAAACCAATAATTACGATCTAATGAATTTAAAAATAGTAATGAACACACTTAAAATTAATTAAATTATGACCAATAATTTAATGGTGTAAGCTTACGCCACAAAGAAAAATAGTGCATAATAGTTATTCTCTAAATAGATATGGAACATAATTTGTATCTATTTTTCCTTTTTATCTCATTTGAGTATATTATGTTAGAAATTTTCAATTTGAACCCCACATTAATTCATAAATTTAATTATTAATGTTAATAAAATATTTGGAGCCATTATGTGACTTAAATAAATGAGTATTTATTTGGCACTAGACCTAATGTTAGACAAGATTCTACGATAAGTAGGATTTATTATTCAATTATTTTAATTATTATTAAGGGATCCTTACCTTTATAAATCATTATGAGATTGCTTTTTTTCCTTATTAAAGTGTACTAAAAGAATTTCTTTCTATTAAAGAACATCATAGTGAGATTTTAGCCTAGGGAGTGATTCCTTTATTGTTTATTGATTGTTTTTTAGGAATCATTTCTAGCAATAAAGTTCATGTAATTGGTGATATATAAATAAATATTTGGGAAACAAAAGCAGTCTATCTCATGAAATATCATGGATATGCTAAATGAATCAAGTTAAGCCATAAAATTCAATTTCTTTCTTCTATATGAATTGCACAATTTTCTTCCCGAAATTGTTTATAAAATTTATACCATAATACATAATCAATGATCTAGAAATTTGTTAAATTAGATTTTTTTTTTGTTTACAATTAGTATTAGAACTCAATTTGATTGTGGATCATCATTAAGTTTTTGAAGCAATTTTTGAGCAAATTGCATATAGTTCTCTTTGCCAATATCTTTATACATGTATATGCTCCATTGCTGTGATATTGCATAAAATTATAATGCATCAATTTAATGTTTCTACTAGAGTTGTATGTGTATGATAGCATATATCTGAATCCATATTTCTAAATTGTTTTATGAATTCTTGTACTTAAAATTCATAATCATTAAAGCAAACTTTTATGTTTAAAAATTAGAAGATTTTGCTAATGTTGTGATTTTTTATAAAACCTATCCTTTGGAGTTAAGGATATATGTATTGTTTGTAAGTTCTAGATTGTATGCTAGACCTGGCTAAGTCTCTGGCTTATTGTTGCTCATATACACATTGTAAGTTAAAGCTAGTGGCATGCATGGTTCATGAATTAAACTTTGATAAAGCATGAATTTTCCTGCTTGAGTATGCATATATTAGTTTTTTTTTTCCAAATTGGCCTTTATTCAATGTCCTTGCAAGTATGTTGCAACTTCATGCCTCTGTAAACTTTTCTAGTAGTAGTAGAGAGTTAAGAAGGTGCAATGTGTGATCATATATGCCATGTATTGAATATATTTTATGTGCATGAGTTAGTGTTTGTTATTCATGAGTTAGTATATATACATGTTTAAACCATTGAAAAATTTTAGAATTGCATACATTCCATGAGTTCTTTAATGTCACATGCAGTCAATGCATTTACTTAAGGATTCTATGCTTTGCATGAGAAAATGATTTATCCATTTTTGAAGTTGTGTTCATGACCTACAGTTAGGACTAGATTATTTTATCTTTCCATGAAATTATCTAAAAAAAAATTAATTTTGAGACTCAACATTTTGCTTGTTACAAAACTTGAATTTTAGGTTGATTTCGGGTGCAAAATTGTTAGCCAAAATGAATTTCCTAGAGAGTTTCTCAGAACCATCATTTTTTTTATTGCTACTCTTTTGGAATATTGAACTCCATCTTTTAATGTGTTTTAACTATATATATATATATGGTTGGTTGAAAATGTGATTTGCATTAAAATGGGATAATTTGAAATTAGAAATATTAAGAAATATTCCTAGAACATGGCAAGTCTAGTGCAGATTATTGGGAAATTTTGGTAAATAATTTTAATGTATTTTGAATCAAAATTTTTTTTAAACGGGCTAGTTAGAAATTAGATTTTGGAATAAATTAGGACAAAAATTGAACAAAAATTATGTTACAATCATGAGAAATATGGTCGGGTTCAATTCAAGTTTACAACTAGGGTCATTAGATCTAGTTACAGAGTCATGGGAAAAAAGGGCGATACTATTCATTTGCATGTGATGATCACGTGTACTGACGACATATAGGGTTTATGTATTACCATTGGGTGGAATTTCAAGGTGATGGTTATACCATTGCATTTCACTTTTCGAGTATATAATTATAGATATTTTTTCAAAATTTTTAAAATTAAAAATAATTTTATTTATATTTATCAATTTTATTTAAATATATTATAACTAATTTTAAGTATGTTGCAAGCTACCTTGTGTAATATTTATAGCATTTTTATACTTTTTTTTATAATATAAAAAATTTATACATTATTATGTATCAATATACGAATTAAAAAGTGTTTACAGTATGTTATTAAATTTTATGTAATTATATACTTGCCTTTTGTAAGGCTAGTAGCATAAATTCTACCAATAAAAATTTTTAAAGGAAATTTATTTTAAAATGTATCAAGGAGTGTGCTATATTAATAACATTAAATATCTTTTTAGTATTACATTATTGATATAGTTTGCTAATGATAATATTAAAGGTGTACATGGGTCGAGTTAGGTGGGTTTAAGGTTACACCTATTTAATTGAATTACATGAAATTCGTGGTTAGAGCTTGGCCTAACCCATTTATTTTTTTAAAAAAAAATTGGCCTAGTTTGGCCTGATTTTATTAATGCATGTCCCAATGGCCCAACCCAATAACTTGAATAAAATATTTTTTCTATTTTTAAGTAAAAGTAAAATTTTAAAATAAAAAATATATATTTAAAAAGATAATATAATAATTAAATATATAAAATATTAATTATATCAAATTAATATTTTCTATATTAAAAATAATTAAATATAATTATTTTTTAATATATAATTGTAGTATTAAAAATAAATTAATATAATTAAATCAGGTCGAGTTGGCTTATTTCTTTTTATCTTGACCTAATTATTAATTGAGCCATTAAAAAAAACCCAATAAGCCTATCGAGTTAAACAAAGAGCTTAAACCTATATTTTTATAGGTCAAGCTTATTAAGCTAGATAAATCACCTTGCCCATGTACAATTATAGATAATGAGTATATGATTAAGCATTATATCTTTAAATTTTGTTGAATCCTTGAAATTATATCTAATGATCGTAAACATAGACATGACAAGCAAGAAAAAAAGAACTCATTATTGATGCAAACTTGAGTGCTAAGCAAAAGAAAAAAACATGAAAAATAGATATAGTTGAACTCGATTTATCTAATGGCCATGAAATATACAATAGATAAAACTATCACATAGAGCATCTCTAAGTTTGAAAATATTAAAACCTTTTTTAATTCTATAGTAAAAAAATTTATGAAATTTAATAAAGTAGAAAAGGCAATTATCTCTTATTACTTAAGAAAACGACCTGTGATAGAGTTAATAGACTGCAGAAGCACATCCTAAAATTGATAAGTTACTATAACAAGTTAAAAAGAAAAAAAGTTTATCTAAAAAAGTTTTCAAATCTAGTGAGCATCAGAGTCATTACCTTCATAATTTGATGTTCTAAAGACCTTTTATAACATTCAAAAGTAAGAATAAAACATTAATGAGATATATTTATTGTAAGTTAAACAGAGGAAATCATGAAAAAAAGGAAAAATTCAAATTTGGGAGATCCTTATATGATCAGAAAATAGGTCAAAAAAGGATAATCACCTAAGCCCCCAAAACCACAATTCAATTCAAGGGAGACCATAAATTCTATGGGAAATATGGGCACAAAAAGGTAGATTACATCAAGTATAAGAGATAGGTAGAAAAAATAAAGAAAAATGTCAAGAAACTTGAGAAAACTACATGATAGGGAATCACTAGGTTAGAGATAGATTGTTTCACATTTATAATTTATTTTGTACTAAAAACAAAATTGAATCTTTCATTAAAATAATTTATTTTTAGTTGTTATGTACAATCATTTTGATGAATAAAATTCATTCTATTTTATAATAAATATGTGCTTGTTTTTTATACATTATTTACTAAATTACATTAGCAAATTTTACTCAAGTTTTTCAAAATCCATTGAAACTTAATTCTAAAATGATCTTTGGGTCTTTAACTGACTAGCCATTTAAAGGATATTTTGAATAATGGGAGTTATAAGATACCATAAAAAAATAGAAGTCAGAAAGAAAGTATAGTAATTCCATTAGCACTACAACCTGATAAATCATCTTCTGTCATCCTATAGTCTATTATAGTGCAACTAGTAATAGATGTAAAGGCAAAAAAATTAATGAATGAAACTCCTTTAAGAATGTCTCATAGAGTTTACCTAATCCTTCATAATGGATCATAGTGATAAAGTATAATGGACAATAAGCCAATTGAAAACAAATGAAGTTTTTAGACCAAAAGGGATGTTCAAATGAAATTAAGGGCTTAAGATCAAGTTAGTAGTTAAAAAATTACATTTAGAACGATGGAAAAGACCATAAAGAGACATCCTCGCTAATGACATCTTAAGACTCATTCCAAATTGTTGTGATATAAGTAGCTTGTTAATTGCGAGCTACATTTGTTAAAGATTAAAATAGCTTTCCTATATAATGACTTGTTGGAAACAATATATATGTTGAATAACTTAATAACTTCCATGAGAAGGATAAAGAATGCCTTGCACACAAGATAAAGTGGTTAACCTAGATAGTTGTCTCAAAATTTGATGAAATTGTAACATTTCTTGAATTCAAAAAGAATAATGTAGACCAGTGTATGATGATTAATACATGCAGTCTTATAATCCTAGTCTTATGTATCGATGGTATTACCTTTATTAGTGATAATGAGGATATGTTGGCAAGGACAAAGAAATAAAATCAATAACTTGGGGAATGCTTTCTTTTGTTTTAAGTATTAAGACTTATTATAAGAAATCCTAAAGGTACTTAACTTGTCTCAATAATCGTATTGAAAAAGCTTAACATGTCAGCATGCTCTTGCTTTTGTTCATTAACTTAAAAAGATAACATTTTTTTAAAGGTCTAATATATTTAAGATAGTAAATAAAATAACAAAGATAAAGAATATCCTATATATGTCAATTATAGGTAGCTTGATATGGGCTTAGGTTAGAGATACTGGAGTATTAGCAAAGGAATAATAAGGTATTTAGGTGGTATAAAAGGTTACATACTAACATATAGGAGATTAAGAGATCTCATAATTATAAACAACTCAGATTGGTTTTGTTAGTTTTCTAGATGATCATGAACCTATGTCTAGATATATGTTAGGATAGTAGGAGTAGTTATATCATGGAAAAATGTGAAGCAAACATTTATAGCCGCCTTATTACAAAGCAGGGCATATTACATGATATGAATGTGCTTATGAAGTCATTTAGTTAAAGGAATTTTTGTTCTTAACTATTTATGTTTTATTGCAACTATTATGTTGTCATCGTCTTCTCTCTAAGCAATAAAGAATCTACCTATAAAAAGAATTTCAATGTGAAGTTTTAGTTTATGTGACAGAGAAAATACAATAGCATATTTCTTATAGTTTTCTATAGATTATATGCTCGTGAATATACTAACCAAAGGCTTAGGAATCAAAATAAATTATAATCATGTAAATAATGTAAATTTGCCTAAGCATTTTGATGTTCTGGGTTAGTAGAAATTTTTTTTATGATATAAGCTTATTGATTATCTTGAGACATGTTAAAAAAAGGTTTATACTAAAATATTCATGGTATTACCATATATTTTATGAACATTTTGGGTTGTAAGCATGTTGCTAGAGATATTTAAACCATGCCTCATCATTGTATTGAAAATATTGATTTTCATTGGGCATCTTAAGTGAATGCTAGAATCATAGTGTGAAAATTTACATATAATTACATTAAAGTTATATAGACAATATCCTTATTAGATATTAATTATTCTAGCCAAGAAGGTGTATGCATATAATATACTTAATTTTATCCCTTTTGGATATAATATTTTGCATTACTGAATGATTATGATTTAAATTTAAATTTATGGGTGTAATACTAGCATTTGATATTGACATTAATATTAAAGTAACCATTATTTATAAATTATATGAGTTCAAGTAGGAAATTGTTAAAAAAATTTAATTTGGATATCATATTAATTTATAAATTTAATTATTAATATCAATATAATTTCTTGACCTAATAAGTGACATAAAGAAATGGATATTTATTTGGTATCTAGGCCCAATGCCAGAAAAATGAGTATGAATTTTATAATAGATAAGATAAATTATTATGAAAGGATCTTTATCTCTATAACCATTTTTTTTTCATTAGGGCACAATGAAAAAATTTCTGTCTGTCATAAATTATCAGAGTACGATTTTAGGGTAGGGACTAATTCCTTGCACCCTTATTGTTTATTGATTATTTTTAAGGAAACATTTCTAGTATTAAATTGTTTGAATAATTGATGATATCTGGATTAATTTTTGGGAATTAGAAGCAGTATATCTCATGAAATATTATGGATATGTTAAATGACTTAGGTTGAGTCATAAAACCCAACTTCTTTCTTCTTTACATATTGCATAATTTTCTTGTCAAATTTGTATATAAAATTTATACTATGATACATAATGAAATTATTAAATTATTAAAATTAAGATATTTTTCCAACACATTAATCAACGAGTTTATCTGGACACACATTCAGATTGAATGGGCGTTATGCAAACATTTTCTAAATTTCTAAAAATGCAAGGCTGCCTCACCTCTTACGTTAAAAGTCATAAAAACAAAGATTGGGTTATTGTATTAATGATTTTGCTTGACTGAATGATATTATGTATAAACCATATTAAATGATTTTGCCTGGATATTGATTTAAATTTTCTAGAAATATACGTTCAACATCATATTAGATCAGTTTTTAAGCAATTCTTAGGTATGATAAGACTTTATTACCACTTTTAACAAAATATACTTATTTGGTCAATGTGACTATTGATGAAGTCAGCTTAAGGATCGGTAGGTATAGTTTTTGAGCAATTATTCATGCTTGCCTTAGGTGTGATAAGACTTTTTTACCACTTCAACAAAATAGACTAATTTGGTCAACGTGACTATTGATGAAGTCAGCTTAAAGATTGGTAGGTAAAGTTTGAAGATTTGATAGCTTCCTAATACTTTTCAATCTTAGATAAAGATTACCAACATAGGTAGTTAAAACAACTTAAAAAGTAATTAAAAGAAACTATCTAACAAAAGAATTGAAAATCAGCATGCGTAGCATCGCAAAATAAAATAAAAATTATTAATGGACAAAATATGGGTTTTTTCGTTTGTCAATAAAATATGGTTTTGTTGATCTTAAGATGTGGAACCTAACTAAGGCTTTGAATGACGGCAAACATTCTATTAATATTGTGGTAACAGTACAAATTCCACCTAATAATTGAAGATATATATATCATTCTAATACTTGTTACTATAATTTCTAGCTAACAAATTTTCCATCTCAAACTGTCAATATTTATTAATATAATTTCTCCTTTTATCCAAAAAAATTTTATGCAGTAGAAATAAAATTTTATGACATGCTTTGTTTTATTCTATTTATTATTGCACATATTTAAAAAATTTTAATAAAGGTTACAGTAAACAAAAATTTATTTTCATAAAAAAGTTGCAATTTCATAAGATTTTTGCAATAATGAAATTGTAAAAGACTTGAACTTCACCGACTAAGTTTGTTGTACAAATTTGATATCAATAAAAAGTTGGATAATTTTATTGGAGAATATAATTTCTTAAGAAGTTGGGTATTTTCATTATTATTTATCATTAACTATTGAACTTGTATTTTTTTTTATTTTATTTACTTTGAGATTAAAAAAAAAAGGTAATCTAAATTGTAAATGTAAACAATGGTAAGAAATATTAGGAAAATAGTTCTAAAATCTAATTTGGTTAGAGAATGTGTTTTAAAACAATTTATTATTTTAAATTAACCAATTTTTCTAAAATATAACATGACAAAAATAAATAGGATCGAACACTAATAATCATATATGCACACACACACACACACACACACACACACACACACACACACACACACACACACACACACACACACATATATATATATATATATATATATATATATATATATATATATATATATATATATATATATATATATATATATATATATATATATATATACACACACACACACACACACACATATATACATAAACATTTTATTAAGAAGATTACTTAGTGTTTTTGGAAAAGATGCTAACACAAAATTTTCAACCTGTCATCTATAAGATCTTCCAAATTATGTTTCAAGGATGAATATACAAGGTATGGCCTTTTGAATATTATACAAAAAGAACAACAAATTATTTAAATTGATAAATTTAAACTTAAGCATTAAAAACAATTTAGAAAATAAATTGTTCACATAACTTTTTGAATTCTCGTCTAAAATTTGATAAAGCTTCAATAGATTTAAACTACATTCATATAAAAATTGGAACTCTAGAGTTTCAATAAATCTAAAACTTATTCCATATTCCTATAGAAATTGAAACCCTAAAATTTTAATAAATTTGAAAGTCTTTTCAAATTTTTCCTTTGAAAATTGGAATCCTAGGATCTTATTTATAAAAAAGGATTAAGACAACAAATTATATCTATTGATATCCTAAGATGTTTTTCAATCATAATGACATATTAAGGCTCATAATACATCATTAAAGTTCCCCATTTTCAATTTTCAAATATTTCTAATTAGATATTTTCTAGTTGAAAATATATCTCTAATTAATATTTGAAATATATTTAATTTATTTAAAACTCATTTATTGGATATTTCTAATTTGAAATATATCTTCAATAAATATTTAAAAATAAAATATCATATCTATCAATTTTCTGATATGATTTTTTTAATAAATTAAATAACTCAAATCATACCTGATAAGATTTATTCAAATCATATTTTTAATTATTAGATAATTGTCTAAGAGAATATTGTAGAAATAGGTATTTCTAAAAACTAACTCCCACTATCTTACTATATTGGATCATATGCTTAGATCCAATGATTGAGCCATGCATGTGTTTCCATATATGAGTTTAATAATCTTTTTTTAATCAGCTTGACCCAATAATAGTATATATAAGGTTTTGAGCTAGTTTGAGGATCTTATAGGTATATATATAATTAGCTCCTAAATAATTAAATACTTTCATTTTTTTAATTTTCATGATCCTTCCACTACGGAACTAAAGTTGCACCCTAATTATATATGTCTTTGTTTAGATAAAAATTCAAACAAACTAGCAACTTCTTTAAATTGTATTCCTATACCACATTAAATCTTTGCTTATATCCATTTGCATAATATCTAATTAAATTGATAAAATTAATTTGATTTATCCTAGTACTTCTTAATTTCTCTAATGATCATCAATCAATGTTCTTTTAATTTAATTAGGACTAATGTAGTGAAACTTAAGACTTGTGATTAAATATCAAAATCTACTAAGATTGTTATATCACTAAATTCTATATTATTATGCTAGATCAAGCTTATTTAATGTGCAAGATATAATTTAGAGAATAAAGTGTTACATTTCAACCCTTGATTAGCAAATCAAGGGAGTTGATAATTATAAATTTGAAATTAATTTTTTATTTTTTATTAAATTTAGAATATAAAGTTTCACACCCCAACCCTTGATTAGAAAATTAAGGGAGTGGATAATTGTAAATTTAAAATTAATTTTTAATTCATTATTTTTCATTAAATTCTAAATTCTTGATTTTCTAATTAAGGGTTGGGACATGGTACTTTACTGTAAAGTACATCTTACTTTTTAGAAGAGTCATGCACTTTAAAAGAATTAAATCTTTTTGTATTATAATTATATTTTTAATAAACATATCAATACCAAATTGTAGAATATATTGATCATCAACTATGTCTCACTCATTTGCTACTCAAATGTGATTATATTTATAAAAACATAATTGTATATAACTCAAGATTTAAAGTAAAGCAAATTAATATTTATGAAATTCTATTTATCTTAACAATAATCACGTGAATTTCATTTATGATCTTATTCAATAAAGCAAATATTCCTATAAATTTTATATGGCTAAGATAAATCATATATTTCAAAATTTATAATAGTATTAATAAAATGTCCAACTTTGTTAATACACTGAAAATGATTCAGGAACGGTTGAAAAAACAGAAGTTTTTTTGTCTTTTTTTTCTATTAGTTTCCAAAATGAAAGGAATTGTTGATGACCACCTTCGTATTGACATTTTGTAACTCCTTTGTGGGTGCCAAAATGGTCAGCGACAGCAGAGATCTAAGAGAACATCAGTTTTCATTAAATTTCATCCTTTCATTTCTTCGAATGAGTAAGATATAGTTTTTTTGTGTGTGTGTGTGTGTGTGTGTTCTCTAGCATAAAAACAATGAATATTAAAGTAAAGAAATTATTTTTTACCTTGAAAATTTATAGAAAATGATTTTAAAAAATTATCATAAATTTATAATTCCGTTCACATTCAACTTACTAAAAGAAGCCCCATATATATATATATATATATTGAGAGAGGCGTTTTATTTTCTCTTTTCAACAAGAGACATATTTGCATAAATTTTGTAATTATTTGGACCTCACTCTTATGTCTACTTTCATTTATGATTTTGTAATTATTTTGTAATCATTCATTTCCGGTGATCTTCGTTCATCTCTAATTATTTCAGGTACCTTTGAAACCATGTTTTTTTCTCATAGCAAGGTTCTTTTGCGCCCTATTTCTGAACAATCTTTTGATTCATCTCCAGCAAAGCAATCACATATCTTTAGTTCCTCGTAACGTATGGTTCCCTTCAGGCCTAAACTCTCAACAATCTCCTGATTCTCCTTCGATGAAACAATCCCATATTTTTGGTTCTTCATATCGGAAGGATCCTTCAGGCCCTAATTCGCAACAATCTCCTGATTCCCCTCTAATGAAACAATCACAAGATTTTGGCTCTTCCTACCCTAAAGTTCTTTCAGGTCCAAACTCTCAACAATCTCCTGATTCTCCTTTGAAGAAACAATCATATGTTTTTGGTTCTTCATACTGCAAGGTTCCTTCAGGCCCCAATTCCCAACAATCTCCTGATTCACCTTCAATAACATAGAACCAATGGGGATATTGGTTTATCGAATTTTATTATAGTAAAACTATATGCAATAAATTTATAGATTGATAAAGCCATTTTGCAAACAAACTTGTATGCATATTAGTAGGTTTTAATGCATGGATAGTAAGATCGAAACCGAACATGTTAAGCAAGGCCTTTATGTTTTGTTTTATTTTCTGTCTGTTATGGAAAATAGAAGGGAAAAAAAATCAGGAATCGAAGTTATTATATCTGTTATGTTTTAAAAATGGACTAGATCTGTAAATAAAAAAAACATTACATCATGATTCAATCAATTTAAAAAATAAGTTGCATTGGATGCAATGTTCTCAAATTTGGCCTAATTCAATCTGTTCAACCAAGCAGCCTGATAACTAAGAGTGAAAACAATCCGAAATGACCTTCAAACTTGAACTGAGAAAAAAATTCAAATTGGCTTAGCTAAATTTAGAAAAATTTCAATTGATTCAATGACCAAGTTCCTTTTATTTTAACTTTTTATCCAATCCAAAAATTTAGTGTAAAAAAAGTTCTAAATAAATTTAAAGATTTATTATATGTTTAAAAAGTAAAATAGATAAAAATTTCTTTAATTATATTGATTGTATAGTATTTGAAGTTCTTTATGGATATTAGTATTATTTAAAATGATATTTCATTGGGAAATTATAAAATATTTTAAAACACAATTGCCCCTCAAACTATCTTATTTAACTTATATTTTTTTACATTTTGGGGTTTGTAACATTATTTTTTGTTTATTATAATATGAATCACTATTATATTTACTTTATATTAATGTACATATCAAAAGCAGTGTTTTAAAATCTAACCTGACCATCAGTCCAGCAAGGTGGAGGGTTAAGGCTAGACCAATTCAATCGGTCGAATCGGGTAGTCAAATTAGTTTTCATATTTTTATAAATAATAAATTATATATTACATATATGTATATAATAATTATTGCAATTATAAAATAATAAATAAATATTAATTTTATTACAATTATAATAGTCATTTAACACAATTTTGCTCTAGATGAAAAGCAAATGATAATTTTTTTCTCTAATTTAAATTACTTTTATATAAGTTTTAATTCTTTTCATTTAATAGTTATTGCAAATAAAAAATATTAATTCATAATAAAAATTATTCATCCTAATCCTTATAATTTATCAAGAACTAAGAAAGATTTTTTTTCCTTTTAAAATTCTTGAATTTAGATTCAAGAATTTTAAAATTTTGTTACTCTATTTTTGTAAGAAAATTTTAATATTTTTCTATTTTTAAGAAATTTAAAAATTTTCACAAATAAAACTATGATTACTAATATTTTAAATTTAATATCTTGAAACATATTTTTTTTTCATTTTGCTACAAATGTAGGATAAACTAGTTTTTAATATTTTTTCTTTTTACATTATAATTTCTTAATTAAGGTATTCTTAATTTTCTTTTTCCTTTTCTATAATGGACTTTCAAATTAAATTGGAGTTAGACTCTATTATTTTATTTTTAAAAAAAATTAAATCAAGTGAATAGGTCAATCGAGTTACTAATTCAATCTTATGTTTTATCAGGTTGGATTAGACTAACTTGAGTTTTTAGCAAAAATAGGTTTGGAGGTCAAATCAATCTATTTTGTAGCTCAAATATTGGTTTGATTGGTTCAATTGGTAATTGGTCTAAGTTTTAAAATAATGATCAAGAGTAGTGTTATATTTAGTATATTTGAACTCGCTAAAATATAAATTTTTAACAAATGATAGCTTTATAATTTGAATACAAAACATTATGCTTCAATTGTCTTTAAGGTTTTTAATATTGGTTTTGTTAAAAATTATTCCTTTTACTACTATATTACTCATAATTATAGTAAGATTGATATTTATTTATATTTTAAAAATATAGTAATATACTTGCACTAATTAAATAAACTTATTTTTATATACATATATATAATGTGTTATATGTTATATATAAAAATATAGCAATAAATTCAATTACTTGATTTAACAGGTTGGACCGGTCTAACTCTCATCCACTCACCTGATTAGATTGATGTCAGATCTAAGTATGAGAACATTGATTACGTATATCAATTGATTAAATTAAACTAAAATTCTAATCAATTTCTAATTGAACTAGACAATATGATTCACTCACTACTACAAAAATAAAAATAGATGTTAGCTATTTAGCAAAAATTATATCAATTTTCAACTAATATCCAAGTGAACATTGTTATATATAACTTTTAACATTGATTATATAACTAATATTAAAAATAATAAAAATGTATTATATCAAAAATAATTGATGTCATTTCTTGTAAACCATCATGGCAAATAACCTTATACATTAGTTTTTTTTTCTAAAAAAAGCAACATTAAATGTCTTATACACCATATCAGAACTATTAAATAACTAATATGGTATGTTTTACCTCCTTCCAATCTTAACCTCTCCTCCTATTCCTCCATTGTCAGTCTCCTTGTTCCCTTTTTGCACACTTTTATACTCATTCTTCTTATCTTCCTTATGTATAAACCTTTATACTCTTCGTATAGCCTTATCCCAATTTCAATTATATTAAATAATAATTTGAATCAACAAAAGTGTGAAGGAAATGGAATGTTATATCTAATATCATAATTAGAGTTAGGAGTATCCAAAATTTATTTTGATACCTATTACTTAGAGGTCATTTAGTTTGTATCAATAGCATGAGAAGTTATATTTCTCGGGAAATAGAAAAAATATAGGTTGTTTAATTAGCCATTATCTAGTAAATTAGAAGAAATAAAACTTCTTAGGAAGTCCTATTTCTCATAAAACATATGAAGTTACTTATCTACCTCCCCTTAAGTAAGTTCTATTTTCTATGTTATTTATGTATACAATAATAAAATTATCCTCATTAAATTTAATTAATTATAACTAAAATTTATTAATTTATTTTATAATAATATTAAGGATATAATAGTCATTTTATTAATACTTCTTAAGATATTCAAAGTTGAACCAAACAAAATATAGGAAATTACTTCTGAGAAAGTGTTATATGACAATTAAGCAATTTTAAATACTTCTTAGAAAATTCATATAGTAAGTTATTTTCTTAGAAGTTCAATTTTCTATAAAAAGTTAATTCCTATATAAACTAAACAATCTCTCAATATATAAGATCGGCACTTTATAAAAAATCATGATTAAATCCAATCTTTGCAAATGGCATAAGCATTTAAAAATTATTATAACCAGATTTATGATATTATACATTTTATATATCATTTCATATAAATAAATAGTAAATAATATCTTTGAAGGCCAAAGAATATGTATGAAATTAAATTTCTTATTTGGAAATCATATAAAAGCTACATCTATAGTTGATTATTGAAGTATATACTAAATTGCAAGTGCATACACAAAACCTAAATATATCCTTACATTTAAATGTTGTATTTTTCTAGGTAGTGCATAACTTCACTTATTTAGTAATAGATACCAGAGCATTAGTCCTACAAAATATCTAGTATGCATAAATACCAAGTTGAAGCTTTTGCAAGCATAAATGTAAAATTTTCAAGGTGAGCATACATCAATAGCTATATTATTATCTTCAAGACTTTCTTAAGGTTGGACAAGTTTTAGGATGAAATTTGTAATTTGTACTAGTACTTTAATATTTTTATTTTCAACTTTTGCTATGGATTTAATATGAAAGTTATGAAAATGGTGTAGTTTTTATTTAAATGTAAAATTAACTTCTAAAAAAGAGATGCCTTTTATTTTAGATGGTAAAATAGAAGTTGATTTTACATTAGAAAAATGAGTCTAAATGTAAATGACACTGTCCTACTAAAAAATATTAAGATATCAATTATTCATTAAATAATTAATGTAGTAATTTGCAAAATTCCACATTAGATACATCTTTAAAGTCAAAATCTTACATGTTATAGCCATTACAAATTTTGAATGTTATAATTAAGCATAAATAATTAGATAATTATAATAAGATTATGAGTAAAGAATTTTTTTAGAATAGTTGATAAATTAATAAGTAAAAGTGTTACACTTATTTGAATTAAAAAAAATATGTAGGAATAATTAATGAATTACAATTAGGTTAGAAATAAAAGTTTTTTATGAAATAATTGATAAAAGAAATGTTTGGAAATGTTTTCAAGTTAAAATTGATTAAAATAGGGCATGTAAACTTAAAAGAGGCTTAGGAAGGTTTAATTTATTTTTACTTCAAAGGCTTGGCCATCCTTATTTCCCTACTTCATCCTATCTCTTCATTCTTTCATCCTAAAACACTTAGTTTTCAAGAACCAAAATCTTCATTTTCATTTCCACTTTAATCCAAATATGGTAAACTTTCCATACTACAATCCTCATAAAACTTTCATTTTGCTTCTTCTTTCAATTATAGTTGATTATGCATTTTTATCAAAATGGAGTTTTGATGCCCTAACCCCTAAATTCTAGATTGCATATGTTTAGGAGCAAACTAATTCATATTTCTACTGCCCAATATCTTTTCCATAAGTAATGAGTACCATTCTATTTGAACTTTTGCTTAAATTCACTAAGTTTCCCATATTTTAGCAAATATAAGGCTTTTTTGAGAAATTTTGAATGATTTTACATCATAAGCTTTAAATGATAGATTTTATGATGAATCTTGTAGTTGTAATGTTTCTATTATGAATTATAATGGTTGGTTTATGAGGTTTCATGTTATGGATAAAATTAAAGGCCCTAAAATAGCATATAAACATTAAATCTCATAATGAATCTATAGAAATTCATGTGATAATCGATTGTATAATCAAGTATGACTAAAGAATTGCTCTGTGAACTCATATAATTGAGTGTACCTAAAAGATTGCTTTTTGAACTTAAGCAATCAATTATACCTAAACAAAATCCCTTTCTAAACATACATAATCTATTCTATTGTCAATTATACCTTATCTTCCAATTAAAATTCATGTGTTTCAATGATTTTAAACTATTATACTTTTTGCATGTATAGTATGACAATAAATGATCTTGATGTGAAAAGTTTGAAATAAAATAAATATCTAAATGTGATTATGATAATACTGTGAATGAGTACTCATGGCTTGGTCTTATTATGCCTTGTGAACTTCAATATGTTATAACAATATGTTAAATCCTTGTTACTATAAAATGAGGATGTATTAGGTAACTGTGATAATGTATAACATTGATATTATGACTTAGAATTAAGTTGTAGGATTACAATTTACATATGTGTGTGTGTATATATAATGTGGAATCTAGTTTGCATTAAAAATGATATATTGGTAGGGGCATTTGATCCTATATACAAATGTCATTGAGATTGAAGTATTAGTTGAAACACTTGTTTATAATCTATTAAATTGCGATATAAATGAGATTTAATTATAATGGGAGTGATGATACTTACATTGTGGCTTTATGCATTAAAGTTGTATGCTTGCTTGTTAGAGATAAGGCCAAATTGGAAGGATGAGGTAAAACTTATGAAGGATAGATAAAAGTTAAAAAGTGATTTACTTTCTACTTTTGTTTATTTTCTTGTAATGACTTGTTGAATAATGATCTTGATAATGAAATGATAAGTTTGTCAATGAAAAAAAGAATCTTAATAAGATTCTAATTAGGATATGCAAACTAACCATTGTCTATTACAATGAACTCTTAAGTATGTTCTAATTTTCTCCCCCTTAGAGGTATGTAAATATGCCTTATTTTCTTGAAGGAACACAATCAATGTTCTTTAGGATTCAATCGTAAAGCATAAATAAATAAGTCTTTAATTGTTACTCTTCCTTTTGTTTGGCTATTGATTGAGTTCCTTATGACTTATTATCTTTTTTTTTCTCTCTTTATTTTCTTTAAAGGATCTTTCTCTTAGATTCTTAATTATTGTTAGATGGATCGGAAGTAAGCCCACTTGAGAATTTTGGTATTAAAGTAAGCATTTGGATAGTTAGAATAGATATACATGATATTTAATTAATAAATTTAATAATTGATTCTAAAAAATATGTATTCTTTTTTAAAAGGAAAAGTATGACTACATATGAAATACTGTATTAGATGTATTTAGATAAAGATTGTAGCTTATTATGCATAGAGATTTCTTACACCAATCACATGCTTTTAGTTTGATCATGACATTATATTACTAAAATGTCAGTTTTTGGTAAATAATCGACATTTTTTTTGTAAACTAATTTTTTTATTTGCAGTTATAGCAAAATAAATACCAGTTAACAATAGGAAAAATATATACTATACAAAATTATTAATACTTTTATAAAAAGTTTTTTAAATTTTATTTACATAATAAAATAAAAAATAACATTAACTTAAAAAAGAAAACTAGGAACACTTTAATTATAAACAAAGCACTATTATAAAAAAAATCAGTTACAACTTAAAACACTACATATTTAGATGCACAAAACCAAGATTATTTAAACTTTAAATTTAGCTTTGGGTAAATACACTGTTAGATTTTGGATCAGCATACGTAATGAAAATTAAATTTTTTTTATCCAAATCCTACCAAGGATCCATATAAAAGGGCATAAATTAATGTTAGAATTTTATCTTTTTGTATGCTTGCATTTTTTTTTTTAAACAAAACTTTGAGAAATTGAGATGAATCATGAATCAAATGCCAACTAAAAGGTACAATGTCACTATAGTATCCACACGAAGTGAACAATAACTTCTCACCTTCCACGAATCTACTGGGATACATCTCTCTCACTAGGATTAGGATTAGTGCATTTTCTTGAGTGATTTAGGGTTTAATGACAGCTAATGTGTGTCGTTAAAGTGCTACTTTCAAATTTCTTTTATAAAACTAAAACATACTATATTCTTAGTTCTATTAAGATTATGATTCCAAAATCCTAATCTCACTTAACAACTATCACTTTATCCTTATCATAGAGAGAGTGAGGATAGATAGGACTTATTTATTAATTATCTAATATTAGATAATAATATTATCTTACAATATAATTATCTAAATTAAAATAGCATATAGTTATCTTATATTAGAAAATAATATTATGTCATAATATAATTTTCTAATATCTAATAACGTAATTATCTGATATTACTTTAATATCAAGTAATATCATATAATATATTATATGTATTACGTGAAAATATATTATTATTTTAATAATATATATATATGCAAAAAAATAAGTTCAATTAATTAAATTTTAGTCTAACTAAAGTTTAATAAATTATTTTCTTATTCCTACTCCTTTTGTATGACCTTATAGGTTTTTACTATGTTGGTGATAGCCTACTTGTGAACAATAGATAGTGAGCGATATCTAGCAATACATCACTGTCACCCAAGTAGTAAAAATATCTGTGACTTAATATTCACTTAATGTATAAATAACACTTTGCAATATAGTTCTTTTTGTAGCGATATCCAAATCGAACTAGAGGCATGGAATGCATCATCCTCATTGATGATCAATATGTGTTTCTTAATACCGAGTATACTAACTTAAATAAATGATCCATATCTCATATTGATCCATTTAAATATGACCATACATTTCTTAATCTCACTCAATCAAAGGGCCTAAGGATATCACTCCCACTATGTAATACGAATAAAATTCTCATCTATATTACTCACATCCCTCTGTATCATTCGTGACGCACCTAATCAACGTCTTACAATACATCTCGGTTAAAGGTGATATAGGACAACATTAAAGTGTGTGACTTCTCATGTAGAGAACCGTAGTGACTTCAGGTCAAAGGACTACATACATTGTGGTCACATGAGAATAACTAATGACATATAATAATTTATGTAATTTTCTCATTGCGAACTAATTCAGTACATCTATTTTCTAATAATATACTTATATATTGACTTGATATTACATATCCATGATTCATAATTATTAATTACTATACATATTAATTTCGATATATTATTACTATCCTTTTCTCAATAATACTTGACTAAGAGCATTTTAGGAATTGTAAAACTATTCTAAGGACAATTATTGTATTAAGTTATAAATTATGTAGATATATAAAAAATAAAAATAAGAATAAAATATAATAGTTGCATTGCCTAAAATAAAATATAATACATTGTATATTATTACAATCATATTTATGATTAACTTTTAGGACACACACCAATATACACTACCTAGAACCTTCATACTTCATTAATTTTATTTGAAAGTATGGTTTAGTATTACCTTTGAAGCACTATAATATGTTAGCATATAAAATCAATTCAAATAAGCATGTAAAAAGTTGTAAATAAGTAAAAGCTATTATAGCAAATAGGCTTTGGTGACCTTTAATTATCCTTATTAGCATTTTGGCCATGTATCTAGTGATATAATAGTAATATTGTAAGTTATTAAATTGTAAAAAGCATTGCACTAAATAAAATAGAAAACCAATTTCAACTAATTAATGCATAAGCTATTATTACAAAAGTTACATTCTTGCTCATGAAACTTACCCTCATATCTTTCCATTTTACTTTGCTTTACACCTTTGGTGCTAAGTCTTGCTTTCATGATATATCTAGGGCACAACTAAGTACTATCTTAAAGGTTGATTATAGTCTTTTATTTAAAGAATCTAGCTAGTATACTAATTTCTTCTTTAGGTATATCGTAGCAAGCATCTAATGGTACTTATAATATATTGAGATAACAAAATGTCAAAATCATTACATGAAAATTACTTAATCATAAATGATGCATAAGTAAGACTTACCTTTTATAATACATCATAAAGTTATATTCTTTCCTCAACTCCAAAAAGATTGTATTTTTGAGGTATTTTTTCTTTTTCTTTCTTATTTCTTCCTTTGATGGTCAATCTAGTAAAAATATAAAAATTTATGATAGAAACTCTTTTACATGGTGCAAAGTTCATAATAACACCTATAATAGGAGAAAAGTAAGCTAAATGCATATTTAGATAGTAGGTTAAATAAAATAATATATATTTAAATAAGGTAAAAAAACTTACCCACCCAAAGCTTAATGAATCCATCTTTCAGAGTTGTAAGATAACATCCTTTTCATTGAACAAAAAATAATTTATGCTTATTGCCTCCTTCTCTATAATAATTTAGACATAGGACCTAAGGGTCCAATAATTATCAAACTCAAACTCTAGCTTGATTTAATCATGATTAAAAGGTCACTAAAACACAGATTATGGGTTAGTAAGCTCAAACAATAATGCTCATTCAGAATTGAATTAAGAGCCTTTAGCCTAAGGAATAAAATAAGAAGGGTGTGCCTAAACAAGTGCCTAACCTTACAAGCTCACCCATATAATTTATATTTATTAAGCTTTAAAGGTATTGAATCATTCTTATTATAATTATTTTATATATTTTTTATATAAAAATAGTGGTTGGCAAGCTCATCCATATAATTTATACTTTACAAATTACATTGGATTAAGTTATTAAACTTTTAATGTATTGTATCATTCTCATTATAACTAAAATATTATATATATAATGATAGGCTTATAGGCCTAAGTGTCTTAGTTTACACAAACTAACCTACTTGAGCTCATAAAAATACAAATCTAAATTTTTAAGCTTGCCTTGCCTTATATTCGCATTACTTGTGGTCTCAAACCTATTTCTGCATCCTTATTGTGTTCATAACCTAACATATAAATGATTCTACCACCATTATAATATATGGAGCTCTACCTTATTTAATGTGAACCCAACTATTGAAATCATAATTCATAGATATATATATATATATATATATATATATATATATATATATATATATATATATATATATATATATATATATATATATATATATAAGGTTTAGGGTGGTATTTAGCTTAAGTAAGATTATGTAATGTCTTTTGTACTAGCAAGTGCCGATGATGAAATGGCTAACACCTTTGATTCATTAATAGCTATATAGGATGGCTCTAATTGAGCACTACTCACAATAACAAGTTAGGTAATGGTTATAAAGGTTAACTCCTCACTTATTTATGTGAACTATGGTTATAGGGGCTTTTCATTAGAAGATAACTAGGTAAGTATTGCTAACCTCAATTGTGCAATCTATTGGAAGAACATTCAATCAGAGCATAAAGTTACTACTTTAAAGAAACCTTTATATCCTTTCTTTATAATTCCTATTGAGTTGGGCTTCCATATTAATGATAAATTCCTCTATCTCAAAATTTAAAAGTCCTATTCAATAGTGCTTTGATGGGTTAAAGTTATCCTTGAGGCTTACACCACTCCAACACCCTAAACATGGCTCAAACGCTCCTTAAATCCCAATACTATAATTGTAATGTCTAACTATATAATCGACTAAAACTTACCCTAGAAGGCCTATTATATGAGACCATCTTGTAGCATTTTACAAACTATAGACAATTACATTTCATATGAAACAAATGCTTCAAAAACAAATCATACATTTTAAATACACTTTAAAGCATTTGTAATCCCTTCTATAATGATTTGACTCTCTATAGTTGTATACTGCCTCTTCAAGTTAATTTTTGGTTATTTTCATAATTTTGTATGAGAAATGAAGGTTATCTCATCAGTGTTATCACCATCCTCAATTGAAGAGAGCCTTTCTTTCATTGACTATTGCTTTAACTTTTGATAGCCTTCCCTAGAAAGAATATGTGGATATATGTTATCCCTTGCTTTTCTTTATTTGCTTTACTTGACTTCTGTTAAAAAAAGTACATATTAGTTCACAAGTACAAAAGATATACATAAAAAATAATGAGAGGAAATTATTACTAAAATGCCTAAATTTACCTAAAAATGATTGATTTCAAAGATAATATAATCCCATGTCAAACTTATCTTAATGTCCCTTTACCGGTTAGTTATCCATATCAGTACTTCTTTGTGCATTTGAAAAGTGTTGGGATTATCAAAGGTACTTTACAAAAAATAAATATAATATAGTTATATGTAATTATTTTAGTGATATAGTCTTATATTTCTTTAACATAAAGTAAAACAATCAAATGTACATACTAAGACCTCATCCTAAAAGTTATCCTTAATGCTAGTTAGACATGTCTCTAATTTGTATAAGTTATGGATATTTTGCTTTGCATTACTAATCCAATGTAACTGCTTAATAATGTTATAATTGGACTAATTTGTTGCCTTTTGACATTGAATTCAACAAATGCCTCCTCACCTTTAGTACATGTCATGCTAACAAATTTCAAGCAACTGAACCTAAAATATAACAATTATCATGCTTTACAAACTCCTCCATTGATTTTTGTGACCAAGGAATAAACAAGATTCATTCTATAATATTATAAACTTAAACATTCTAATCACTACAAAAGAAAGTAATGTTAAAAGGAACAATTTAAAATGGCAAAAACTTTACTACAAAACAGAGCATTGACATAATCATATATTCCAAGGGTAACTAAACATTAAAAGCATTATCAAACCTAATAGAGAATATAAGGCTAAATTTAGCAATGAAAAAGACTAACACAATATCACTATGCACATATATATATGTTGTAACTAAATAAAGTCAAATAATATGGTAGTATTCAAAAAGATGAGGAAACCAATATAGTACAACATACATCATAATGGTAATGATGACAAAAATGATAAAGAAATTTAATGTGAATAAAATTAAGAACGTGGAGGAAATTTAAGGATTGGCAGAGAAATAATGAAAGTGGATGTTATTGTTAGAGAACATAAGTTTCAAAAAGTAGGAGTAAGAGTGAAAATAAAAGACAAAATAAAAGTTATGCAAGAAAAAGCTTTAGATATTAATTTTTTAGTATATAATTGATATCTTGAATAAATGATATCAATTTTATATAAAAGCAAATGTATAAGGTTAAGAAAAAACATTACAAAAATTGATGTCTAAACATGGTATACTTAGCATTTTAGTTTCTTAAAATTATCCAACATACTAAATTTGCTCAAAGCTTCACAAAATAATGGTTTGTATGACTTTAGGCATCAATTTAGTAAATAATTTATGTTTAAAAATCATGCTTAATAAAAGATGTCAGTTATATATTTAAACTATCATCTTAATTTTCCTAATAATTTAAAAATTTTCATTACATGCAAATAGATGTTAGTTATATTTATATCTTTTCATCCTAATTTTTTAAATAATTTTAAAAATATCACTATATCAAAATAGATGATAGTGTTAACTTTGATTGACATCAATGTGATGACATATATTTTTAATTTCTTTATTAAGGAATTTTCAATTATTGACATGAAATGAGAGATTTGTTTAATTTACATCATTATATTAAAAGTTAGGTCATTGGCCTCACAAAACATAACTTATTCTATAAGTATATCTTATTTAAGGCATTATAAAAGGATAAGTATTGTTACAAGAAATTTAGTGGAGAAATTTTAAGGAGAATGTACACTAATTTAAAAGGTTGTCATTATATTTTATAATAATACCTAAATTTTTTTTTCTAATAGAAATTGCTAAAATCACATAAAAATCTTACAAATTTTTTTTTTTACACATTGGATAAAGGTATTTTGATATTCAACGTGTATTATCAAAAGTCTTATAGGTTACATGCCATGCTTTTTTACATAATTAATGATTTCCTAGTTTATAGAAACTTATCAAATTATAACTTAAAAGGAGTAAAGTATAAGAAAAAAAAGTGTATCTCAATCATAGGAGAATTTTGCACTATCCTTACAGTTATCATAGGTTAAGAAAGACTTTCAATAGTTTATTAATAGAAACAACAACTTTAAAGCCTTTAATTAAGAAAAAGGTTTCTAAAAGGGTGAAGAATATTAATGTTATTTCTGACAACTGAATCCACCTACTAGTGGTGAAACTCTATGGAAGAAAAAGTTCATATTCTTTGATTTTCCAATTTAGAAAGGCTTATTTATCAAACATAATATTGATATCATGTATATAGAGAAAAATATATGTGATAGTTTAGTTAAAACACTTTTGAACATGCTGTATAAGATAAAGGATGGAGCCAAGACTAGATTAAACTTATAAAAAATGACCATGCAGAAGGAACTGACATGAAAAAGATAGGATCAATATACACATTTGCCTCTGGCTTGTCATACATTGTCTAAGAAGAAGAAATCTAATTTTTACAAGTTTCTACATGAGGTTAAAATGCTTAAAGGTTATTCTTTTAACATTAAAAGTCTTATTTTTATGAAAGATATGAAATTAGTCCATTTAAAGCCTTACAATTATTATACTTTCATATGGGAAATTTTACCAATCGCCATTAGAGGAATATTTTCTAAATATATAAAATAAGTTAATATGAAACTTTATTTCTTCTTTAATGTATATGTGCCAAGTTCCTTGACTTAAAGGATTTATATAAGTTGCAGAAGAATATTATTGTCATGTTATGTCAATTTAAGACATATTCTCCATCTTCATTTTTTAATATTATAACGCATTTGGTAAGGAAGATAAAACTTTATGGACTAATTTCCTTAAGGTGGCTGTACCCATTTAAGTGATATATGAACATCCTAAAAGATATAAGCCTAACTAGAATAGGCTTGAAGGGTGTATTATTAAGGGAGTATATTACTAAGGAGGTTATTATTAGGAATTCGGATTATCATATGCAGCGGAAATTCAAAGTTTGATCCGAATTCTACCTAAGTTTATGCAAAAAAATATAAATCAATGATTAGGGTTTTACATATTGGGCACTCATGTTTCTACTGATCAAAACTTGAGAGCGGATGAATCAAACGCCGATCGAAAGGTACAGCCTTTCTACGGTATCCACACGGAGTGAACAACGACCTCTCACCCTCCACGAATCTGCTAGGATGCATTTTTCTCTCTAGGAATTAGGATTGGATGTTTTCTCAGTGATTTAGGGTTTGTATGGAAGCTTTGAACGTGTTGTTAAAGTGCTGCCTTCAAGTCCCTTTTTATAGAATTTAGGCAAGCCATAATCCTAGTCCAACTATGATAATGCTTCTAAAATCTTAATCACACTTAACAACTCATCTTATCCTTATCCTAGAGATAATAGGGAGAGATAAGACTTATCTATTAATTATCTAATATTAGATAATAATATTATCTCATACTATAAATATCTTAATATTAGATAATTACATATAGTTATCAAATATCAAAATAATATTATCTCATAATATATTTATCTAATATCTGATAAGATAATTATTTGATATTACTTTAATATCAAATCACATAATATATATATATATATATATATATATATATTACGTGAATTTATTATTCATAATAATATATATATACACGAAAATAAGTCCAATTAATTGGATATTAATATAATTAAAGTCCAATTAATCATTGTCTTATTCCTACTAATTTTGTGTGACCCTATAGGTTCTTACTACGTTGATAATAACTTATTATTGAGCCATAGACAGTAAGCGGTATCTAGTAATACATCACTACCACTCAAGTAGTAAGAATGTCTATGATTCGACATCTACCTAATACGTGATCAATATTTTGTATCATAACCCTTTTGTAATAATATCCAAATTGAACTAGAGACATAAAATGTGTCATCCTCATCAATGTTCAATTTATATTTCTTGATACTGAGTAGAATTAAAATAAATGATTAATATCACATATTAATTCAATTAAGCATGGCCGTGCATTTATAAGTCTCACTCAATCAAGAAGCCCAAGGATATTTCTCTTTTATACAAGAGTAACAAAATTTCATCTACATCACTTACTTCCCTCTGCATGATTTATGACACACCTAATCAATGCCCTACTTGTCATCCTGATTAAAGGTGACATAGGACAATATTAAAGTGAGTAATTCCTCATGTAGGGAACCGTAGTGACTTCAGGTCAAAGGTTTATGTGTATTTGTGATCATATGAGAATAACTTATGACACGTCTATCCATACAATATTCTCATAGTGGGTCAGTCCGGTACATTGTTCACTAGCAATATACTTATATATTGACTTGATATCACTATATCCTATGATTCGTAATCATCAGTCACTATACATGCTAGTCTCGATGTATTATTACTATCCTTTTCGTAATAATACTTGACTAGGGGTATTTTAGGAATAGTGAAGCTATTCCAAGGATAATTATTATATTAAGTTATAAATTGCACATAATAATAATAAAATTATAAAAATATAATATAATAATTAAATTACCTAAAATAAAACATAATATATTGTGTATAACTTCAATCATTTATATGATTAGTTCTAGGACACACACCAACAATCTCCCATTTGGACTAGAGTCAATCACTCATGTATCTAATACCAAGTGACATAGTATGACCATTATGCTTTTTCTGTGCTAAAGGTTTTGTCAGTGGGTCGGCGATATTATCATCAGTTAGTACTTTGCATATCTCCACATCTCCTCTATCGATGATTTTTCGAATAAGATGGAAGCGTCTAAGTATATATTTGGATCGCTGGTGAGATCTGGGTTCCTTGGCTTGTGCAATGGCTCCATTGTTGTCACAATAGAGATCCATTAGGTTTGCAATGCTAGGAACAACGCCAAGTTCAGTAATGAATTTTTTGATCCAAACAGCCTCTTTTGACGCATCAGATGCAACAATATACTCAGCCTCTATAGTAGAGTCGACTACTATTTCCTGCTTTGAACTCTTCCAGTACACAGCATCACCATTTAGGCTAAATACATAACCTGACTGCGATCTAAAGTCATCCTTGTCGAATTGGAAACTGGCATCAGTGTAACCTTTTATAACAAGTTCTTCCTCTCCTTCATATATTAAGAATGAATCCTTAGTCCTTCTTAAGTACTTAAGGATATTCTTAACGGCAGTCTAGTGAGGTTCACCTGGATTTGACTGGTACCTGCTCGTCATGCTTAAAGCATACGAGACATCAAGACGAGTACATATCATGGCATACATGATAGATCCAATTGCTGATGCATATGGTATCTTATTCATGTGGTCCTTCTCATCTTGTGTCGAAGGACACTGAGCTTTGGATAAATTTATGCCATGCGACATAGGCAAAAATCTTCTTTTAGATTCTTGCATGTTAAACTATTTTAACACTTTATCTATGTATGTATTTTGAATTAGGTCAAGCAATTTTCTTGATCTATCTCTATAGATCTTAATACCTAATATATAGGTAGCTTCACCTAAATCTTTCATTGAGAAACAATTCCCTAACTAAGCTTTTACTATTTGTAATGTAGGGATATCATTTCCGATGAGTAGTATGTCATCCACATACAATACAAGAAAAATAATTGTGCTCCCACTAACCCTTTTGTAAACACAAGATTCATCTTCATTTTTAATGAAACCAAATTCTTTGATTGCCTCATCAAACAAAGATTCTAACTCCGTGAAGCTTGCTTTAATCCATAAATGGATCGTTATAGCTTACATACCTTTCTAGCAATTTCAGGAATGATAAAACCCTCGAGCTGTGTCATGTACACATCCTCGAGGAGCTTTCCATTAAAAAAAGCAGTTTTGACATCCATCTACCAAATTTCGTAATCATAAAAAGTTACAATACCAAGCAAAATTCGGATGGATTTAAGCATGGCAACTGGGGAATAGGTTTCATCATAATCTATACCATGAACTTGCCTATAACCTTTTGCGACTAATTGTCCCTTAAAGGTTTGCACGTTATCATCCATGTCAGTTTTCTTCTTGAAAACCCATTTGCACCCAATGGGTTTTACCCCTTCAGGTGGATCAACTAAAGTCCATACTTGGTTAGTATACATGGAATCCATCTTAGATTTCAAAGCCTCAAGCCACTTCTCAGAGTCTGGCCCTTTTATAACTTCTTGGTAAGTTGTAGGCTCATCTTGAACCATGAGCAAAACATCACCATTTTGAGTTACAAGAAATCCATATCTCTCAGGCTCATGGCGTATCTTACCAGACTTACGTAGGCCTTATGTTACTTGAGCTAGTTCCTGACCCACAATATCTTGTGGTCTTTTTTCAAGCTCTATTATAGATTCAGTGTTACTTTGTGAGTCTCGCACTTCTTCGATTTCTACTTTTCTCCTACAGTTTTTCTTAGAGATAAATTCTCTTTCCAGAAAAATACCAATTCATGCGACAAACACTTTGCCTTCACTAGGATTATAGAAATAGTATCCCTTAGTTTCCTTAGGATACCCTATAAAGTAACACTTGTCCGATTTGGGTACAAGCTTATCAGAAACTTGACGTTTTACATAGGCCTCGCTACCCCAAATCTTCATAAAAGACAAGCTGGGACATTTCCCAGTCCATATCTCATATGGAGTCTTTTGAACCGTTTTAGAGGGAGTATGGTTGAGCATAAAAGCAGCTGTCTCTAGAGAATGCCCTTAAAAGGAAATTGAAAGATTTATATGACTCATCATAGATCGTACCATGTCTAACAAGATACGATTCTTCCTTTCTGAAACACCATTCCATTGTGGCATTCCAGGTGGAGTGAGTTATGATAATATACCACACTCCTTTAGATAGTCATCAAATTCTTGGCTTAAGTATTCTCCACCTTGATCTGATCGAAGTGTTTTAATACTTTTACTAAATTGGTTTTGCACTTCATTCTTGAATTCCTTGAACTTTTCAAAGGATTTTGATTTATGTTTCATAAGATACACGTATCCATATCTACTAAAATCATCAGTAAATGTAATGAAGTACTGGAAACCTTATCTGGCAAGTGAACTAATAGGCCCACATACATCAGTATGTATGAGACTTAATAGATCATTAGCCCTTTCACTATGTCCAGTGAATGGTGTTTTAGTCATTTTTCCTAGCAAACAAGATTCGCATATTTCATATGATTCAAAATCAAATGAATCCAAGAATCCATCCTTATGAAGCTTGGATATGCACTTCTCATTTATATAGCTCAAACGACAATGCTAGAGATAGGTTGGATTTAAATCATTTGATTTAAATTGCTTAGTGTTTATGTTATAGATAGGCATTTCAAGATCAAGAATATAGAGCCCATTGAACATTTGTGCACTACAATAAAACATTTCATTTAAATAAACTGAATAATTTTTGTCCTTTATTATAAATGAAAATTTTTTCTTGTCCAAACAAGAAATAGAAATAATATTCCTGCTGATAGCAGGCACAAAATAACAATCTTCTAATTCTATTACTAAACCAAAAGGTAAAGATATATAATATGTCCTTACAACTAGCGTAACAACTCTTGCTCCATTGCCAACTCGTAGGTCCACTTCGCCTTTAGCTAGAGTCCTACTCCTTTATAGTTCCCGCTCATTTGTACAAATGTGAGAATCGCATCTGATATTTAATACCCAAGATGTAGAAGTTGAAACATTAATTTCTATAACATAGATACCTAAAGCGGAAGTCTCACTTCCCTTCTTCTTTTTCAGATTTTCTAGATAGACTTTGCAGTTTCTTTTCTAATGTCCAATTTGACCGCAATAGAAGCATGTCCCTTCCTTAGGCACACCCCTTTTTGGCTTCAGTGCAGAGGATTTAGACTTGGACTTGCCTTTGGATTTGGAATTCCTTCTTGTTTTTGCCCTTGCCTTTGCCCTTTTAAACCATCATTATGGTATTAGGCTTAGTCTTTTGTAAATTTTGTTCAGCAGTTCTTAACATGCTTAACAATTTCGGCAGTGATTTGTCAATTTCATTCATGTTGTAATTCATGATAAATTGACCAAAACTCTATGGCAATGATTGCAGAATTAAGTCAGTGGCCAACTCTTGACCTAGTGGAGCACCCAATCTCTTAAGGTTCTTAACATACCTAATCATTTTGAGTACATGAGGCCCAACAGGGTTTCCTTCTACTAGTTTGCACTGAAACAAGGCTTTTGTCACCTTAAACCTCTCATATCGAGCTTGGCCTTCATAAAGCTTCTTAAAATGCTCAAGCATGTCATAAGCTTCTATGTTCTCATGTTGCTTCTGAAGCTCAGAGTCCATGGTAACCAACATGAGACAACTGACATCTAATGCGTCATCATGATGCTTCTTATAAGCATCCTTTTAAGCTCGAGGGGCAGTAACTTCAAGTTCTTAAGGAACAGGTTCCTCTAGGACATACATTTTGCACTCATATTTGAGGACTATCCTCAAATTCTTGTACCAGTCTAGGAAGTTTGTTCCATTCAATTTATCCTTCTCAAGGACCGATCACAGTGATAAGTTATTTGATGTATTAGCCATTGGTTATCAATGACAGAAATATGCAAAGTAAGTATTAAATTTAAAACATTTAATAAGGTCTTTTATTAAATGTACCTCCCACTATTTCATTCAAATTAATAACCCTCACTATTAATTCAGAAAGTCATATTGTTTAAGCTTTCTAGTGAGCTAAGATCCATATTTCACCAAGCCTTAAGTTAGCTTTGGCTAATCACTTAAAACTTAGTTATTTAGGTAAGCAACACTTGCCAATTGTATCATATACAACTTTTGGATAGTTAGGTGAACAACACTTGTTCTAGTCTATCTTATAAACTAAAGCCCAACTTTATGCCTCTAGGTCTCAATCCTATTAAGATATCCTAGTTAAGTCGGACCCAATATTTAACATTCGGATATCACTATTATCCAGTCGCATCTCACCAAGATAAATCAGGTACCTTACTTTGGCAAACCTACCTTATGTCGATCGAGGCCTTGATGAGTGCTGAATATTGGAAGGCATCATTAATTATTACTGACTTAATATTTTAGATGAGGGATTTTAACTTAATTATTATCAGATCTCACCATAACTAGCCTATTTATTCATGCAATATATCTAGCATATCTCATATATCATATAAAGTAAATGAACTACTGTATATCATATATCATGCAATGAATAAAACTATCACATAGTAAGAACACATTCTATCACATAATGAATGCATGCTCATCAATATCATCACATAATAAAGAAATCAAAATGTCATATAGTATGGCCCTAAAATTCTATTTTCTAATGACATTCCTAACTAACTCTTTAGCTTCTTCTTGTCCCATAGCTCCTTAGCTTCTCCTTGTTCCAAGCCAAGAATACTCCATTGCGATTACAATTTTATAACAGAAATCCGGAGTTACATTTGGGGGGAATTGAGATGAGAAGAGAATATACATTAGAGAAATAGAGGAAGACACGACACGCAGGTCGTATTTTAAAATTCATCCATTAAAAACTCCAAGGGCCATACTATGCAACACATTCATGCATCATATGTAATAATTGCTGAGAAATATATGTAACCAAGATAAGCAAGATGATTGTCATATATATTTGATAACATTATCATCATAAAAAATCATGTTTTAAAACAACGCCTTAAGAACAAAAATAATTTTTTGAATGCTACGCAGAGTTAGCATGGCGGTCCCGCTAGCCGGTTAGCGGGCGGGGGTCAAAGGGGCAGAGCCCCTTGCCGAGGGGTGTGGGGGGCAGAGCCCCTCGGGCTAAAAATTGAATTCATCTGACATTCAAATTTTAATTCATTTTGTCAACAATTGACACACCCCAAGTCAAACAATTTGACTATATGATTGACATTCAAATCATAGTTTAAAATAGGATTTACGTCCAAACACTTTGAATAATTTTAATCATATCAATACAAATCCACCCGTGTTTAAATTAAAGTATACATATACCTCATAGACCAAATTCAACTTAACGAATTTAAACAAGTCTTTACAGATTTAGAATTAATCACATTAATTCTGTGCTGATTAGGTTATATGCTATTAAACGCAGAGAACATCACATATTCAGAACAGATTCATGGGTTTATCATTTGAAAAACTCAGAATTACACATAAAATAGATTTGAATATGAAGCAGAAAAATGCATGATCATATTCATACAATTAATCTCATCAATTGATAATCAAATTCAAAATTCAGATCATATGTATCATATATATATTACGAAATCAGAACCATACATGAGTTTGCATATATCTCATATATATCTAGTTTAAATAGAAACTAATTTGATATTAATTTATCACATAAACATTCATCAAAATGTGTAACTTCTGATTTAAATTGAAATAGATTTGACATGTATTTATCATATAAATATTCATCAAAGACGGTAAAACACATAATCAGAATTATATTTTTGCAAGAAGCTCTAATACCACTGTTAGGAATTCGGATTATCATATGCAGCAAAAATTCAAAGTTTGATCCGAATTCTACCTAAGATCCATGCAAAAAAACATAAATTAATGATTAGAATTTTACTTATTGGGCACTCGTGTTTCTACTAATCAAAACTTGAGAACGGATGAATTAAACGCCGGCCGGAAGGTACAACGTTTCTACGGTATCCACACGGAGTGAACAACGACCTCTCACCCTCCACAAATCTGCTAGGATGTGTTTTTCTCTCTACGAATTAAGATTGGATATTTTCTGAGTGATTTAAGGTTTGTATGGAAGCTTTGAAAGTGTTGTTAAAGTGCTGCCCTCAAGTCCCTTTTTATAAAACTTAGGCAAGTCATAATCCTAGTCCAACTAGAATAATGCTTCCAAAATCCTAATCACACTTAACAATCCTTATCCTAGAGATAATGGGGGAGAGATAAGACTTATCTATTAATTATCTAATATTAGATAATAATATTATCTCATAATATAAATATCTTAATAATAGATAATTGCATATAGTTATCAAATATCAAAATAATATTATCTCATAATATATTTATCTAATATCTGATAAGATAATTATTTAATATTACTTTAATATCAAATAATATCACATAATATATATATATATATATATATATATATTACATGAATTTATTATTCTTAATAATATATATATGCACAAAAATAAGTCTAATTAATTGGATATTAATATAATTAAATTTTAATTAATTATTATCTTATTCTTACTCCTTTTGTGTGACCCTGTAGGTTCTTACTACGTTAACAATGACTTATTATTGAGTCATAGACAGTAAGCGGTATCTAGTAATACATCACTGCCACTCAAATAGTAAGAATGTCTGTGATTCGACATCCATCTAATACATGATCAATGTTTTGTATCATAACCCTTTTGTAATAATATCCAAATTGAACTAGAGACATGAAATGTGTCATCCTCGTCAATGTTCAATTTATATTTCTTGATACTGAGTAGAATTAAAATAAATGATTAATATCACATATTAATTCAATTGAGCATGACCATGCATTTCTAAGTCTCACTCAATCAAGGGGCCCAAGGATATTTCTCTTTTATACAAGAGTAACAAAATTCCATCTACATCACTTACTTTCCTCTGTATGATTTATGACACACCTAATCAATGCCCTGCTTGTCATCCTGATTAAAGGTGACATAGGACAATATTAAAGTGAGTAATTCCTCATGTAGGGAACCGTAGTGACTTTAGGTCAAAAATTTATGTGTATTTGTGATCATATGAGAATAACTTATGACACGTCTATCCATGCAATATTCTCATAGTGGGTCAGTCCAGTACATTGTTCACTAGCAATATACTCATGTATTGACTTGATATCACATATCTATGATTCGTAATCATCAGTCACTATACATGCTAGTCTCGATATATTATTACTATCTTTTTCGTAATAATACTTAACTAAGGGCATTTTAGGAATAGCGAAGCTATTCCAGGGATAATTATTATATTAAGTTATAAATTGCACATAATAATAATAAAATTATAAAAATAAAATATAATAATTAAATTACCTAAAATAAAACATAATATATTATGTATAACTTCAATCATCTAGATGATTGGTTCTAAGACATACACTAACAGTTATAAAGTTTTTGACTAAATACTTATCAAATTCAAATATTATCAAACTTTACAAGCCTCATTATAAGGAAACAATTTCATATAAAGGTACATTAACAATTAGGTAGAGAGCATAAATTATGAAATATGGGTATATAAACACTTATACATCTTGTAAAATAGTGAAAATGTTAAGTTTTACATGAATGAGCATATTACTTTGATTAAATAGCTTCATCATGGCAGGAATGAATAATAGATATAAATTGAACATAATCACTTATTCATTATAAGGTTCTACATAGAGCTGAAAGTTTTGGGTCCAACCGCTATAAACTAACCGTTGAAATCCATAATTATACAATTTGGGCTAGATTAAATACTATAATGGATAAAAGTGGGCAAAATTTAAAGGAATATTTCAAGTATACAGGTAGGGATGGGTTGAAATTCACTATCTAATTCTAATCACAACCCACCCAGATACACTTTAAAATATTCTAGTTTTTATGTACTATTTATGATTTCCTTTGCTTACTATGTTTACCTAGTGAATTATCTTGTAAATTATGTATAAAAATCTAAATCCTCAATGGAATCTTAATATTGTATATTTAGGATTATAATACTTTACTGTCCACTTCAAGCATTGGTGAATATGTAGTGGAATATCAAAGACTACCTTCAAACCAAACAGTTAAATTGGTCAAGCGAGGATAGTACTCCAGATGGTCTTTACTCTGATCTTTGTCTATTATTGCAAACACTGTGGGTCTCACATCCTAATACATTCTAATAATTGGTAAATCTCTCCTCCTTTTTTTTACTTCTTTTTAACTTTCATATTGTTTGTTTAGTTGTTTATTTCTTAAGAACTTATGGCAAAACTTTCACAGGGTTGAACTTCTAATTAAGTTTGGCTTTTTTTATTTAAACCTACCCACATCCATAAATACTCACAAGTAACCGTGAGACTTAGGTCTAAGTAGGTGACATGACTTTTGTGGGCGGTTGTGAGTCTAATATCATTATGTGTAATTTTGGGCGAGTGGTTAGTTTAGATTCCTTAACCACTTTTAACCACCCAATTTCGACCTTTAGTTTTATATTAGGTGGGGAATATGATAGCACAAACACTAAATGTTATTTTTAAGGCTATAAAATAGTTAGCTAATAGACCTCACATGGAGTTTATATCTTATTAAGGATATAATATTAATGAACAATCTATTTACATAAAAGGACAAGATAAGAAGAGTACCATGTAAATATTAGAGTCACTTTGATAACTTAAGCAATGCATATATTTAGTGCCAAAGATAAAAACTTTATCTAAGCAATAATGTGATATTATAGGATCATTGAAGACATATAAGAGCTTAATTACATCTAATTCAGCGAGCCTATCTTTTGATGTAAGTAGATAGAGAATAATAATGGCATCTAATTTGGTGAGTTAGGATTCATGTTAAATAATCTTAGTAAGGAGGGTCATAAGGGGCAGCTATTCATAATGACATCTTAAGCAAAACAAATTTTTCATATAATAAACTTGGTTAATAACAAGTGGTTTATAATCCTTTAAAAGAAAAGATAAATTATTAGTGATGAGAATAAAAAAGATACAACCACTAAAATTGAAGATATATCTCCTTTCTCATTAAGAATACCTTGATTAATTATAAATGTAATTTAGAGAAGTTTTATGCATGAAAAAAATATAGTAAAGGGATGTAGGTTAATGATCCTTTTAAATAAATTTCCCATAAGTTTAAGATACCAATGTCCTTATTTTTAAAGTTATACACATAACTACTTACTTATTAACATATATTTCATTAGTAAAAAATATTTAGTTAATATAGGTATCAAGTGAGAGATATACATCAATAATGATTTAAATATCTTTAAACAAAAGAAATATTTATGAAAATTTGAAAGTAATTTTACTTTCACCAATAAACTTTTTCTTTGTAATTACTATAATTATTAAATTATCATGTTTTTATTTTTCCCTTGCAATTTGAAATGGTTTAGTTATATGCTAACATTTGGTAGTACAAATCTTAAGGTATTATTTAATCACATATCTAAATTGTATGGAATTAATGTAATAAAAACTATGTCTTTTTATCTCAATTAGGCTATAATGTATTGCATTTGCTAAATATAAGATTGTATACTATAATATGATATGTGCATTGCTTTATGTTTCATTTAGAATGTGTATGTCTTTCAAAATTGGAGTATTTTATTCATTTGGGGGATTTTGTAAATATTTCTGATTGAGAGTGATATAGTAGAAAGTGTTTTAAGAAGCTATATAGAATAGAAATGGTATATAGAGGGGAATGTGGTGGGTGTACATTGGGGAATAGAGTTCTTTTTCTTTTTAGTTGGGGAATAATACAATACTAATTATTTAATAAAATCGATGTAATATATAAGACATTCCATGTCAAGTTTTAAAAGACACTAATATTAAATATTGATTTCTAACTATAGTTGGTAGCAATCAATAGCTTTAACCTAATAATTAACATCTTGCTTGACCAAGTTGTATGTTATATGAGTTGACACTTTACTCAAAAAAAGAACAAATGTATATTAATTTTTCACATAAGTTATATAATCGATATTATAACATATTTATAATAACACTTAATTAGATATTGGTTGAAAATCAATGTGTAATTCAATAAACACTCAACATGTATCAACAATTTTGTAGTAGCAATTAAAAATAGGAAATTATCTCTAAAAATTTGTTAACATTTATATATATGGTATGATAGATAACTTCTTAAAAAGCTTAGTAACATATACCATAAAAGTTCTTCTCTTAAGCATAAGTTAAAGAGGTGTATTCAAGAATCAGTAACCATTAATTAAGGATATTGAAAGAGATTGGCAAAGCATAATAATATATTATAATTTCAAAGAAAGTGAATAGTTTCAAGATTGTACAAGATAAAGCCAAGATATTATATTATAATAGAAGCACATTCTTTGTTATGAAGAATTTTAATTTCCAATTTTCAATTTCCAATTAAAGGATTGACCAAAGTATCATTTTTTTAATTTCTTTGTAAATTCTAAAACAATATTCTTGAAGTCTGTTTTAATTTATAAGGAAGGAATAAAAAAAACTATAACAAGTCTAAAAGAAAAAAGAATTTTAAAATCAGTGAAGCTATTTTTAGTAAGCTGTAAAGAGAACTTCTGATGACAAACAAATTTATTAGGGAGAAAATTGAATTAAAATTATTCCAATTATACGTACCAAATAATTTATTCAAGAGCAAAATAGGTTATGTGAGTATGACATAGATAATAATAAAAAAGGGATGTAAAGTTTGGAAGGAAATGAATTTAAGCAATAAAAAAATCAGGCAATAGCATTTAAGATTGTTAAGTTACAAGCAATTATTTAGTAGTTGCAAATTAAAATTTACAACTCTCACAATGAGTGAAATCTTTGGAATAGTCACAATAACAAAAAATTGAATTGTGTACTTTTCATCAATTTGGAACTAATTTGAGGAATTTAATGTTTACAAATAAATTTAGAACTTTTGCACCATCACATACAATTCAAACCATACTAGTACTTTTCAAGGAAGAAAATGTGGTAAGGGTTTACTCTAAGTGTGGATAGATTAGGTATAATCCTACCAAATGCACCAAACCATATCATGGTGCAAAGTTCACTAATAACCTTTAATAATTTTTTTTTCAAAATTCTTTCAAGATTCCATTCACATGGTAGTCTTGGCTATCTTATTTGGACTAATCCTACAATGAGAACTATCACATTGTTATCAAGTATTGATAGGCTACAATCTTCATTCATGGATACAGAGCGCCATTCCTTTATTCTTCATTATGTTAGACAAATGGAGAATATTGACAATATGGAAATGGTTCAAACAAGTATCTAGTTCTCCAATTCAAGCTATATACATCAAGAAAATTCCTAGGATACCTTAAGGTCAACCTTTATGCAGCCAATACACTTTCTTCCAACAAGCACTTTTCACATTATTTCTTGAAGTCACAAATAGCGATTCAAGGGATTCATACCTTATCAAGTGAAGTGAAAAACCCTACTTGAGATAAACACATTAAATTAAGTTCCTTAATGAAATATAATTTAAACCTAAAGCTCACATCTCTTTATACTCATCATTTAAAAAGTAAAGATAAGATTCACGATTTGATCTATTTGAGTCAACCTTTTATAAATGTTATATGACAAGATCAATCATTAGGAATTGTAAAGAGATTTAATAAAAGTAACTATATTTAGGTTTATTAGGTACTCTTGTAAAGATTGTTATGTCCAATTAGAAGTTTGTGTCTTCTCCCTATGTAACTATTTTACGAGTGAAGAAAAAAAATAGATCATGAGAGTAGTCTTTTTGTTATTTAATGAGTACATCTATAATTACTTTAATACAATACTAATCAATAAATACTTTTATCGGATATAGTAGTTATTTTTGAAACCTTTTTCTCTTTCATACCTTTAATATAAGATATTATCTTTGTTAAATGACTTTAACGCAGATTAAAATTATTAGCTGTTAAATACAAGTTGAATCAATATATATATGCAATACTAATCTATATATATATATATATATATATATATATATATATATATATATATATATATATATATATATATATATATATATATATATATATTAAAAAGGATATATTTTACACCGTTTAATGACTACTTAATTTTATATATATAAAGAAGGATACATTTAATGTAACTGATAACAAATTTACTATACAATGAAATATAAAATTGCGTCAAAGGAAATTGTATAATATAACTGGATGTTTTGAAAAATTATAATACGTACAATTATACTTACAATTATATATATTTTAATTTAAATTTCCATAATAATTAAAATAATATGATTTAAATTTATATTTGTTATATTATCACCTATTTATATATTACAATATTAATAAAATTAATAAAATATTTTTACTATTAATAAAAATTATTATTTTTTAATAACATGTCACTTTATTATCTACTAATAATATAAAAAAAATTCATACTAAAAGTAACTCGAACTTAAATTCATATTATAATACTCCTACTAACTTTCAGTCCAATTTTTTGCCACTGTCCAAATATAACAACTAGGGATTGCAATTTAAATTTATATGTTAAATTCCTATCATATCAAAGAGTAATAATAATTTGAATAACTTCAAACTTAATTCATCTCAAATAATAATCATATTATGTGAGATAATTCATTTATTATTCGTATTGGGATGGGTCAATCAATCTAATTTATTTAATAACTTCAATTAATAGATTGTATTTTAAACTCATTTTTCAAATTTATTTATTTATCATATATGATTAAAAATATTTTTAATCTTTATTTAAATACTTTATTGAATTTTTATTATCATTTTATTAAAACATAAATTTAATCTTTTTCATAATATTTAGGTAATTATAATTTATGGATTAATTATCTATCAAATAATATTATTAAAACATTTATTTCACATAGGGTGTATTTATTTTTATTAAAATAATGCATATTATGAATATAAATTATATATAATGATATAATATACGTATTCATATACAAAATATAAAAAATATATATTTTTGTGGGTTACATAAATTTATTGTATTAATTCAACTTCAACATCAAGCCACATAAATTATATGAATTATAACAAATTATATGGATGGATATAGATTTTATTCGTGTCAAATAAATTATTTTATTTATAATCTGCCTAATTATGCTGAATTTGAATACATATAATTCGTAACATATTATTATATTGTATTAAAAATTTTCACTTTGATAATAACTTAAATTGATAGTAAAGTTTTATACCAACCTATTTACGTGACGCAAGCATTTAATACGGTATCGATTAAATGAATTCAAGTAAAATCATTTACATATTTTACAAGGTGTATTCAATTATACTATTTTATTCATAAATTATTAACCCAACCTTTAAAAAACAAAACATCATTTTCGATGATGGCAAAACTTCTGGAGGAAAAAAAAAAAATCTTTCCATTCTCTTGTGAAAATGAATATAGCTGAAATTTTCGCGATGCGTGGGATGAGTGGTAAAGAAAAAAAAGGAAGAGCTCAAATCACATCCGACCTTTTGGGTCATCCAAATTCTTCGTGCTTCCATTCAAAAAGCCAAAAAGTACAAGTTTCGCTGTCGCACTTGTGCTCCATCACCACGCACAATCGCCAAACTTGAATATTCAATTGCTTCCAGCATCAGCATTTGACATGCTGTTTCTTTCTTTAATATATTTCGTGGACCATACTCCTCCTTCATTTTTCCCTGTTCATTTTCCTTTTTCTTTCTTTCAGCAAGTACTTTTCTGGTTTCGGTGTGCTTCGGATAAAGGGGTTCCAATTGCAAAGCTGACCTTGCTGAATTGGTCCTAGTTTTCTGTTATTAACATCGACCCAGTCATGGAAGAAGCTAATGGTATATACCTTCTATCTGGATTTTCTCGAATTTCCTAGCTATCTGTTTTCATGTTTTCTTTAGTTGAAGAGAAACCATCCCCCTCTCCTTTTTTTTTTGGTCTGGGGGTGGTGGAGGTGGTTTGAAGCAGGATTGTTTTGTGAATTTTATGATTATGGGACTTTCTTCTTCCCCATTTTTCCTGCTTTATATTTAATGGGTCGATCAATCTGTACAAAGTTTAGGGCTTTTCTAACTTTGGGCATTATATGTTTGCAATTATGACTAGGCCATCCACTTTACATTCTGATTGCAATGTACTTCTTCTCAGCTTTCCCGTTTTCATGCCTTGCACTACTTTTGTTTGGATTCATGAAAATTTTAGAATGTTATTCCTAGAAATGTTCTGAAACCCATACAAGAAGCAATTTAGCATTTGAAGATCCCTGCCAAACATGACTTTAAAGCTTACTTTTGATTCATTTTTCCCATAAATCTTTTGTCAACTGAAGATGAACTGTATAGAATTTGAACGATGATTCATAATGTTGCACTTAATTATTTTGCTTTGTGGTGTATGAAATGACAGTGGTGGAAACGAAGGATGGAACTGTGTCAGTAGCCTCTGCATTTGCTGGTTACAAGGAAGGTAATGCTTATATTGACTATGTAATATAATTTCTGAGTTTGGATTTGATTATTTAGCAGATTTAGATCTCCACTATTGTAATGTTTCACATTGAGTTTGTTGATCATATATATATACCTTTGGACTGCTCATGTTTGTTCTTCCAAGATCACAGTTGTCTCTGCTTACTTTTCTGGTTGGTGTGATGTTTTATTAGCTGTACAAGATAGAGATCACAAATTTCTAACAAAAGCAGTTGAAGAAGCATATAAAGGTGTAGAGTGTGGACATGGAGGCCCTTTTGGTGCTGTTATAGTACGTAATGATGAAGTAGTAGTTAGTTGTCACAACATGGTTTTGAAGAACACTGACCCAACTGCCCATGCAGAGGTGACGGCTATAAGAGAGGTTAGATTATAAGCAGCCAAAAGATATCACCATACGACAAATTGTATTGCTTTTAGTAGATCTTGTTATTACATTTGATGTTTTTCCAAGTGATATAGCATTCATCATTGTGCATCGCGAATATGCCTTGCCCCATCGGACACTTGACACATGTAGATATTAGGAAGGATATTCATTCATATAGAGTTCTGGCTTGTTTTTCTTTAGAAGCATTTAGGCAGAGTGGTAATATAGAGAATATCGTAGGGAGAGCTGGTAATGATTGGTTGGATGTTCTGTTCTTCATCCCTGGAATTCACACCAGGGTGGATTTACCTTGTTCCTGTCCTTGCAGGGCAAAAAACTTTACCCATCCCTGTGCCTCAACAGGGAAAAATAATAAGGAGTTTCCCTGAATTTGGGGGCAAATTACCATCCCTATTCAGTAGTAATAAATTAAATTCCAAATTTTAATTCCTTATAACCGGTAATCCATGGGACGTCAGGAGGAGTAAAAAGACTTGGGCTTATATTAGGTGAAAATGGCTTAAGCTATTGACACCTTGCTTGTGATCTGTTGTGTCTGCATAACTATTGTCTGAATTACATTACCATCCCATCGTTTGTTGGATGCCTTCTGGGAATTGGTTATAATTGCATCAGTATATGTTGTGGAGACAGTTATCGGACTATATAGTTTAATGATCATGATTCATGAATGATTTCTCTTTGCCAGGCGTGTAAGGAGCTCAACCGGATGGAACTCTCAGACTGTGAAATATATGCCTCTTGCGAGCCTTGCCCCATGTGCTTTGGTGCTATCCACCTTTCCAGAATCAAGGTTAACTTATAATAACATTCTTCCTATGTTTGTCGTCCAACGATGGCTTGACCAATTTTTTGCCTAACTTCATTACCATATTTTTGTCAAACAGAGGCTGGTTTACGGAGCAAAAGCTGAAGCAGCCATTGCCATTGGGTTCGATGATTTCATCGCAGATGCACTGAGAGGAACTGGATTCTATCAGAAAGCACAGTTGGAGATCAAAAGAGCTGATGGAACCGAGGCCATCATCGCAGAAGAGGTCTTTGAGAAAACGAAGGAAAAATTCCAAATGTATTAGAGGAGATCCTTCGTTTTCTTGAACCTATATTTCACACCAGATGATCATAGATTATTGACATCTTATTGTCTTCATTTAAGATTTTTCCAATTGTTAATAATGAAACTGACCCCATCTTGAGTGTGACAAATTAGATACGCTTTAATCAGGATTGCATCAGATAGTGCATTTCTTGTTGCAACTTCCCATCCTACTGATCTTTGTATGGAAGATATCAAATATAAATATTGAGATCATTGTCTTGTTACCGCCATGTTTTTGACATGAAAGCTTATAGTTTTTGAAGCTTCGTGTACATGGTAATGCAGACACACTGATGCCATAGGTATAAGTTCAATACATTGAAAGAAGAGAGATATACTTCAGCTTCCTAGAAGCGCTAGCATGTGAATAATTGTTAACGCAGAAAATATAGATCCGTATGAAGGATAAGATACAAGGTAATGTTGGATGTATTGGAAAAAAGAATTGAAATTGGGTTACAAATACAAATTAAAGTTTATAATTAAATATAGAATAGTGAAATAAATTTGTGAGGTTCAATCCAATTTTTGTAATCCTTTTATCTATGAATAGAGATTCTCTAAAATATTTGTGAAACACTTGCGTCCTTTAGTAAACTCTGTAGGATTCGCATTTTTTGAGATATGAGAGCGGAGGTGAGGGGTTGGATGTGGGAATATTGGATGATGAGCAAGGAGTAAGGTGTATTAAAGAAATATGGGAGAAGTAAGGTATATTAAGGATGAAGAAGGACAAGTTTTACTAACAGATGAAGATATCAAAGAAAGATGGGAGAAGTACTTTTATAAGCTTTTCAATGATGAGCAAGGAGCGACTAGGGATATGGGAAGATTAGAAACTCAAGAGGACAAATAGAATTTGACTTATTATCACAGGATTCGAGTTGGGGAGGTAAAAGAAGCTCTTAGGAGGATGGATAATGGTAAAATCGTTGGTTTGGATGGTATTCCTATTGAAGTTTGGAAATGTTTAGGAGAGTAAGGTATTTTTTGACTCACCAAGTTATTTAATGAGATTTTGAAGTCTAAGAAAATGCCACATGAGTGGAGGAAGAGTATTTTGGTGCTTATATACAAGAACAAAAGAGATATTCAAAATTGTGGAAACTATCGAGGGATAAAACTTATGAGTTATATTATGAAGTTATGAAAAAAAGTTATTGAGCATAGATTAAAAGACAAGACTAAGATTACAAAGAACCAATTTAGATTTATGTTAAAAAGGTTTACAACAGAGGCTATTTTTCTTTTACGAGGGTTGATGGAAAGATATCGAAGTAAAGGAAGAGATTTGCATATGGTTTTTATTGATCTAGAAAAAGCTTATGATCGGGTACCAAGAGAAATGTTGTGGAAGGCTTTGGAGAAGAAAGGGGTTCGTGTTGCATATATTCAGGTTATACAGGACATGTACGATGGAGTAACTATAAGTATAAGAACTTCTGGAGGAAAGACAAAGGACTTCACTATAAGGATAGGTCTACATCAGGGCTCAGCTTTAAATCCTTACTTGTTTAATCTAGTCTTAGATGTTCTTACCAGAGACATACAGGAGAATATCCCTAAATGTATGCTATTTACGGATGATAGAGTCTTGATTGAGGAATCGCAGAAAGAGGTTAATTATAAATTGGAGCTTTAGAGATATGCGTTGGAATCAAAATGTTTTCGCTTGAGTAGGAGTAAGACGAAGTATATGCATTGCAAGTTTAACAAGAAGCAAGATAGAAATGATTTGGAGATAAGAATTGAAGATTACATCATACCGCAAATATCTAAATTTAAATACTTGGAATCTTTTTTACAAAGTAATGGGGAAATTGACGAAAATGTCACACACAATATATAAGCTAGATGGTTAAAATGGAGAAAGGCATTTAGAGTGATTTATGATCATAAAGTACCTACTAAACTCAAAGAAAAATTTTATCGGACAGCTATACGACCAACTATGCTCTATGATAGTGAATGCTGGGCTCTAAAGGGACAACAAGAGCAAAAAATGGGGGTAGCAGAAATGAAAATGTTAAGATGGATGTGTGGTCATACAAGAAAGGGTACTAGTGAAAAGAGTTGATCACATGGTCTTTAACCTTGTGAAAAAGTGTAGAGGGAGGCCAAAGAGAACATTAAAGGAAATTATAAAAAAGGATCTCTTGGTGAATAATATCACTGAAGACTTGACTTTTGATAGAGCTCAATGGCGTCGTGCGATCTATATAGCCGATCCCACTTAGTGGGATAAGGCTTTGTTGTTGTTGTTGTTGTTGTATGCAATCCAAAGGTTTTAAGTTATGACGTTAGGTGAATGTCACCTGTGGCCGCAAAGGACTCGTTCTTAAAAATACAATTTGAAAGAAGTTACAAAACTGGTATTATTTGAGTGGACATTAATTAAGAGAATAGTATGAATAATAAGCATATTTATAAGACCTTTTTGTGGATAGATGAAGTTATAAGTCTCATAAGTAAAATCTTAAGGAAGAAATGTAAAAATATTTTCTGAACTACCACTAATTGGATCTTTTATTTTATTTTATTTAAAATGGGTTAAATCTGATCTTAGAATTATAGTTTTAAGTCCAATTTTTATGATCACTTTTATGAACTTAAAATGCCTGATGGGTTGATGTGTTCTGCAGCAAGTATAGATCTTTAACTAACTGAACTTTTAATGGGTGAGTTCAATGGAATTTTCTATTTAATCAAGTTAGGTCTTCTTAATCACTTTATGTTCTATTTATAATCACAAAATATCTTGTAAATCCTGATATTCCATCGACTACAAATTCGTAGAGAAGATAGGAAAAATTAAACTTTTATTCGTCAATTAATTCATATTTTATTATGATAAATATATGTACACTATTTATTTTTTAAAATTATTTATTTTATATTCTTGATCTATATAAATTTATATTTTGTATGAACAATTTTGCTTATAGGAAATTCTTTTGATGTGACTCTTCAACCAATTCTAGTTCGATATATGTCCAAGCAATTATTGTTCACGGAGTCATACTTCTTATGACATATTTTAGACGTTTCTGGTGGAGTTGAGTAACTTCAAGTATGTCCAATCGAGTTTTTTGAGATAGATTGTCATTACGGGCCTAGTCTCAAAAGTGTTAGGGCCTTCTTGTGTATTTTCATGAATGAATTCTATCTGAAAAGTTTATCGAACCTATTGTCTAATCAAATATTTGGGTTGAAATGAAAATTTGTTAGTCGGATTCTGTTATTCTAGTTCTATTTCGGACACGGGCTGAATATTCAATATCATGATAAACATGTATTCTTTGCACATTCTTTTTACACTGCAAACTGCTACATCTGAATCAAAATTGTCATGCATTTGTTGACAGAGTTTTTCATCATGTTTTTGCTGACCAAGTTTGGTGCGGGCTTGGCTTTTGAATTTTTGGATTGACATACAAATTGTATAGTTACAGTTACTCTTTCTCCACTAGTGCTCCTTGCCATCACATGAAAAATCTAGTGATAAATAACATCTTCTAATTTTTTTTTCTTCTTTAAAAATATTGTTTTTAATCATAATGGCCCCATTTGGCAAACCAGCGTTTTCGATTAAACAACTGTTTGATCGAAAACGCTGACTTTCGTAGCGTTTTAAAATGGTTGTTTGACGCGAGTCAAACAGTCATTTTCTGATCAAATCAGCTAAACACTGATGAAACCGCTGCTGGCTCAACGGGCCAATGTGTATGATACATACAAACATATGGAAATTTTCTTTTAAAAAGAATGTCTTCCAAACAAAATAAATGGGGCCGGAAGAATGTAAATTTCTCAAATTTGCATGGGGACACCATCTAAGGACAGACATGGAGGGTTTTGAATTGTTGAAGGATATGATGATTAATTGATTCCAATTTTGAAGCGTCCATTGCGGTGTTGTAAGTCAATAGCATAAAGAAACTCAGCTTAGCCAACATATGAATGATAGCTGGAATGAAAGTCGGCAAGTTTTTTTTTTTTTTATGGGAAAATATTTTTTATGTATATTAATAAATATGTGGCATGCCACTATAAATAATAATACTTAATGATATAGTCAATGAAAAATAATAAATTTTTCTTTGAAATAGAGAAGATTTTTTTCAAACTCTTCATATTTAATATTAAATAAAAAAAAATTTAACTTAAATTTTTATAATTATATTTTATAAAAATATTTTTTTATCAAAATAAGTAAAGTATAGATATTCATTCTATTTTTGCTCCAATCATTCTAAAATTCGTACTAGCATTTTCTTGTTTTTCTTTATTTGTCTCTTGCTCAAGTGATTATTACTTGTGTTTTCTGAGGCACAGAGAGTCGTAAATTCTGTATTTTATTTTCTCCAAGAGACCCTTTTTCCTCCACTCTCTAAATCGATAATCATTTATGTAGCAGAAAAAGAAAAAAAAAAACATAATAATCTTCCTTTGGCGTGACGTACAGGGTTTGAAGTCACCGGTCCAGTGCCGAAATTTTTTACCAATGACTTTGAATTTCCCGTATTTTTCTTCTAGAACTCACACATGACTTTCGAGCAAGTCCCCCGATTAATGTCCTTTATGTTTTCGGACTTGACACAACTATTAGATATCAAATATTAAATTTTGAAGGTAATAAGAAATATAAAATTTTAAAAAAATAGTGAATATTATTTAAATTAAAAAAAATTCGGCTTAATGTTCTTTGTCAACACTAATATTCTTTATCTTATTCGGAATAAAAATAAAAAAATTGAAAAAAAAAAAACCTCCGGTACAGGAAGCAATGCAGTTGTCCAACGTTGGTGACTGCTGAGGTCCCATTTGGGGCCAAGAGTCACTCCATAGGTTCGTGCTAGTGTCCTTTGTTCAAATGTACTGAATGCGGAGAGGTGAATTCAAAAGTTGGTGTATGTGTGGATAATATATATATATATATATAATTTTTGAGAAAATTTAAAATGTACTATTGATAAAGTAGAGTATCCATGCTGCAGGAGATGTGTGGATAGGATTTCATTTCGATTTAGTGGGTTTCAAGAAACCGAATCAATAATAGAAGAAGAAAAGTTACATATTAACCCTCAGTAAAACAGTTAATTTAAATTAAGATCCTGAACTCGATACGTTCCTAATCCAGTCAAATTAAAAACTTTTGAAGCTGACTAAAGAGTAATAAAAGGTTTCAACTGATGGATGGCATTGCGGCGAAGGAGGAGGAAGGGGAAGAAGGAGATAAAATGGAAGCAATAGTCAAAAGGAAAATTTTTTATTAATGGAACCTTGCTGTAGGTGAACTAAATTAGGTTTGAATCTAGTGAAAGTTTGGAATTTTGCACTTCAGGAGAAGTCGACAGAAGTTTGTGTAGCATATTGCAGTGTTAACCTTCATCTAGGTGAAGACCATTTGTCCTATAATGCATCATTTACCCTCAGATTGTCAACATTTTTTACTATCATTCATCGGTTTTCACTATCCGTTGCTATCGTCAACCAGCAACAACCTATTCCTCCTTTTTCCACTTGCATTACACGATGCGATGCTCATTTGAGCAATGATTTATGTTAAAGCAATATACCCAACCCGACCTAATATTTTAACTCAGCACACTTTTCAAAATTAAGAGTTATTGGGGGTGATTTTACAATTTTTGTAATTCTAGTCACTAAATGCTAAAAGACAGTGAATGTTACAATACGATGAAACATGCACCGTTGATGAGGTGTTGTAGCGCTACACCATTATTTCAATGATGCATTTTAGATACTCCTTTTTTTAAAAAAAAAAATTATTGTACGATAGAATTCACCTTATAAAAATTTCATGGAGCATAGGTTGTATAATGTTACAGGAAAAATAAATTTCTAACATAATGTTACTTTAAATTTTTTTTTTAATATAATATTATTTTAAAAAAAGTCTTATTGAGGTGGTGTTACTTACTTGTAACGCCATTCCAATAAATTAATTTTTGAAATAATTTTTAAAAATTTTATATATAAAGTCACTGGAGTGAGGTAATGCCACCTCAAATTTATTATTTTTAATAGAATTTAATTATTTTATAAATAATTTTTTTTAATTTTTATAAATAAATTTTGATAGTTTTATTATTTTAAATTTTTGTGATTTTTCATTTTTACTATTTTTAAAATTATATATTTAAAATTTATTTTATTTTATAAATAACTTTCTATAATCATTAAAATAAATTATAAAATTTTAAATTATAATAACGAAATTATGAATTAAAACAAATTATAAAAATTAAAAACTTAATTTATTATATTTTTTAAATCCATTGTTGTATTTTCATTTTAAAAAAGAGGAATCATCTAATTCATATAAAAAATTAATTTTTTTAAAAAATTAAACTTCTTGTAAAATAAATTAAACTTATTATAAACTACATATTTTATAACTCAAATATTTATTACATGAATATTATTTTAATATATTATAAATGAATAAGCATTTACAAATTTGATGAATTAAATAAATATTATTTGAATGACATATACGTATTTACTTACACACAATTAAAATTATAAATATTACTTCTTATTTTTTTACAAATTTTAATTTTAAAAATTTTTAAATAACACTTAATATATTATAACTAACTCAATAAAATTTATTTCTTTATTGTCATTAACACATCCAACCACCCTTTTTTTAAATCAAAATTGCCTACAATGATTGAAAATAATCATTGTCATTCTTACATAAATTTTTTTGCACAAAAATAATACAGTAGATAGAAAAACTTATAAATGAATAATAACAACAAAAAAAGGCTTTATAAGTATAACAAAATAAATATATTAAATAACTTTCTACTCAATTAAATGAGTGGTCAAAATTTATTTTGTAAAAAAATTTATTTTCTATAAAAACTCACTTCTTATGTAAACTAAATGAGTCTTCCTTTTTTTTAAGATAAAAATGTTGCAATAACTTTACAAAAATAGGTTAAATTAAGTTTTTAATTTTAATAATTTATTTTAATTTATAACTTTATCATTATAGTTTCACATTTTATTAATTTATTGTAATGGATATAAAAATTAATTAATTACAAATAAAATTAAAAGAAATTATAAATAATAAAACTATAAAAATTATTTATAAAAATTATCAAAATTTTAATTATTAATTTATTGGGGTTGCTTTACCCCAATAAAACTAATTTTTTAAATAATATTACATTGAAAAATAGTTTTAAGTAATATTATGTTGAAAAATTATTTTTCCTACAACATTATATAGGTCGCATAGGTTATGAATCGTGTTTGTCCACCATTTTAATGCAGAACAACGTCACTAGTTGCAACTCACATTGCATTAGTTTTCCTATTGTCTGCTGATTCATTCCTCTTTCCAAAAGCTTGAAATACAATCTTAATATATAGTTACACACATATACAAGCATATCAAGTAAAAGTACTAATCTTATATAAGAATAAAATAAATAAATTATAATCATCAATCTAATATTATATTGATGATTAAAATTGTAAATTATTTTAAGTTTATAAATTTTTTATTTTAATTTTATTTTTGAATATAAGTTTTGATGATCATAAAAGGACATATTCACTCTTCTTAATATCGCATAAAACAAAATCATATGAACTATGAATAATTTTCAATTTTAGCCATCATATGAACAAAAAGTAATATTTTCATTCAATGCATACATTGAATTTATGTGCAGTATATATTTGATATTGTGACGAAATCAACTAATCATTAACATTTTAGATGAATTAAAAATTTCGACAGGTGAATTAATTGAGTGTCATAAGTTGAATTTGTAAACTGCCTCAACCAACTAGAATTGTGGCTTTATCTTAAGAAAAGTTATTTCGGAGATATTTGTAATTCTATGGGTGATTGTATGGTGGCTAACCTTTGATTTTTTTCATCTTTGTGTACAAAAATAGGCCGTTTGGTGTGAGAAAATGCTTCACGTCATATGAGAAAGTCCTAGTCGTTTGGTTGGGTGAATTTTCTTGTCTTCCAGAGAACATGACACAAAGCAAGGTGTCCAAGAATGGTAAAATACCCTGCCCCTAAAAATTATAAATGATATTATTTTAAGAATTTTATATTTTATCAGATATAAAGCTCATTAAATAAATTATTATTTCTATTATTTAAAAATAATAATAAAATGTGAATAGAGAGAGGATAATCAATAAGACTCAATCAAATCTAACATCATTTTTTATAACAACAATAACAATAATACTTTTTATTATTATTATGCCAATATGAAGTACTTTTTATCGTTTTATGAAACTAATTTTTACGTTTTTATACTTTTATATTCTTCTATTTTATACTATAACACACACACACATATATATACATATATTTGTATTCTAAAAAATTAATTTTAAATTGAAAGAAAATAATAAAATAAAGAATAATTAATATTATAAATAAAAATATTTCATTTAATTTTAAAATTAATATTAAAAATAAAAATAAGTTATAAAAATATTTAAAATTTATTTTTATTTTATTATTTTTAATTAAATTTTTGAAGTTAGAATTTTTAAAAATAAATTTTCAAGTAGATTCTTCTACTTTTAAAAATAAAAAAATAAAAAATTATTTTTAAAAATAATAAACAAACGTATCCTTAGTCATTTGGTCTGTGGAAGTGGAGGCACTTCTAACTTGGGGCACTCCATTGTTTAATTGGAATAAAATTATTTTGTTTTATTTTAAAATAATATTTATGAAAAATCACATTAAAAATTTTATTTTTCTTCTTGATATTATTTTCTCATATTTAAAATTTTTTTATTATTGTTTATTTTAAAGATTTAAAATAAGAAGTGCTTACTATATGTTCTATTTCGTATGAAGCGCTACATCATATGATAACAGAAGAGCGTGACTCCAACAGAAATTACATAGATTTTCATCAATAATGAGAAGTTTGCCCTTTTGGCAGTCTTTTTTTTTTTTTTTCCCTTTAAAGTATTACATTTAATGAAATAAAAAGATTAATGGAATAGAAATAAAATGATTGAAATGAGCATTGCCTTTATATTTGCAGTTTTGTGTATAGAAATTAATAAAGTATTGACGAGTCTTTCAATTTTTTTATAGCTATTTCGAATGATCTACTTAATTTATTTTTTTTGGTCGTAAATAATTTTTTCTTATCGTAGATGGATTTAAGAATATATAGCTAGAGAAAAATTTTGTGCTCTGATTTAACTATAGAGAAGAAGGCATAATTTTAAATTTAAGTAAAACGAATATAATTCACTTTCACCCGTCTATATTTTGAGTTTATTTTAGTATGTAATTTTTTTAGAATTTATTTTATTTTATTTTAATAGAAATTATTTTAATTTATTTATAAATACATTATATTATTTAAAATTTTATAAAAATAATAAATTTAATTTATTTATAAAAATTATTTATTTGAAATTTATTAAAAATATATTAATTCAATTAAAAATTATTTTAATGATATCATGATAAATGTAATATTAAAATACATTATAGGATATATCTTTTAGTTTAAATAAAATAAATTTTAGTAAAATATCTACTAACTTAAATGAATTCTAGAATGATATAAATGCAATTAAAATAGAAAATATAAATAATTTTTTTTAATTTTTATTTGTAAATGAATCAAAATTATTTCTGTTAAAATGAAATAAAAATTAATTTAAAAAAATTTATATTCCAAACAAATCCTAAAAATCAAATATTATTTTAAAATATTATTTAAAAATAAAATAATTATTTTTAGCTGTACCAAATAAGGAATTTACATTTGCTTTTCATTTGAATAACAGTTAATTTTCTAAAATATCTGAAATTACATTTATTTTAAAATTATGTCCTGTGGGAAAATCAATTTAAGTGAAAGATAATAGATAGCATTGAAGTTTGTGTGAAAATTAAAAAACTAAAAAGTTAAGATCAACAAATTGTTAAAAAAAAGTGAAAAATAAATCAATTTTTACGCTTTAAATTAGTAAACTCCAGACTTATTTTATTTTAATTTTCTTTCAATTTTTTTATAAATTTAAATTTGATTCATTTATTTTAAATCTATTAACAAATAAAAGAGAAATAACTTATTAGAAAATATAAATTTAAAATTTTTAACTGCACCAATAAATTTTTAATTATTTTTAATTAATATAATAATATATAAATAATAATATAAAATTAACTTATACTCATAATAAATTAAATTTAAATTTTTTATGCGGGTACTGTGGCCGTATAACTCACCGGGTCTCCTTACAGAACGACACTGAAACAAGCACAACAATAGCATCGATGTGACAGGTTTTTAATAGCATTTGGCATATATATATATACAGTCATACTAGTTAAATCATACGTGTGTGGACGTGCGCGTGGATGTGTGAATTTTTGGAATCCAAGTTGGACGTAGGGAAAGCCAGTTATGAATCCAGAGTGATGAATTCAAAATTTTTAAATTGTGAGAGTAATATTTATATTAAAATAAAATTAAATATATTTTAATATTTCTTTTCATGTGAATATTGTTATGACAATAATATACATGACAAATATATCCTTTGATATTATACTCATATTTAATATATAAAGCTACCTCTTGTCATTTTTTATTTAATGTAAATCATTTTTTATATTTTTATAAATTTTGATATCAATTTGTCTTCGTCTATTTTATAAATTTCTCATCAAAACCCAAATCTTCATGATTTTATCATTTTATGTATAATTAATAAATTTTGAATATTTTGTGTGATCAAAATGAAATTTTCTTTTCAAAGTAATATAAAAACAAATTATGAAGGTAACTTTACTCGTATTTTTTAGAGAAATATATATTATTAATATATGTATATATATAATATTTTATTTACGGGAATAATTGCTTTACACTGTCATAATTAAATATATTGACCGTTGGAGTAAAGTAAGCTTTTAGGATATATTATATAACATTGGAGTTAAATATTTTCAATTGTATTTGATATTATTAATTGTGTGTATTAAATTTTGATATAATATTTTTTATCACTATATGATTATGTTATTGTTAATATATATATATCATACAATTTCTATAAACGGTCTATTTTTAATAAAACTTAAATGCGCATGGTGAGGCCAAAAATACCTACGTGGTTGTGTATACAACTAGAGTTGAAATTGCTGAATTCTTAAGTATGCGTTTTCCACTTCCTAGAGAAGTTTCGAGGTTGCTTCGTTCAACGGCAGTAAATACAGAAACGGTTGGGAAACTGATAAAATTAGATAATGATAATTATTTCATGGTGGGAATGGTTCGTCGTCTATCTTTGACTCTATGTCAAAGCCCCATGCCAGATGAGAATATATGTAAAAGGAAGTTGTTTTAGGTCTTTAATTAAAAAGGTTATATTTCTTTTATTTTTTAAATAGATAATGATTTAATTTGTGTTTGAAGGTACTTCTTTTTGAATTTTTTATTTGTTTAATGTGATGAGTCTTAATATTTTGTGAATTATACATAATTTATTAATAAAATAATTATTACTAATTATACTTTATGTGTGTGATAATTTTATATGTATGTATAGATACTTAAACCAATATTAATAAATGAATTTGGATCTTATGATAGATAAAATTCAAGACCTGAATTACATAATATAAAAAAAGATCCTTACTTCACATCTTCTAAATCTCAAGATTTTTTATTCTATTGATGACACCTATTATACAATAATTAAGAGATTACTAAAAAAGGAGTTCTTTAATACATCAGTGTGAAAGCTTGTACATTGGATGGGAGATATTTATAAATTTAATACATTAATAACATTAATTATATTTCTTTTATTTCTCCTGATCATGTTATGATTCAAAACCAAATTTAAAGACAAATTTCATAAATATATTCCTTCAATAGTTACACAAGAGCTTAATCAATTTGTTAAAATATAATTACAACTATATTCTCATAAAACAGGCTGTGTTTTTTTTTAATAATGAGAATAATAATTTATTTAATATACAAAATTTTAAAATCAAAATTTATATACTGCAGGGAATAAAATTTTAAAGAATATTTAAATAATTTTAATAGGTAAATAAACTTAAAATATTTAAATTAATTTTATTTACTTTTTAATATTTTTAATAAATATACTTTTTAATTAAAATAATTATTAATGATAATAAATTAATTATAATATTATTATTTTATTGTTATAAAATTAATAATATAATTTTTTGTTCAATTGAAAAAATAGCATTGATAACGTAATGTGGTCAATATGTATGAAAGCAAAACTCTACCAGGGACGATGGATTCTTTTCAGGAAGGGTGCTGCTTTTATTATTTTTTTATCTATTCTTTCCTCACTTTTCCTTCGCAAATTATAAGATCTACTTTTTGGTGGGCCCAGCACCTATTGAAAAGAAATATTCCTCTCTAAGAGGGAAAAAAAAAAAAAAAAACTCAGAAGTGTGCATATTTTATGTTAAGCTTGCCCCAGGAAAACTAACCTAACTAACCTTACTCGTTAATTACCGAAGGTGCTGTCATCCTCTTGTTCAGTGATCAAACTCCTCAAATAATAAACTATTTGTATAAGACATGACAATTTAATTAGTTCATTAATAGAAGAATTTTACGGTACCTCTGGAGTTTCAAATCCGGAGTGATGTGGTGCATTGTGAACTATTGAATGAGATTATCAAAATTCTTAGTAATATCATCCAATGACTTGTATTGTACCACGTCACCCCAGATTTGAAATCCCCCGAAATACCGTAACAAGCACCTCATTAATAAGTTTTGAAGATTCCATTTCAGCAAACACTGAACTTCAGTCCAGCCTTAGAACAAAAGACAAGCCTACTACATCACCTTAATATTTAATACACAGTGGCGAGCTATGCTTTAGTTTGAATAAACAAGTACAATGAAAGATAACTTATTCGACAACATTACATCAACTCTCCGTTAATTGAAATTTTATCTATACATTTGCTAAAATCCCTCTCTAATCTTTCTCATTTGTCTCCTAACCTCAAACAAGGTATTAATTTCTTTTAATGGTGCCTACTTTAGTAATACTAAAAAACATTATACTATTACTAGCATTACATTTGAACCCTTTGTTTAATGGAATGTGTCTTAATTTAAATTTAATTTATTATTAGTATATATTAACTTTATACTATTATTCACATATGTATTACTATATTAATAAAAAATTAGTAAAATTTTTTAATTATTTTTTTAATATCGTATCTTCTACATATTTACTAATAGTATAAAATATTTTATATTAACAATGGGTCAAATTTAAACTCTTAAAATAAAAGATCGTATTATTAATAACACTTTTTTTCTATGCTATTGCAATTTCTACCTTATTAGAAATAGGATTTAAATTTGATTCATCGTTAATATAAATCAAATTTATACTATCATTCATTTATATATTATTATATCAATAAAAAATTACAAGAATTTCTTTATTACAATTAAAATTTCTTAATTACTATTTGATAATTTGGAAGTACAATGAGTCTTTAGTGATAGACATAAAATAAAATTAGGGTTTATAACCTAAGAGTTAATCAAATGATAGTCGCCTTTATATATAAGTTGTGAATACCCTTGATCACAAGTTCTTAAAGTTTTTAATAGGTTCTAATGAGACCTCGAGAAAGGATCGAGTGATACCCTAAGAAAGGATTGGGCTCATATATGATTGGATGTTAAGCCTAACATAAAAGGAGTTCTCATTGGGTTTAAATTGTTGAGTCCATTAGATATAAAATTGGGCTAAGCAAGATAAGCCAAATTTGCTATATTGTTTATTATGATAGAAAAAGTTTGATTAGATATTTGTTATCATTTGCCCTTTACCTCAGGGAAACAGATTTGGTTGGATACTTGTTGCATTAGAAAATCGTTATATGTATGAAGGTCAATAATGGCTTCTAGTAATAATTTATTTTGCTCAGTGAATCTTCATTATTGGATTTGCTTGATTTTGACTACAAGATCTTCTTTATAGACTTCAATCAATCGATTCAGTTCCTATATTCCAATTTGTTTGAACTCAGTTGTTAGATTTCTAATTTGATATTTGCTGTCCAATTTATTCTATCTAAGCCATTAGATCTTTTTTGTTCTTCCTTCCTTTATAACTTCAAATCCATTTCATGTCCTCTCAATTCCTTCATCTTATTCACCGAAGTTCTTTGTTTTTGGCAATTTATTTTTTTCATTTTGAAAATTGTTCATTGCGCTTTGCTCATCGATGGTTTTTGCCATCGCAGTTTCATAAGTGTTCTTCTCTCTCTTTTCTTTATTTGTTTTTTGCTTATATGCACTTTTGGGTTCTATTTATGTAAGTTTTTGTAGATTGTATCATTCTTAGACTATTTTTTATTTTTTGACTTGCTAAGTGTGACAATGGTTTTGTTGATCTTGTAATTACTGTGTTTTCCCTTTAGTTTGTGTCTATGGTGTTTTGTGGTGTCTATAATTGTTAATCTTGTTATGTTATTACCTTTTTTCTTTTCATTTCTTTCATTTAAAGTTTTTATCTTTGTTTTCCAACTGTCTACCTCTCATTTTCATCTGATCTAATAATATGTCTTTGTATTGAATGTGTGTTAACATTATTTTAATTAGTTATTGGCAATTAGATATTAGCTTGAGTGATTTGAACAAGAGTGAGACTTTATGAGAGTTGGACGTAAGCTTAAAGGAAATCTTAGCTTACTTTAATTGGCTATTTATCCTTCTTCTATTACAACAATTATGGTTTATTGGTCGAAACAATTTAGCAAAAAAAGCATAACTGGTCAACTACATCAGAATGATCCTGAATTTAATTGGATTCATGTAGTCGTACAAACTCAAATGGTGTTTAATAAGTGGACTAATCAAGTTGTATTGGATACCTTGCATGATAATTCTTACAAGAATCCATCCGAATGGAAAATAATCAGATATGTTACTTGTCAATCAAATGAGCATGTATAGAATTATGATTCCATTTCTTTTCTAATATTTTATAGTGATTACATTCTTTGTCTAGGACTCGTTCTATCATTCATCCCTTTCTAATATGAGGTTCTTTATAGTTTGAATGTGTGTCCAACCTAGTTAATGCTTTAAGTGTGGATTTTTATCATTTCATTTCAAGATCATGTCATGTGAGCATAAGTGTGCTCCTACCTAAAATGTATTTTTATTCTTGTTTTTTTCTTTTTCTAGCCATATAAGAAAAGGATAGTCTCATTCCTTTCGAAGAACTAACCAAAATATTTTAATTGAGGTAGAGATAAGTTTCAAATATAGGAAAGATTTATTTTTTAAAGTGAGTGTTGATTAAGACGTATGTCTATTCTGGTTAGATGATCATGGCATTCCTATTTATTCAATCTATTAGGAAAAAAAAAAGATTAATCTTCCTAAGGTTAGGTCTTTAGATGCTTACTTAGCTAACGATCAAAAGCTAATTCTTTATTGGTTAAATATAAAGACGTTAGATACATTAACCTTTTTATGTATGTCTATTCGCTTTTTACCAAGTTCTGTTACTTTGTACATATCTTAAGTGCTAACATTATTTATATTTATTCAGATATTTAGCTTGATAAGTAGGAATTTACTTTAGATATGTTGCATATAAACAAGATCAAGCTCCAAAGGATGAAGGGGAGTCACTTTCAAATGAAAATGCTTGTTTTGAAAGTTGTTAGAAGTTCATTTACTTTTGTTCAATTAAAGCCTGTGCATAAAGAATCTTTCAATTCTATTCCTAAATCTGGAGTGGATTAGGTGAAAACTTTTATTCATGTGACATTAGAGAATACTATTAACATTATTAAGAATGCTAATGTCCAGTTGGATGATATAATAGATATGACATAGAGGTTCCTCCATAGGTTCCTTCTAAAAAAAGGAAGAAAACTATTATAGCTAAGAATGTGAAGTATGGGGAGAAAACTTATCCTATTTGTCATTGGAGAAGCTAAAAATTAGTGATCTTGCTAAGTGTTTAAAGATAAATATAAGGATAATGATTAAGACTTTGGATAGCTTGTGGTACAGGAATGTAAACTTGTTTGTCTTTATTATTGATCGGATCTTACTATAGTATGACCATAAGAGAAACTTGTCTATTACTTAGAAAGCTAGTGGAGGTAGGTTTGATCAAATGATCGCCAATGGCTTAGCTTAAAATTTATCAAATTTCCTTTCATTTGTGATAATGTACAAGGATAATGAGATATTACTATCAAAATTTAATTAAGTTAACCTTAAGACTTTGTTCGATTTGTAAGTATATTTGGATTAGGTGCGAGATGAAATACATAGGTAGATAAAAGTTACAAATTGAAGTTAAGTCGAACCAGTTGAAAGTTAAAAAGGACCTTCTTGATGCAGAGTTAAAGAAAAAGGAATCAAAGTTAGAGGTCTTGAAAGCTCAATCATGTAATTAGGAGAAAGAGTGCAGAGGTAAGTCTCGACTGAGGCAAAAATTATAAATGAAGCTTAAAAAATGACATTATTAATTATGTTATATGCTTAAGAGGATTTAAGAAGGCCAAAAGCACAGATAGATCATTTTTTCCCTAACAATGTCCTGGACTTGTGTTGATTACTAACTAATATCAGTATTCTTGGTCTAATGAAGATGATAAACTCTTTGATATATTTTAATTTTGTCCATTTAAATAATGTCTATTTTGGTGAAATTTATTTAGATGTTGTTTTGTATGGATGTTTTGTTATTTGTATAACTAACACCCCATGTTGATGAAATATTTCTTATTCTTGGCTTCCAATAAGTTAATGGTTCATTTACTTTATTCAGATGTGCATGGTGTTTAATGTGATTGTATGATTTGTTCAATTTCTAATGAACCTTATTTGCTTAAATAATATTGTTAAGATATTTCATTTGATTAGATGAGCTTTGTGAAAGAATCATTTCTATGGGATTTGGGAGTTTTTTTAGTTAAAGGATTATCCCTTAAACTTCCACCAAGATTATCCTGGACTAAGATTATCCTAATCTTTACTAAAAGATTATCTTTTAGGCTAAAAGATTATCCCTCAGAATTTTGCTAGAATTATACTAGGCCAAGATTATCCTAATATTTGCTAAAAGATACCTTTTGGGCCAAGGGATTATCCTTTGTACTTTTGCCAAGATTATCCTAGGCTAGAATTATCTTAGTTTTGGCCAAAAGATTATCTTTTGGCTTAAAGGTTTTCCCTTGGACTTTTTGATTGATTAGATTTCATGTTTGTCTAGTTAAGGATCTATTTGAAAATTTTTTATCTTATTTAGGCTAATAAAAATAAAAATTTCAAGTGGAAAACATTCTAAGTTCTAAGTAAAAGCTTCTTGTCTAAAGTTTCTAATTTATAAGCCCTATTTTCTAAAATGTTTTTAATCTTGTAAGGCCTTTCTTAAGTAGGCATAAGCTTTTTAGCCTTGAATTTCAATTCAACTTCCTTCTATCTTCCTTAAGACCAAATCCCTTTTTTTAAATGACCTATTACATACTTTTTTTGTTACGGAACCTAGCAAGCCTATTTTTCTATTCTATCATCTTTAGTAAGGAGTTTAATTAGACTTATCAATCAAATCTAACTCTTCTCATATTCTTTCTTTGCTTGAATTTATGTTGAATACTTTATATATGTCCAATGCTTCTTCTATTTCAATTGGGATTATAGCTTTTGCCTGATAAGTTAGATGAAAAGATGATTCATCTATTGATGTTTATAGGGTTATTCAATAAGACCATAATACATTAAGTAGTCCTTCTATCTAAGCATCTTTTATGTCTTCTAGATTTCTTTTTAAGCCATCAAGAATTATTTGATTAGTTAGTTTAACTCGTCCATTTTCCTATGGATGCTCAACCAAGCAAAACTTATATCTTATTCCTAAATTGCTTTTTCAAAAATGTTGTGAGTAATATATTCAATTTGATTTATGAATATTTTATCTAAAAAAAGTACCTTCAATAAAAACTTATGAAGTCTTTGGGAAGATTTATGAGTTGACTGCATCATATAGATTATGATTATAACTATGATGGTTTTGGGTATTTGTAGGGTTTGAGGGTTGAATGCAAATTTTGTATGTGGTAGGAAAGAAGGTGTATCCAATATATATGTATGATCAAAGATATGTGGAAATTGGTTTGTGGGTAACTAGATGGTGGTAGCATGGATGTGCGGTTAATGTGGGTGGCTTGCTTTTTGAAAGTTCTCAAATTCCTCTTGTAGCTTTCTTACCTTTTTTACAAGGGCATCGTGCTTGAGTTCAATCTCCATATGACGAGCTTCATGTCATAGTCGAGCAATCTGGGTGCTACTTTTTAAGGTTTCTATGAATGAACAAGCCTTTCTTCATTCTTACCCAGAAGACATGAAAATTTGATCCTATCTAGTAATGGTGAGGTAAGGATATGGTTGAGGAAGTTACATACAATGGTAATGATAATTTAGGATTACAATGGGTCTTGGTGGTAGACACCAAGTAACATTAAGGTCTATTGTTTGAGAATTAGTCAAACGATAATGGCCTTTATGTATAGTGTAAAATCTTTGTTGTTATCATTAATTTTTTAATAATATTTTTCTTTTTATTTACTAATAATGTAAAATCTTTTACACTAATAACAAATCAAATATAAACTCTTAAAAAATGCATATATTTGATTAAACAATTTTTTTCCTTTCATGGAAAAAGAGCTTACATTGTAATTGAAAAGATCAACATGATTTTCCTATTTATTTAATCAGAAGACCTTTTTTTTCATAGGAAGAATTTATTTATTTATAAATAAATAGATTATCATATTACCTATATAATTGATGTTTAAAAGATAATGTATATAATATTATGATATTAAAAGAAAGTAATTTCTTCTTTAATATAAAAATGTTATTTTCTATCACAATACTTCTTATAAATTGAACATTTAAAATAAAAATTTGTATTATCATAATATTTTTAAATAAAATTAATTTTTTATTTTATTAATATTTTATAACTATAAGTATAAAAAATGAAAATTATATTTTTAAAGAAAATATTTATCAATAAACAAAAGCAGCGAATTGAAATTTAAACCAAGGAAAGACTGTGACAACGACTTTTGACTGTGTAATTGTTGTGTATGGAAGAAACATTAGCTGATCATGCCATGCACATGTAGCGAACCCACCGGGGCGATCAGTCCGAGGAAGCAGAAAGCAATAGGGAGGGAGAGTTTTCTTCTTTTTTTTTTCTTTAGTGTTTAGTTTAAAAAATTCCGATTTCTTTTTCTCCTTTTTTATTAATGAAAATGTTTCAAATGAATAATAATTATTTTTAATTTTTTTAAAAATAAAAATTTCTCATTTTGAAATTTAAATTTATCATCTTCAATATTAATAATAAATATTAAAAATTATTATTATAAAATAACAATAAATGTAATAATAATTAATAGTAATGGTAATAAAATAATAGATAAAAATATTAATAATAGAGAAAATAATATTGATAATAAAATAATAATAAATAATAAAATTATATTTATAATAATAAAGATAATAAAATAGTCAATGATATCAAGAAAATAATAATATAATAAAAATATTATAATAATAAATATTGATAGTAAAAAGATATTAATAATAACATATTATTAATTAACAATATTAAAATAATAAATAATTATAAAAATTAATAATTCTTCTTGTACTAATGTTAATGTAGTGAAACAAAAAAAGTTGATTTCTTTTTTTATTTAAATTAAATTGAATAATCATGAAGTATTCATTTTTTTTTCCTAATTTTCTTTATTGGCCACTTTCCCTTTCCTTTATTCAACCAAACCGCCCCACGCCCCCGGTATATATTTCTTCTTTTCAATTTAGATATCAATCTGAACTTCTTTCTGGAATTAATGTCTGATATACTTCCATCTGAGCGTTAAGTGGCGTAGAAAAGGCTGCTTAAATGGAAGGGAAGTTGGCAGAAAAACGACCGCTAGAAGCTGAGGAAAACCCTCAAAATACATGTAAACGCAATAATTCAGATGCACCAGACATGTCTGAAGAGCTTTCCTTCAAAAATACTGTGAGTCAATTGAATGTTTATCTTCTGTGTTCTAATTACTTCACGGTTTTCTCATACTTTTTTGCTTATAATAGTTAATTGATTTTTTTTTATGTTAAGGAACAATTTCTTTATAAATCTTCATTAATATCCAAAACACAACTTCGTTCATCTTTGCTACTGTAAATTTTGCAGCTGGGATCCATTCTCACTTTGAGCCTGCAGGCCTCTGAAGAGCCTTCCCAGATGCAGGAACACCCCTTAACCCAAGTGAGTAAATCATTTTTTTTAAATTAATTTTTCTGGATTACTAAAATTAATTATTTCTAATTAATTCTATGAGCTAATTAATTTTTTACCTGCATGAAATCATGAAAAAAATAGTTGTATTTCTAAGCTGTTACTGTTTTTGTGTGGTTTCTTAGTTGGGCTTGCTGCAGAATAAGCTGGATGAAGCCAGAAAGGAGAATCAGAATCTAAGAGCTATGCTAAATCAGATAACCAAACACTATACTGATCTTCAGAATTACCAAATTTTGGTAATGAAACAGCAGCAACAATTAGCATCATCTCCCAGTCATCATGCGCAGGTGACTTTGACCTCAACTACTCTATTTTGCATATGTATACTCGTTAAAATTTGGGAAATTATTTTCTACTCTTTTTCATTCAATTAATATGTAATTTAATTATTTTGAAAATAATTTTGTTTGGCTTGGTCAACAAATATTTACAGGATGACATATTACTGAGTTTTGCTTTATGTCAGGGTTCTAAATTATAGTTATCTGATATAATTAAAATTTCATTTATCTCATCAAAAAATATTTTTCATAGAAAAAAAAATATATATATATATATAAAAGAATGACATATTACTAATATTTGTGATTAAAAAAATGGGACCTAAAGTTATGTTTTTAGAAGAAAGTAAAGTTTTCTTTAAAATAGAGAAAAATTACTTTTTACAAACTCTTCATAGCAAAAAAAAATTATCCCTCTTTTTTACTATTTTATAACTATATCTTACAAGGAAAATTTCTATATAAACAAATATAGCCTAAAATTGCACATAAATATAGAAATAAAAAGCATCACCAGAATAAAATTAGTGTTACATATGACAATTTAAAACCATGCTTGATATTGTCAATTTAATTTTAAATAATTGAATTTATTGCAAGCAAGGTACCTGTTTAGTAGATATTAACCAAAATCAATATATATTTACAATGCAATTAATACAGAAGGTCAGTGGACAAAATGACAAGAAGAAAGCAGTGTTGGCCAGCAGGCATTGTGTTGAAGATCAAATAAGTTCAAAATTGGGAGCCAAATACAAAGAAGATGAAGCATCTGGGGCTTCCTGCAGGAAAGCCAGAGTTTCCATAAGGGCAAGATCAGATGTTGCTTTGGTATATATTTATAAATTACATATGGATTTCTATAATTTGTTTCTTTTATTTAACTTTGTTTTATTCTTAATTATATTAATTAATTAAAAGCATTGGATGCGTGTCAGATAGAAGATGGGTGTCAATGGAGAAAGTATGGACAAAAGACATCAAAGGGTAACCCATGTCCCCGGGCTTACTTTCGATGCAGCATCGGATCTGCGTGTCCTGTTCGTAAACAGGTTACTTATTTTGCATTTATTTATTTACTTGTTTTTATCGGAAAAATTAAGGTATATTTTGATATATTTTTATTTTTATATTTTTAAAAATTATGCTCAAAAACTATTTTTTAAAACTGTTTTCTTATTCCCAAAAATTATTTTTAAATTGAATCAAAATTAAAATTAAAGGGTAGTTGATATTATAAATAAAGAAATATTTCAATTAATTATAAAACTGACATCTAGAATAAGAAAATAAGTTTAGAAAATAACTAAAAGTTATTTTTATTTTTCTATTTATATATTTAAAGAATAATTTTTAAAAATAGATTTTGAAAATAGATTGATAAATAGATTTTTTATTTTTAAAAATGAAAAAATAAAAGACTACTTTTAAAAATAGAAAAGAAAAAAACCCTTAAATTCAAGGGATTCATTGTTTTTATTTATTAAAATAGGTACCTACACTGAAAATTTTTGAAATTAAATACTAATTGTTTTATCTCAGTTTTAATTGGGCTCTTATGATTATATCCCCAATGTAACTTTTTAATTTTTCATATAGATATTTTATTTAGAAATAAATTCCTCCTTACAGCTATCTAGATTAATAATGTACATCAGATATAAATCATGTGATTGGCACGTGATCGTAACCATTTCTTAATGTTTGGTTGCCTTTGTGTTGCCTTAATTCATCGCCCACATTTGAAGGTTTGTGTTTGTTCATTCGTAGTTCTGCATGTGTTCTATAAATTTCGGGAAAAAAAAAAAAGGAAATAGAAGAGAGGACATGTCTAAATATTCAACCTGGCAATCCCTTTCCGCCATCAAAATTGCTTCAATCTTGAAGTCAGGATTTATACAGGCAACAATAATTTAAGGTTTCTCTCTTTTTCTTTTTCCTTTTTTTTTCTTGTCCAGTATAGTAAAATCATCAAAATCAATAAATCTATAAGAATAAAGTCAAAGTCCCCTTCTTTAAATAAAATAAAACCCATTCTCATAATAAAAATTATAACAGTTAAATGTACCTGTTCAATCCATTCACGGATGGATCCGATCCACAAATTGTAAATTTCTTAAATGGGAATCCGAATTTTAAAATTTGTACATTACGGATTTTCAAATTGAATTCATGAACTTTTTTATTTTTTTTTTAAAAAATTTAAATTTAAAATACTAATTATAAATTTAGAAATTATATATTTAATATATTCTTAATTCGTATACATAATTTAAAACTAACTATAACAAAAATTAATTAACTTTATAATTATTAATTTAAAAATAATTTATTTAATTAATTAAATGTGAAAAAATGAAAATAAAATTTGAGAGTAAATATTGAATTGCTTGCATAAAAATTTATGAAGTATATTAATTTAATTGAAAAGTAAAAATACAAAAAAAGAATCCATCTACAAATCATTTAATTCGATCTGCATATATTACATCATTTTAAATTCATATTTAAATGAATTTAATTTTTTATCTATTTTTTTTTTTATGAAATCATGAATTCATCTATGAACTTCAACTTGTTTCAACAGATCTAACAAAATTTACTTATTTTTGGAGAATTCACAGTAATTTCATTTTTATTTGGTCAACGAATTCACAACAATTTCATCGCCTCAAAGCCTACACCTCAAATGAAGTCTATAGAAGCTGACTTTAATACCTTCAGCGTTCCCATTGATGACTTATTACAGAGGAGATTGTCCTTAGAATGCTCTTGCCCCCGTCAAGCAATTATGAGTCAAAGGCAACGATGGCCTTTGCGTAGATCGGAGGGAACTAAAATCAGGTTTCGATTTAAGGATTTGCTTTAAATAGGAAAATTCCGACACAATTTTCAAGAAAATTTGAAACGGTCTAAGAAAATGTCTGATAATGGGAAATTTGGGACAAAAGAAAAGGAAGCCATCTCGTGAGGAAACGGCTGCAATCATGGTGATATAACTTATGACATGCTGTCATTAATTTACGGGGAAATGAGGTGGTATTTTTCATTTTTAAATAAAGTATGGATAATTCTAACATATTCAAATTAAAAATTTGGATATTCATATCTTAATTTTATGGTAAAATAAGAATCATTAAATTTCAATAATATAAGAATAGATAGTTACGATTTATAATTAGGAGATTTGTTTAATAGGTAAATAATTGATAATATGATATTTTCATTTTAAATTATAATTTTTTTTAATTTTAGGTTTATCAATAATTTAAAATAAGTAGTTAAAGTAAATTATCTATATCAATTTATATATATATATATTTATACCTCTTCATTATATGATAAATATAATTTAATGATTATTAACTCAAATTTATTTATAATATATTACAATTCAAAATTTTCAAAATTAAAATACTTTCAAAAAATTTTTAAATAATCATTTTAAAAATATAAAATATAGTTAATATTTAATAAATTAAAATTTAAAACTTTTATTTTATGAAGTTATTTTTTATTTGTTCTTCTCTTTTTTTTAATAATTTTCTTCACTTATTTCTTACACATTAATACATAATAAAATTTTTCAAAATACTCAATTGGGTAATAAAATTTAGTATTTCTTAGACATATCTAGAATTAAGTTTTCTCAACTTATTTAAAATATGATAAATAAGTTTTATTTAAAAACTAAAATGTTGTGTATATACTTATAAAAATATAATGTGTATTTATTTTTTACTTTTCTCATCTTATAAATTATATTAAACAGAAACTTTTACAAGGCCATACTATAATTTTCAAATAAAATATTTATTTTATTGATTAAATTTATTGTTAGTAATGATTTTTATATAAGTGAGATGAAATTATTTTTCTCTTTGTAACATGTGAAATTATAAAGAAAATATAGATTAAGATCAAGAAAGAAAATACAACTAATAATATAATGTACCAAGTTTGAAAATAGACTATTTGTATTAAATCAAAATTATAATAATAAATTGCTTATATTTTTTAATTTCTAATTTTTTAGCAAAACATATTTAAACATACATACATACATAAGTAAGTATGTGTGTATGTATATTAATTCCTTATTAACAATTTCTTAGTATTGTTTGATTTTATATAAAAACCTAAACAATTTAAAAGAAAATAAGTAAAAAATATTACATTATATTAAAAAGAATAATAGTATGATTTCTATTAAAAAATTTATTAGTTAAAATAGAAATTTCTAAAATTACTTGGACATAGTACATTAATGTCTAAATATTATTTTATTACATTGGATATGACAATATTTTCTTTAAAAAATTTATAGCAAGTAAAGACTTTATTGTTGAAAAAATAATGTTGCCTATAAAATAATTAAAATAAAGTGTTTAAGAATATAATGTATAGCTTTTTTATTTTTTGGATAAATAACAATTTTCTTCATTTAATGCAAAAGCACCAAGTTATATATATATATATATATATATATATATATATATATATATATATATATATATATATATATATATATCTACTTTAATATAAATGAATGGTTTTATATAGTGAAAATTAATTTTTTTATTTCATGCAATATTAAAATAATGAATAATAATTTTTCATTGATTTTTTAAAATAATTAACATATTATTTTATTTAATAAAATAATAATTTTATTATGTACTTTTAAGATTAAGTATAAATATGAATTTTAGAAATATATATGTGAAATGAAAAAACAATTGGCCTTAATTTTTATTTAACTATTAATTTGTTGAAAAAAGACTTGAGACTAAAATAAAAATAAAAAAAATTTAAGGTTTAATTTAAAATATTTATAAAAAAATAATTAATCTAAAAATTTCTTCCAATAATGTATCATTATTTTATTAGCTTGTTAGTTAAGGTATTAATATCTATAATTATAGTTTGAGTATGAAAGAATTATCCATAAAGTATTCATGTAGAAAATTAAAAAGCTATGCCAACTAATTTTAGGGAAATTGATAGAAAAATTGATGACAAAAACTCAAATAAAAATGAAATACAACTATAAATATCTAATTTCAATTTTTTTAAAAATATAAAATTATAAAAAATAATGAATGAATTTAAAATATATTATATCCATCCTTTTCTAGAACTTCGAGTTTATAAAGATACTTACAAATTATTTACACACTAAAATGATTTGAATTCAAATTTAAAATATGAATAATCTAAATAACAACAAAATTATTCATTAGTCTAGAAAATTATATATTTGCATGAAAGGACATAAAACTTGTTATTTTGCAAGAATACTATTTTGTGCATGTTTGAATGCTAGATCTCTATTCATCCTTGATGATTTTGTTTTGTAAAACAATAGTAACACAAATTCTAGAATTTATGAGTTTATGCAGAATATAGAATTTTAAACCGTTAGTACCTCTTGTCTATCGATATCTATATTTACAATTTCTTAATTTTAATACTCTGTCAAAAACATTTAATTTATAATCAAAATACAATAAGAAATAGTATTAAGATGTAAATGTTATAATGTACTGTATTTTTCTTTTTTATAAATTATATCGCACTCCCTCATTTTCAATTTCTGAAAACATATTACAATTAGAGTTCTCTCATTATCTCAATGTCGCATACATACATGTGCATGTGATACATTCATATAGATATATTTATTGTTGCAATTAGAGTTTTATCATTTTTTTCCCACTTTGATTTAATTAATCACATTTGTATATAAGGAATGCTAAATGCACAACCATCTTTGTCGTGCACCTCCCATGCAGACATAGCGAGCAAGCCTCATATTCATATAAGATCTATGTATATTATGTTTAAATGTGAATTGGACACACTAGTACTAATAGACACATTTTTGTTTTCATTTTAGGTTTCGTTTATGAAGTATTTTTTATAAAATATAATTCTAAAATTTTAAAATAGGAAAACATATTTTATTTATTTAGTATTATATATTAAGAATTTAGGGGAAGTAACTTTTCCTATTTTAAAAAAAAAAATTTCCCCCATTTTCAAGCTTTTAAATATTATGTTTTTTAGTTATTAATGCAAATGATATGTTACCCCTTCATACATACATATATATATATATATATATATATATATATATATATATATATATATATATATATATATATATATATATATATATGATATTTTTCTATAAAAAATACTTTTTAACAAAATAAATAGAACATTAACCATTAATAAGAGTGACAAACAACTACTAAGATTGCCGGTACAAACAGAAACATTTCTACATTTAATATTCATAATTTAATTAGATTCTCCGTATAATTTGACTAGAAAGGGTTCTTGCAGGCTAACAACTTTACATTCATAGAATTTATATATTATTGATGTAACTGCAGGTGCAAAGATGTTTTTCAAATGAGAATGTTCTACTAACTACCTATGAAGGGGACCACAACCATCCACTCCCAGCAGCAGCCAGAGCAATGGCCACCGCAACCTCAGCAGCACTGAAAATGTTCCTTTCTGGCTCAACAGCCAGCACTAATGCCAATACTCTATCATCAAGTGCAAGCAGCCTAGGCCTTTTCTCCTCATTATCTCCTTATTCTCTCTCCACCAACTTTGCCACCTTCTCTCCATCTTCTTCATCATGTCCCACTATAACATTGGACTTAGATCTGCCATCCAATAATATTAATAATGATGATTACCTTCTTCAGTTCCAAAGAGCAGCTTCAAGTGTTAATATTCCCACCAAATCATTCTCTTTCCCATTATTGCAAGATTGCTCACAGCAGTCTGAGGGGTTGTGTAGTTACTTGTCTTCTAATAATGGTAAGCTTTCAAGGCAAGAGAAAAGCATTTCCTTGGTGGATAAGCTTGGTGCAGCAATGGCTCAAGATCCTTCTTTCATGGCAGCATTGGCTGCAGCTATTTCCTCATTCAATGGAGACAGTGCTCAGAATTAGACAACTAATTGGTAAAAATGGAAATGGCTCTTATTTCCATGATATGCCAACTTTTAATTTTTAATATCAAGAATAAAGATCTATATATATGTATTAAATAGAAAGTGTGCTTTGCCTGCCCTTAGGAGGAATTAATATTGTTTTGTTTTTTTATATTGAGTTTAAAATTTTCAATGTAAAATATTTTATATTATTAATCATTGATAAAAAAAAATATTATGTTAAAAAAAGTAATAACAATTAAGAATTTTTATATTAATAAAAAAAAATTATTATTTTTCATTAATATGATATCACATAGATGGTTGATAGTAAAAGCAAATTTACATTGACAAAATGGTTAAATCCATTTATATTTATATATTTATATACAAAAAATTAATTTTAAATAGGAGTGACAATTTATATCATTTGAATTAATTCATTTATTAAATATGTCAAATAAATTAACTTATCTAATTTGTTTAATAATTTTTATTAATAAAATTTATATTATAAAATTATTAATTAAATTTTATTATTTTTTATAAAAATATTTTTTAATTATTAATGAAATACTATTTTAAAATTTTATTATCATTTTATTAAAATAAGAATTTTATATTTTTATTATATGCCTATTTATAATTTAATTATTTGAAAATTTGCAACCGTATGTCTTCCAACTTCTGTTGTCTTGATAACAAAATGAGGTTCTATGATATATTGTCATCAGTTGTCTCCAATATTGCATGAAATAATGAATGACTACAAAGAAGAAAAATGGCCGAAGATAGAAGGCTTTAAAATTGCCAACCTTTTCCTTTCCCTTTTTGATTTTTTCTTTTTTCTTTTTTTTGTATGGCACTGCCTCATCCTTCTATTTAAACTTTTCCCCCCCAAAAAAAAAAATTCACATTCTGCGTAAAATATTCAATTTGAATTATTCTTGCTTAATTAGTTGTTGGATAAGCTATTCTATCTAAAGCTCGAGTATGTTACAGACTCTTCCGAAGATAGCAAAACCCTTTTTTTTTCTTTCATTATGACAATAGGAGTGACGAGCTATTTATTATACATTTAACGTTCCGGGTTTGATTTCAAGACAATAAAAGAGAAAGTTGCTAGGGGTATCGAATGTCACCACCCACTAAGAGCTGCCAGCTGAAAATGGCAAGACTCAAATTGAATTAAGAATATAAATAATTGAATATAATTAAACTTACTGATTGAGCCAGTCCAAGAGGTTCAACAACAAAAGGGTAGTATTGGTTGAGTAGCAATTTTTAATGTTTTTCTTATCTATTATTGTGGACGGTGCATATAAAGGATAAATCAGGGTGGAAAATATTCAAATTCCTTCAAGTTTTTTCTTTAAACTTTGTGAAAATGGAAGAAAACCAATGAGAAAGAGCAGTGTTACATTCATTGTAAATAAAATTAATGGCTTTTAACTACTTAATAAGCTATTTTTTTAGTCGGATGAAAAGGAATTTCAGATGTTTCAAATTTAGCAAATAATCTGAACAGCAATTTATGAAAATTGAGAGTTTATTCAAATTAAGGGGTATCTGGAAGAAGGAACAACGTTGTGAAAAAAGTTATTTTTGTTAGCATTCATCCTCTTCTTCATCGGGAATCATTTCTTGGGTGAATGTGATAAAATTAACCAAAAAACACAAATCACCTGAATACATATTCAACACTTCAAAGTCTTTAAGCAATTTAAATCAAAGCTTGAAGGCTTTTATTTTGTTTTCTTTTAGGTCACCGATGGGTGTAATCTGGAACCGAGTATGAGCCTAGCACGTGAGAGAGGACACTGCACATTTACATGAAGAATGATGGATCCTTAAATTGTCTTTACTTTCTTGTGATGCATTGTTGAATTTTCTTAGATGCTTTGACAAAGTAAAGGAAAAAAACACAACCAAAGGCAAAATTGCATCATTAAACTTTCGTTTTTTAAACAGTCAAACATACAGTGGGGAAGTTACATCCAGGGCAATTCAAAGTGCGTGTTTGTTGGTCGAAAAATGCAGCATTGGCTGCACTCAACCCGTTTGCCAAATATGTGGGTTGCGGGTAGTTTACTGGTAGTGTTCTTGGGCCTCTAAAGTGATCAATATAATTAAGTAAGAAATGTAAATAAATAAACATCAGAATGCAATAGATAAATGCATACAAGTGCAAGAAATAAGCAATTCAAAGTAATCTTTACTTATGTTGCAGGAATCACACTCCAAAGTACATTAAAGGTGCAAAAGGCACAATTTGGAAAGTCTAAATCCTCACTCATGCTCAACACAATGTTTCAATCACTAAGAATTGTAGAAATTGAATAAGAGATAGCAGAATAGTGTAATGGTTGGCTAGTGAAGTGCTAGAAGAGAGACAAATCACATTTAGATCCTTTGAGTAACAATTCTAACAAAATAACCCTCTAACCAATTGGGGTGAGGATGTTTATAAACCATTAGAAGGTAGTTACCAGCTACCAAGGTGAGGGGTAGTTATTGCTATCTAATATGGTCAAGCACATTACTGAATAGTTACATATATGCTAGTAACTACTTTAAACTCGTATAACCCCATTCCTTGAATCATGCCACTATTTACATGGTGTCAAATGAGCAACTAACCACCTTGTACATTTTGGGGTGTGATTTCATAAAAATTTGTCAATAATGATTCTAGTCAACTTTCTAGATAAGGATTCTCCTTACTACAAGCTTTTAACTTCTTCGTTATTACTTCTCTCTAGAAAAAAAAATCCCTTAATTGAATAACACTAGTTGAAGATTCATAAAATAGGCTGACAAAGGTTCCCAAGTTTCATTTTCTTGAAATGTAAGTTGAAAGGAAGTGAAATTAGTATTTTTTTTCCAACTCTTTCAATCTAGGCATGTGCCAAAAGAATCAAACTTGTTCAACTTTAAGTGTGTGTCAAAGAATTCAAAATAGAGGCCTATTTGCTAGTTTCGCACTATGTTTTACCTATTAACTTTCACTATTTGTTTGAAATGACTTACAAATATTTGTAGAAGTATCATGTTTAAATAACATTATATTTAATAAAGAGATTTCTTATATACTTTCAATGAGCATATATTTTGACATCTACTCAGAAACATGTGGCATATTGAAGAGTATGAGATCCATCACATCATCTAAATTTGCTATTATGATTGTTGCATGAAAAGTTACCTAATTTAAACTATTTCAATGAAACTCAAGGTATGAGCCATCATTCATTATGGTTGTCTATAAATGCCTCTTCACCACTTTATTTAGTAAATCATTTCAATAAATGTCTCTTCACCACCTTATCAAATATCTCCCTTTGATACCCAAGAGAGACCTAGAGCTGGCCCCCGGCTTTATAGTAGCCCATCATTATCCATAAAAGCCTATAAACATTGGTTTACGGTTGAAATATTGCTTAAGTAGCTGAATATAAGAAATCTCACCGCTATATTGGTGAATTTTATATCTTGTTGGCTCTTTCTTTCGGCATAATTGACTTATGTCTTGAATTTTGTTTTGTTATCTAGGTGTTGCTATCCCAATTGAATTTCCAGGCATTGCCCCTGATTACGCCTAACAAGCAACTAAAGAGGTTAAGTTAAACAAGCTGCTTGAGGATGCCAAGAAAATGTTTACTGAAGATGAGGAAGAGGACTTACTGTTAAGAACTTTGCGAAAGGAAACATAAAAGGAAAAGTCAGTTGAAAACAATGAGTAGCCAGCTGACAGCATCCCAAACGAAGAAAAGCCAAAGGAAGACCCTTGTATCTAGTCGGCTTAAGCCACCACTAAACCGATTTTTGTTGACCTGTTTGCCCCTCGGCCAGATGAGGTGAATCCGCGGTCCAACCGAATGCACCTGTCGATCCCCTGGCAAAGACTGCATAATCAACTATAAGCATTTCAAGTCCTTCATCCTTTGTTATTGGTTTTTGCATTCCTTAGTTCAGTCGATATATTTACACATTTTCTTTCTCTTTTAGGAAAATCTTGGACTTATGCTGGTCTCATTAGCACTTCAGCCTGTTGATCCATCTACCACCGACCACTTACGCCCCAAAATATCGAAGTTGTTTCAAGTGACAAATCCAACAACTCGAAAGAAACCGTCGACAAAGCCTAAGTGTAAGTCTAATTAAATGCTATCCTTAACCACCAAGATGAACATACCGAGGATAGCAATGAGATTAAAGTGGAGCCGCCTGCTGGTAGAAGCGTCAATCTTCACGACCAAATGGACGAAGGAGTCAAAAATCCCAGCGTCCATATGGGTTAGAATGAAGGAGTTAATGATGAGCAGGAGATCGAGGAGAGAGAAGCAGCCAATCCTGGTACTGAGGCCGATGAAGCTAACGCTGACGATGAAGATGAGGATGAGGATGAGGCTGAAGACGATTTTGTCGCTCTTCAATCACTTATTTTATCGGGAGATTTTGGTTCTGCTTCACGTGTACAGCACCAACCAGTGGCAAAGCTTGGCATTCTTCTTGGACCAAGAGCGTGAAACCCTTTTACTCAATTCAGAGGCCAGAGAAAGATTAAATTCAACGCTAACCATGTTACAAGAGACTGCCTATTCAGACCGAGTTATAAATGTTGGCTTGAAGCCCATCATTCTGTCTTTCTCGGATGTTCTCGCAGAGATAACCGAAAGCGTGAGCAAAGCTTCAACCACCAAAGAAGCCTACCAGGCTCTCCTTCTCCAACTAAATGAACTTACTAAATTTTACTAGTGAGTAGCAGAAAGTTGGCCTTGCAGCCAAATGGAGAAATTGCACAAAGAGTATGGAGAAAATGCTAAGGAAATTGCCAGTTTACAGCATCAAATTTCTTAACTCCAAACACAGCTCTAATTGGCTCAAGGTGTTCAGCCCAAGATGGAGACCGAGTTCAAATTTAACGATAAGGAAGAGCAAGCATTGTCGCCCCAAGCTAAGTCGGCAAGGCCACAAACAATAAGATCTGGATGATGGAAGGCGAGCGTCAAACGATGCAGGAGCAAAGGGAGATGATTGTGGCTAAATGGATAGTTTTAGAACTTCTTTGAAATCATTCAAGTTGTAACTCTAAGGCCGAAATGGTCTTGATATTTTTGAAATGGTTTTTTGGATGATTTTTTGCCTAAGTGGCTCCATATATAAGTTCGAATATTTCAAGCAGTACTTCAATTCTTTCTTATGAGCCGATAAACTTATTTGATTATCTCAAGTTTGCAATATATTTACTTTATGTATGCTCGGCTTGTATAGCTTTCGATATTTATCATTGATACTTTTCACTTTATTATCTTCAGCATTTCAAATCTTATAATATTCCCATTGAAGTATTGAAGTATTTAATAATCGGGAATTATCTTTCTTAATGAGGTGATCATTTTCTATAATTCAATTTAGTCAGCATTGGTAGGATAACTTCCCACACTAATTGCCCTTACAAAAGTTTCTTTCCTTTAAAATGCTTGTTATATTGTTTGGTCAAATTTCTTTGTTACACACCAGTGAATTCAAAACATTTAGATAAGTTCATAATTTTTAAATTTTTTTTGCATTTATTATACAGTAAAATGCAATTTAACCTACTAAATTATGGGCATGTGCAAAAAAAAAACCCTTTTTATTTCAAATTAGGGGCAATCTAATATACAAACTGATGTTTATGTGCAATTAACCCCTTTCGTGATTAACATCTAAATTGATAAGACTAACATATATCTCTATTTCTAGCTTTCTATCTCCATCATACCTATCTCTTGCTTTGTCACCTAATCTACAAGTGACTTTTTTACATTTTTATTCATTCCTCTATAATAAGTTCTTATCTAACAAGATAGGAAAGAAAGATCTTGCATAATCCTCTAAACACATAAACTTTTTATGTTACTTGATTTGTATTTGATTCATCCAATGATAATTACTATAAACAACTTTAAATAATATCACCAAAATAATGCATGACAAAAACAAAATTGAATGCCTACCAAAACAATTCAGTTTATCTCATTCCAATTTCCTTAACTTTTCTATATCGATGCTCCTATCCTACATATCATCAAAAAAATTGATCATATTTATCTAAGATCACTATGTTATTGCATAATATCATTTTTTTAATGAATTTAATTGTTAAACATCCATCTTTGCTAGGTTCATCAAAATGGAGCTCTCGAACACCAATGAGCAATAAGCAACGATCAAAGGAAAGAAATAGGTGGCTAAGAATAACGCATAATAAATTACCTATGTTATATAAAGACAACTAATGAGAAAAATCAAATAACAAATTAGAGGTGGCAGTGAAGAGTGGAGTTAAAGATAAGAGGAAAGGGTTGCTAATATTAATTTGGATGGCATATAAGAATAAAAGGGTAAATTGCGCACTAACATTAGTTTAGGTATTAAATTAACTCTAATTTGAAATGAGGGGGCTTTTTGCATATATCCTATAATTTAGGAGAGTAAATTATATTTTACCATTTATTTTAAGTAATTTAGTGGCATATTTATATTTTTTATTTATATTTAAAAGAAATAAAATGTTGAAAGTTCATCAAAGAGGTGAAGAGAGTACAATATATCTAAGAACTATTGATGATGCAAAAAAGCAAAAAAGATGAGTTGAAAGATTTGAAGCATGTCATTACTTAAAATTGCAATTTTTAAAAAAACAAATAAAAGTAAAAGAAAATGTCACTTAAAATCTTGAAAAAAAAATTGGCTATTTAGCCTTTGGATTAAACATGAAGTATGTCACTCCATATATGCATAGAAGGCATTTTAAGCAATTTAAAGGCAAGCCTTAACTAAAACTTTAAACCGCACAACCTAAGAAACCTTTCTTGCATATGTCATAAATTAATATTAGTAACAATTTGGCAGGCAAACATGCTCAGACTGAAACAAGATTTGGTAGAAAAATCCAACATGTTATGGTGATCTTATAGATGAAATTTGGAATCAACCCAGATAGTATACTTTTTTCTCGATTTTTTTAAGTTTGAGGGTATTTTAATCATTTTTTTTATGGTTTAAGAATTTGAAGGAGTTTGAGAAGTCTATATTTGTGATCTTCATATTTTTATCTTCATATCATTAATTTTTGAGTGAATTATACATCTTGAGCTTTGAGAAAAGAACTTATAATACTTCAAAAAAAGCATGTCAACTCTTAGCGGAATGACTTTTGCTCAAAATGCTTTTTAAGGGAAGTGAAGTGTCAAGAAAGCTTGGCAAAATGCTTGGACATTGAGCTAAGGATGAGTTGACTTATGGCCATCCCCTGCATATTCAAAACTATGGAATAAGGCATATATACCAAGCTAACGGAGTGTCTCTCTCCCTATTCAATTATCCCTTTTAGCTTGTAATGCATGGAGGCTTCATGTGTGAAAGGATTTTACGGTTTAGTGTATATAGGCACTTTGACAACATACAATATTGGCTTATAAACTTGTGAGTTCTATTATCTTTATCAAGTGTGCCACAAGTAAGTTTAAAGGGAAAGCTCATATGTTTGCCAAGAGTGGCAAGCATGTGGTATACGATTTTAGCTAGAGAGCTACTAACTCATGATATTTGATATCAAAGCTCAATTTGTGCTAAAAGGCCATGATTAAGTAGGCTACAATTAGTTTGGATTCAGCTTGTTTAATACTATATGAGAGATATGCGAAGCTATCCTTCTCATAAACTTAATGGTGTCGTTGCTAAAGACTTAATCAAAAGATGTAAGATATTAGATTGGCCCTAGAAGTTAGTAGGCAGGAGGATGATGTATTCAAGTGATTGTGAATTGGTACATCAGGCCTAAACATTTGTGCCAGAGGGCCATCTTGCTTGCTAGTGTGTGGACATTGATTATGCACTCATTCATAGTAGTGACATTTAAAGATGTAAATCACTATTCAGAGGGATGAGTGAATTGATGGCTTATCCAGTAGGAGAAACCTTGATCTTGCTAAAGGGCTTCACTTTTACTTGATTGATTGGTAGAATCAAAGGATGAAACCTTTGGTCATACAGCAATGCATGACCATAATTGAAGGGCATAAGTGAATTACTCTAGCGAAAGTGGTCCAAAATCATGTCAAAGAGGTCCAGAAGGATCATCTGTGCCACTCAAAGGAGCATGGCCAAAAGGCTTAGTCGAAATTTAATGGAATTGATTGTATATGATAATTTATAGCTTAGGTAGAGTTCACTTAATCTCCCCACATGATTCTTCGATATAGTGATTAGTGGGCTAGGCTACATAGTTACTTTGTAAAGTGGCAATAATAACTCAGAAGAGTGATAGTAGACTAGCACTATATTAGCTGCATTGATTAAGAGACTTCGTAACATTAAATTCATGTTTACTCATGCACAGGCAAAGTCTGACTCGAGCTAGAGTGGAGGATACTTTATGCTTAACCCCTTTCAAGACGTCAAAGTGAGGAAGCTATTAAAAGACAAGCTTAAAGAAGTTGTCAAAGGATACACTTAAGATAAAACTGTGAGAGCCTACACATTAGTGGATATCACTCAAGTTAAGAGGGGTTATGAGAACCATGATGCTAAAGAGCATCAACTCCAAGTAGGTTGTGGATGCTAATGAAATGCCAAAAGATATCGATTTAGAAAGGATCAGAAGATCTAATCGAATGTGAAAGTTAGGAGGAAGGTTATGAGGCCTTTTGTATAGATCAAGCGTAAGTCTTATCTTTTGTATCAGTGAAATAGGACATTAGGTGCAAGACACTTGTAAGTAAGTAATTCAAAATACTAAGCATTATTCATGAGTTAAAGAGTTAGCACACACTTTTGATATAAAAGTGGCATTCATGTAAGCTGTAGAGGTAGTGAGCACAAAGTTGCTAAGGCAACTACTTATTAAACGAGTTACAAAGGTAACAAGTTTGAGAGGGCTTGTAAGTAAGCGGTACTAAAGAGTTTTTAGACACTTTGAAAGGATTTTATAGTGGTAACCCTTTGAGAAATTTGAAGAGGATGCATTTTACTAAGAGAATATCGATATTGCAGAGGTGACAACTTAAATTTGAGATAGGGAACATTTATAGTATGCAAAAAGATAGGCATTGAGTATATCGATGGAGTAACTCAAAGGAGTAGGTTGAAAAGCACTATGAAGTTTCAAGAAAGTAAATAGATTCTTTATACAGCCATATCAAATTAAGGCGTCAGTAAGGGTATTAATATTTGAAGTAAGGGAAAATATCATAAGTTAATAATTGTGATAGTTCAATAGGTAAACATGTTCAAATTAAAATGAGATTTGGTGAAAAAATCTAGTATCTTATGGTGGTTTGGTGGCTAAAATTTGGGATCAATCCAGGTACTTTACTATTTTTCTAATTTTTTCAAATTTGGGGATATTTTAGTCATTTTTGGATGGTTTGAGAATTCAAATAAGTTTGAGAAACCTATATTTGTGATTCTCACATTTTAATATTTGTGTCAGTTAGTTTTTGAGTGAATTAAACACCCAGAGCTTTGAGAAAAAGGCTTATGATGGTTCTGAAAAAGGACATCAACTTTTAGTAAGAAGACTTGTTCAAAATACTTTTTAAAAGAGTTAAATGTTAGGAAGGCCTAGCGGAGCACTTGGACACTAAGCTAAGGATAAAAATGTGTTAGCTTATGGCTATCATTTACACACTCAAAACTATGGAATAAGGCATATACCAAGCAAATGAAATGTCCTTCTTCCTATTCAATTATCATTTTTAGCCCGTAGTGTTAAGAAGTTTCATATATGGAATGATCTTACAGTTCGATATGCACAAGTGCTTCAATAACATACAATATTGGCTTGTGAACTTGTGAGTCCCGTTATCTTTACCAAGCATGCCATTAATGGGTTTAATGGAAAAGTTCACATGTTTGTCAAGAGTGGCAAGCATACATTACATTGTTTTAGCTAGAAAGCTATCGGCCTGTGACACGTGGCAAGTTATAAATAGAATTAATCCCACACTTGGAAAAGAGGAAAATATAAGGAGAAAAAAGAAAATTTATAATTTTTTCTTTGCTTGAATGGAGGGAAAATGAAGAGAAAAGAAAATAATAAGTTAATTTATGTTTAATATTATTCCACACATCATCATTTTAATTTTTTTTAATTCATATTTCCCCTTATAACTAAATTTGAAAATTCTCTTTCTTTTCCTTTTACTTTCCTTTCTATCAAGCATAATGTAGGTGTTATTGTGGCATGGATTAATGGAAAATAAAAACCAAGGAAGGCAATGTCTTAAGTTTATAAAATTAGAACAAATTTAGACGACATCATCACCAAAAAAAAGGTGTAGTATTCTAAAGTCTCAAAGAAAAGAGAGATTTCAAAGCAAGTTTTTTTTATGTTAAGTTTATTTCTTTTTATGTTATTTAAATTTTCAATTATGAACTAAATACTTTTTATCCTAGAGTTGTAATAAATCCTATTTCTTGATGGATTAATTATTTTAAAGTTTTATATTATTTTTCATCATTGATTATTGTTTATCTATTTTGATCTTGAATGTTCTTTGAATTGCCTAGCTAACAATTTTAAGAATTATGAGTTAATTTCAATGAGTATTGGAAAAGAGAGTTTGAATCATAGACTTTTGTGCAAATGATACTTGTGAATGTAGAATAGAAATACATCTTCATTGTAAGTACAATCTTGATTATACTTATACTTAATAAGTTCTTTTAATTTTCAATTCACAAATGAATATAGTGTTTTGGGTTAAAAAATGTAATATTCATCCATCAAAAGAGATAGAGTTATACATTAAAGTATTGATCGACAATAGGATTTGGTGATGTTCAATAAGAAGTTGTAAGTATAACTTATTCAAAATAGGTAAAGTTACAAACTTAAGATGCTTTTTTAATTTTTATAAACTATAATTTTTTAGTTTACTTAAATTTTAAAATTTATTTTTTATATTAATTCAATTCTTTTATGTTTATTAAATTTTTATTCTTAATTATTTTTAAATAAAATTAATTTAAGATAATTTTAATACTTAATAGGATTAAAATAATTCTTTATGAAATTCAACTTTTGAATTTATTTACCATATTACTTGTTGACTGTGTATACTTATATGGGTATGTTGATTGCTAAATTTCACAACAGATTCCAACATGGTTTATCTAAGTCTTCCAAATCATTAAGTATAAAACAATAGCAATCACCATGCAATAATTCATTTTGCTTTTGTACCCTTAATGCTTGCACCATCAATTCAATTGGCAATACTACATTATTACTAAAGACTAATTTATAAGGCGTAACTCCAATCAACCCTCATAGTAAGCTCTGAATTATCCAAAGTGCATTCTTAAGAATTTAATGCCAATTTATAGGGCACTAGTTAAGATATTTCTTTATCAAATCAAATCAAGAATAAGTTCGTTAGCAGCTTTAACCTAACCATTAACTTGCACATAGTAAGGAATAAACTTATACATTTTGGTTCCTCTTAATCTGGCATACTTTTTTTCCTTTTGAATTGTGAATACAGTTCCACAATCATTTGTTATTATCTTAAGTAAGTTGAATATGCTTATTAACTTGTTTTCAATGAAATCAATAACATTTAACTACTTTATTTCCTTAAACATGATAGTTTCAACCCATTTTGTAAAGTAAGCTATGACTACTAAAATAAAATGGTGGCCTTTGGTCGACAGGGGATAAATTTTACTAATTATATCCATTCCCCAACCTTAGAATGGCCAAGGTTTGATAATATATTTCAACTTAATGGCTAGCATCCTTTAAATCAGCTTATGCTTTTAGCATTCTTGGCATTCTTTAGCAAAATTTATGCAATCTACATTCATTTTTTGCTAATAAAGACCTTTTTTTATTAACATTCACTTCATCTTTATCTAGGTTTGATAAGCTCCATAAATAACCTTATGAACTTTTGTCATGGTTGAAATAGCTTTGATTTCACTTAAACATCTAAGTAGTTATTACTCATAACCTTTTTTTGTATAATTCACCATCTAGGAGCACAAATTTTAAAGCCTTTGTTCTACTTGCTTAACATGAACTACTAAAAGAAGTATTAAGGTATTCTACTAATAAGGCTCTCCAATCAATTGGGGCATTACTTAGATTTTTACACAATGTTTCTTAATTTAATTAACTCAAGGTAAACTTTATTTATGATTGATTCTACTAGTTTTGATTCATCGATCTTATATCCTAAAGTTATATGGGTTAAGGTATTATCCTTTCATTTTCAACTTGAAGCATATGTTTGATGACCATATCATCAAATTCATACAATAATCTAGCTAAAATAGCTAAGTACTTGACTATGTTGGAATTCACACACTTATACTCTTATAAAATTTATGTAATAATTAATTGTAAATCCTCATAAATCTCATCGTTATATACCTTTTATTCCAAAAATAGTTCTAAGTTGATGATTAATGCTTTATACTCAACCTCATTATCTAAGCACTTTACACTTAATATGAATAGGAATTTAGCTAGCTTATTTTGTAGCGTGATGATTCATAAGCCAAAACTGACACCATTTTGTGACATAAACTATCAAAGCATAATCTCTAATATTTTAAATTAATAAAATTAATAGGTCGCTTTTAATGTTCGACTACAAAATTAGCCATAACTTGGCTTTTCACATCCTTTAAAAAGCAATATTGTAATAAAATTTCTATTAAACCTAATGTCCATTTTTCAACTTCATCATGTATTAATAATCATGATAACATGTATTTTAATATGTTAGTCTTTGCTAATGCTAAGACAATAGTTAGCAATAAGTAGTATCTAAGCTTAGTATAAAAAAATACAAAGAAAGATATAATTTTTCAATTGTTGAATATTTTTATTCAATTATATTTAAAATTCTATATAAATAATAAATTTTTTTTCTTTTCCTTCATCATTTTCTTGGGCAAGAAAACATCCAATTATATCATTAAAGGCTAAAACAAATAATTTCATAAGTTAGCTTAAAATTGTGGGAGAGATTACTAGCAAATCAATTAAGTACCTTTTTATATCTTTGAATACTACTTGATGTTCATTCCACCAAATGAATTGTTCATTGTCCTTTAACTTCACTAAAGGTGAATATACTCTAGTTTGACTAAAGAGGTTTGAAATGAACTAGCTTAGAAAGTTGACCTTGCTAAGAAAGCATTATAGTTCTTTTTTGCTGACTAGTGCCAAAGTCTTTATTATAACTTTAGTTTTACTCCTATTAACCTCTATCCTTTTTAATGAATAAGAAAACCCAAAAGATTACTTGTTGAGATATCAAATACACACTTTAAAGGATTTATATTGAACTTGTCTTTGCTCATTCGATTGAAAGTCTATCTTTGTTTTTCCATATGTTCTTTGTGGGAATTGACTCTTATCACCACATCATTAATTTGCATTTTTATTAACTTTCTAATCATGTCATGGAAAATTGCATGCATGGCTTCTTGATATATGGCCTTGGTATTCATCAACTCAAAAGGCATAACCACCTATTCAAATCTATCAATTGCTTTTAGACACTAAAAGGCTATTTTCGACATATCTTTTTTGCTTATTTGCACTTCGTTATATCCAACATTATCATCCATTAGGCCACTACCACATGATCAAAAGCTAAATCAATTAACATGTCAATAATTAGCATTGGATATTTATCTTTGGATGTGGCATTATCTATATCTTTAAAATCTATACATACATTTAGTTTTCCATTTTGTTTTCATAATAAGCACCATATTTGAAATCCATCCCATACACCTTATAGTACATATATACTTGACTTTCAATAACCTTTCTATTTCCTCTTTTATCTTCAATACAACCTCTGGCATAAAATGTTAAGATGGTTACTTATATGACTAAAAGTTATCTTTACTTAATAGTTTATGTCCTACTAAGTCTCTACTTAAACCCAAAATTTATCTTTCAATATGTCAACAATATGTCTTCTGGCAATATTGTATTAATAAAAATTAGTCTTTTATCATCATCTGTCCCTAAATTGACTTCTTGCAATAGATCTTAGACCTCAATCTTCTTAATGTCATCTTTAATTGGCAATTCATGAAATCCTAAACGGTTGTCATCATATATACAATCAAAGACATTTGGTTAGGCTTACTCAGTAACATGGTCAATCACTGAACAAGTTGCTTCTGAAACTTATTTATTAGGGTCACATGTCAATCCTAATGTTTTAGCCTTTAAAAGTATTTTGAAATCAAACATGTCAAGGAAACATATTTTGATAAATGAAGGGTCAATATAGTCCTTGACATGTAGCGATTAAACATTAAAATTATATATCATAAATTCGATGTTGAATTTCAACCTTTACATATTCAATTATTTAATCTTTTTTTAAATGAATATTTTTTTATAAAGAATGGATCGTATTGCACCGAAAATATGTATCCAATCCCTCCCTAATAATAAGTTGTAGTTAGCCTTTGAAAGTATTGTCACAAATAATATGGGTTTTACTACCAAGCCAACTTTTAAGTTAACTAGTATCATCCCCTCAAAAGTTGACATTTTACGATTAAAATTTATTACAATGATATTGGATGATATTAAATCTTTCGATTATTTTCCAATTTAAATAAAGGTTATCCTTGGCATTAAGGTTATCCTTGGCATTAGATTTGTAACAACCTTACTATTAACTGGAACTCTATTCAATGCCAACCATTCATATAAGCTTTAACATGCAGAGGCCTTACATAGTTTTTCATTTGTTCAATCAACATTTCAAACTCCTCAATTGCCTCTTTATAAAACTTAACCACTATTATTTATAAGTCATAATTAAAATGCTCCTCAACTTTATCTCCATTGATAGCTGTAAATGAAAGCGGCAATATTATGACTAGATTAGCATCAAGGTCTATCTTTTGAACCTAAGTTTTCAATTAATGGAAGATACTTCCTTTTTTTTGTTCTTTCTTAGTGCCATTCAACTTTCTTAAGTTAGTGGCTTTCTTTTTCCTCCGTTCTATATGTGAGTTACTTTTGCATTTGCCATTTTTTATTCTTTATTAGTGGAAGCATTTCATATTAGGGATTGCACCATTTCTTTCTGCTTTTTATGAATCTCAAAGTTTTAGGTCTATTTTTCTCTATCAGGCTTTCGTTCATTCCTTATCCATTGCCCTTTAAGGTGGTCGACTTTGTTTATTTTTCTAATACCTATGTGGATTGTAACATTTGATAAGCTAGATATAGTCCAACTAATTGAAAATAGACTTCTTTTATTTTTATCTCTTAAACTCTTTAACCCTCTTTATTCCTTTTTTTTTTGTCATTAACCAATTTATAAACCTTGGGATTAATTCAATCTTTTGAAAATTTTCCATAAATCATAACCTTTAGTTTATTATAGTACTTCTCATACTTAAGGTGCATATTTTGGATTCCCTCTTCACATTGGATTCTTTTAATAAAGTTATTATTCAATTTCCTTTCATTTAGATATGCTTTAAGGAAGAATGGCACATTTAGTAGGTTATTATATTCATAATAGCCCACCATATTGACCTCTACATCAGACATATTGAAATCATCTATAGGCTCAACGTAATTAAACCTAGCTAGAGAAAGGTCTTTATCAATCATTATCTCTTTGCCCTTGTCATTAAATCTCAATATTCCTTGTTTAATAGCTTTCTTAATTATTTCCCTGAAATAAACATAATTGTTAGTAATATAACTAAACATATTATGTTATTTGAAGTATTTTCTATCTCTTATTTCTTCTTTTAACCGAATCTTGCTCCTGCATACAATTCTATATGTTTATCTTTTAAAAATTTAATTGACTTTACTTATGTTAAGGGAATAAACTATTTTATTGATGTGATCTATTTTGCCTTTTCTTTTAGCATATTTTAATAAGGAATAAGTGTAAAGAAGGTTGAGATTAAGTTCAACTAAGTGAATCTCATTCTTACTTTTTTATCTATTTTATTTTCTTTAACATAAGCAACCTTTTCTTTCCTAAAAAGTGTTTGATGTAACTTTATATCTTTTTCTTATTGCATTGCTCTATTTACCAAACATTTTTGTTAGCTTCATTGTATTAGCAATATTTTAGTTGATTAGCTTCTTTTGAACAGTAAAGTTAATCTTACCAATGCTATTTTCGTAATTTTATTTTTAGCAGTTTAAGTGAAGCAGTAGGTCCTCACTTGCTGAAATCTATGCAACTAGTCTTTGATTCATTCCATTTTACTTTTCTTTATATTAATTAAGTTAATCAATCCAATCCTTGTTTCCTTTTAATAAAATTAATCATGAAATATGCATTCTATCTAGGCTCAAGTGTGTACAAAATTATATGGATGGCCTAAGTACTAAGAAAATGTAATTATTATCAAAAAATATAGTTCCTATCAGGAATAAGGGGAAATGCCTTAATTTTATGAACTCATTATCGGCTAATTTCCTACATTTGATTATGGATCAAGTTATATGCTTGATGGTCAACTAATTGTCTTTTTAAAAATAGTGATGCAATTTAGCATTTTGAAACTCCTATGTAATTCAATATGATGAATCTATTTTGGGAATGCTCCTCTATAATTCAAGTATGCACTTTGACTAGTAGATGGTTTAGCAATTTTTTAACCAAAAATTGTATATTTTGATCCTACCCTTGGACTTGATTCACTTAATTCTAATAGTTTGATATGTTTTAGTTCAGTTGTTAAACGTTTTCCTTTGTGCCTTTGATTTGGTGTTTATTTAATCAAGCCCTATTAGCATACCTATCATGCCTTGCAAACCTTATATGGTCATATTCAAGTCATTTGACCTTATTATATTCAAACTCAAGCTCAATATCGATCTTTCCTTTTCTAAATCTCACTTATTGCCATGTTAAGAACCAAAATTCTATACTACTCTTTCAAAGGTTTAGTTCATCCGAGCTTAGTTTGTAACTATATCTTCAAGAATTGGCCTTAATGTAGTAGTTATTTATTTGGAGAGCATGTGTACCATTTTACAATTACTCTTGTCCATTTGCTATTTAATTATGGTTAAATTCTAAAGAGTCAAACTGTCACTATTCTCTTCAACCATTTCTACTAGTTGTGTGTTTAACCTCCTGACCTAAGCATTTTGATTGTTATAAGGCATAATCTTATTGTTCTTGTTAGTATGCGACATAATATAAAGCATTCTAACAAGTAAACTAAAAGGTCCCTTAGCATTGTTCTATTATTATTATTATTATTATTATTATTATTATTATTATTATTATTATTATTATTATTATTATTATTGCTGTTGCTGCTACTATTGTTGTTGTTTGTGAGAGATTTTTTATTATGGTTATTTTGTGCAACCTGTTTGTTATTTTGATAGTCATTTCTTGGATTTTGATTTTGGTTTGTGTGTTGATTTTGCCCACCATTTGACATATTACTTTGATTACTTTGATTTAGGCTACATCAATATTTTCTCCTATAACTTCTTGTGTTGAGACTCATTAATATTTTCAATAATCCTTCCTTAAAATAATATATTATCACAAATAACCGAGAAGTATAAGTCATATTTGTATTCATTAAAAAATGATAAGATAAAACCACTTATTAATTGCATAAATAACAAAAATAAGTTAAGACTTGATACTTTAACCATATCCCACCAAATGTGCCAATTTGCTTATTGGTTGATAATGTAACACTGGTTAGAATTGACTTTTTCTTTAAATATGTGGCCTACAAATTATTTACTAGCAATTTTTCAAATCTTTAATGTGATCTATACAATTAAGCAAGAAATATAAATAAATGCTTACTAGAATGCAGCAGGAAATAGGTAATTCAAAGCAATATTTACTAATGTTGCAAAGTCTACACTCAAAGCACATTAAAGGTGCAAAATGGCACAGTTTGAAAAATCCAAACCCTTACTCATGCTTAACACACTATTTGAATCACGAAGAATTATTGAAATTTGTGTTAAAGACAACAAATTACTTTAATGGTTAACTAATGGAGTGCTAAAGGTAGGGTGTAAAATGGACGGACTGGACCGGATATGAACTGGTCCATTTTTGCCTGGTTCATTTAAGTCCGGTCCATATTACCCGTTAAAAAAATGGATTAAATGCTAAGAAATCCATATCCAGTCCGTATCCGCCTGACCTGTGCGAATTTAGTCCGCCCGAACCGGTCCATATTACTCGTGAAAAAATGGACTAAATTTTAGGTGGTCCAAATCCATAAAAACCCGTAAAGTCCACGGACCGGTTCGCGGACTTCAGTCCATTTTACACCCTTAGCTAAAAGAGATGCAGAGTAAAGGTGCATATGGGCTGGGTTAGGCAAGCAGGCAAGCCAAATTACATAAAATTCAAAGCCCAAACCCAACCCGACCTAACTTGTTTATATTTCAAAAAAATTTAATCCAACTAAACCTAATTTTTTAAATGAAAAGCTCGAAAGTCCAGAAAAATAATTTTTTATTTTTTAGGAAAAAATAAATTTTTAAAATAAAAAATATACATTTAAAGAGATAATATGATATTTAAATATATAAAATATTTAATTATATTAAATTAATATTTTATATTAAAAATAATTATATATAATTATATTTTTTAATATATAATTATATTATTAAAAATAAATTAATACAATCGTGTCAAGTTGGGTCGAAACAGGCTAATCTTATTGGGCTTTTTCATCCTAACCTGAGCCAAAGTTCCAATGAGTCTATCAAGCCAAGAGAAAAAAGCCTAAATCTTATATTTTTCAGACTGAACTCATCAGGCCTAATGATCATATACACCTCTAACGTAAAGTTTATTTAAATGCCATAAGTAGCAATTGTGGTAAAATAAGCAATTCAAAATAATTTTTTACTAATATTGCTAAGATTGCACTCTAACGTACATTAAAGGTATAAAATGGCACAGTTTGGAAACTTCAAGTCTTGACTCACCCCCTACACACTTTTTGAATCACCAAGAATTGCAAAAATTTGTGTCAAAAATAGTAGATTGCTTTAATGGTTGGCTATTAGAGTGCTAGAAGAGATGCAGAGTGCATTTAGATGCTTTAAGTAGAAATCCTAATAGAATGAGCCTCTAGCCAATTAAATTGAAGGTATTTATAGACCATCATCAAGCGGTTACTGACTATTAGGGTTGAAGGCAGTCATCACTATGTAATGTGGTCAGCTGCCGGGCAATTGTGTACTTGCTAGTAATTTTGAACCCATATGATCCCACTCCTTGAATCACACCACAACTTACATATGATTTCCTGAGTAATTCGTTGATAGTACTTCTGTCGGACGGTGAGACTGCAGTCAGACTTCCCAATACATTTACCTTCTTTCTTGCTGATTTGGTTTCCACTCATTCTGTCAACATCCTCAACTTGCACTTTTAAACATATTTTTACAAGGCACTTGAATAACTATTCAAAAAGCATATTGAACCCCGAGAAGCTGTGCAACATGTACATGATATTTTTTGGGCTGAAGCGAGGGGAAAGGAAGTTTGTTCTATTTTACAAACTACATATCAGAGCTGGACAACCATGGTTTAAAATTTCGGATCCTAATCACAACGACTTCACTGGTCTGCATTATCTTGCAATTCAGGTTATTGCAGAGCAACTGCAATTTAAACCATGCTCACGCTTTATAGCCTTGGTAGTTAGGATCAATTCATAGAACAAATTAAAGTTCTTTTCTCTAACCATCCCTGATTCACACTCGCAGAAAAGCTGAACAAATTAAAGTTCTTTTTTCTAGCCATCTCTGATTTATGACAAAGAACAAATATCTTAAAATATGCTCACAAGATGTTTAATTATGGGTAATCAGAAACCATGAATTAATGTCAAAGAATCATAGGTAAAGGGAAGATTGTCAATCAGACTAATATCATTTTCTAAAAGCTTGAGTCAGCCAAGGTTACACAGATGCTATATGATTCAGAGCAGTAGAAAACACAACAGAACCAAATGGTTTAAAATTGTTCTGATTGTATTTGAAAATGATGAAATTGGAGCATATGATATGTACTGATTGTATATGGAAAGAAAAAAAAAAAAGGGAGAAGAGAACCAAATGGATTAAAATTGTATCATACACTGCTGCAATCAAACCGAGCTAGCGTTCGTGATCAAAACCTTGAGACAGCTCAATCTCAGGCCGGTCATGCATGGACTAGACGTATGTGACCCGATCAATGAAACTGTAAGCATTCTCGGCAATGAAAAATATCATGTCAGATGGAGGACGCTGAGAATTTGGAGAGTAAGGCCCTCTGCTCTGCTGAACCCTCTTTGTCATCTTTCCCCTCTTGATCTTTGGCAAAAAGATAAGCCACATGTTCCAGTGCCTCTCTGGCTTTCTTCCAAGCCAACGCCGCTTCTTTCCCTCTTCGTTCCGCATCGATCCGAGCAGCCGCAGCGGCTCTACTCATCGAATCCGCCGCAATCCGAGCAGCTGCAACAAGAATCTTAGCAGATTCCTTATCCATGGTTCTGGAATTTTGTCCATTCTGAACAGAAACAGCAGCTGAGTCTCCGTCCCCATTACCGTTACTGTTACTGGCTTCTGGAACAGAAGGGTTTTCCTCATTCGACCTAAAGTAGCAAAATTTAGGATCAGCACAAGGAGGGCACTGGAAGACCGGAGTTAGAGAATCGGAATTGGAAACGGCAATGGCGCAGGGCCGGTGGGCGATTGATGGGCATTTGAGGCACATGAGGCGGAGATGAGGCGGAGGGGAATCGTCGTAGACGTCGAAGCAGATTGGGCAGAAGAGACCCTGGTGATTCTTGAGAAGGCAATCGGTGCAGAATCGGCGGTGGTTGGCTCTGTAACGAACATTGTGAAGGAGAAGAGAGTGGTCTTCGGCGATACCGCAGCCATTGCAGGTCGCCATCGAAGGTTGGTGCCGCTTCATCGGAGGAGCATTTGATGGAGAGAGTTTGCCTGCCTGGCTGCCTCACTATCCTAACGGTAACCCTAGAAGGAAATACAAGGGTTCACAAAATTTGATGTGCCACTAACAAACCTAGAATTAAAATGGATGGTTGGAAATGGAAGAGGAGTAACGTATAAACTCGAAACTGATAAGCAAGATACAATAATAATAATAAATAAATAAATGATGCTGCAACCCTTGACAAGAAGAAGCTCCATGTCTGTTATTTTTGCAAAAGATAACTTTGCAATCAACGAGGTAATCAATTTACTCATTCTAGGAAAAACATTTTAATCCTCGTTGTAAAATTTTGGGAATATGCTTGGAAACAATTTGAATTTCTCTTCCACGTAATAAATAAGTTAATTTATATTTTATTATTTATAATTTATAATATATTAATATAATAAATAATTTATGAACTAATTTTTAAAGAAGTTTTATACACTAATTAATAAAAATAAATAAATTCTAAAGGTTATATTAAATAATTTATAATTGATAGTTAATAAATTATTATTTTTTTAAAATTTATCCTTCTTCCTTTAATTAATTTATAATACATATTTTTAATTATGTAAATTTAAATATATGATGTCATAAAATAAATAAATAAAAAGATCAAATTTCATCCACTATCATTTTACAAAAGTTTTACATTGTCAATTAATTATACTATGGCTTCTCATTAAATTTTGTCACATCAGAAAATAGTTATATATTCTCTTTAAAGGAAAAAAATTAATTAAATAAAAATAAACAATAAAAAATTTAAAACAAAAAAATGGATTAGGGCTTTTAATGTCTTGTTGTCGTCTTTGTTGAAAAGAATTTTGCAACAATTGCCTTCTTCATTGCAAAACGATTAAGATTCTCAATGTCATGTTGCCTTCTTCAGTATCGATTCTATTTCATAGTCATAGACCTTATTTGGTAATTAGTTAATAGCTGTAACTGTTAGTTAATTCAATTAATTATTAATTGATAGCTGATTGTATTGGTTGATTTAACCGACTAATTACATTAGCTGTTTAAATAAAAATATTTAATAAAATTAACTGTTTATAATTAGTTATTTAGATATAAAATAACATAAAAAATATAAAAAGATATAGATATATTTTATAAATTATTTAAATATTTTTTATTTTAATAATTTTAATTTCATATATTATTTAATAAATTAATTTTTTTATAAATAATATATTATTATAATTTGTTATGTATTAAATAATTATTTAAAATTAAATTAATATAATTTTTATAGTTAATAAATCTACCAATATTATCACTCAACTAATATTATTCCTTTTCTTCTTCTTGCCCTAATTAATTTTGCCAGCCATTCCCAATAAAGAAAGAACTCAATTTCACAACAAAATTGCATCTCTTCTTCGGGAGCCATACGAATATGTTCTCTGCAACCAAAACCATGAACAAAGAATGACTCTATGTAAGAGAAGAAGAATGTACTTGTTACCGGAAGAAGTAGAATTTAAGGGCAATTTGATCTTATTTGCATTATTTTTGAAACAGCTAAACAAAAATGCTGGATCCCCTAGCATTTTTTTTTTGGCTGTTCAAAAGCCAAACATTAAAAATAATTTATTTATAAGTCAACCAGCTAAATTCTTAGTTAAACAGTCAAAAATTAATTAAAAAGTTTTTTGTCAAACAAGGGCATAATGATTCTTTGAATGAATAATGATTTACAAACAATCTTATTTCTTGTGGGTCAAATGAAATGAATTACATAATTACAAATTATAATAAAATGTTGAATCTATACATTGTTAATTAAATTTTACATTAAAATTATATTACCTCATTTACTTGTTGTTTTAATGTGATAGAGTTTGAATATTAATTATATATAATTTATAATGGATTTTTGTAGAAGATGTGGATAATCTAATTTTATAGCACTAGTAACAATGGTCAAGAGCATTGATTTTAAAAAGCTATACAAATGAAGAGAGAGAAGAAAAAAAAAGAGAGATTAACAACAAGGATAAAACAACAAAAAGGTAACAGAAACAATGGAGGTAAAATAAAAAGGAAGGCATAAGACATAAGATGACTCCTATAAAGACTAAGAATCCTAATTCTTTTTTTACTTTAATTTTTAATAATTTATTTTTACTTAATTTTTTTACCTTGGATAAAATATAATTTTTTTTGACATGGAAAATTTGAATAAGATGACATAATATGATTAGTCGATAATGTAAAACTCTTATATACTAACAATAAATAAAATTTATTCTCATAAATAAATATATAATGTCATAAAATATATTTAATTCAATTTTAGTTAATTATATTCTTATTTTAAATTGTAAATATATAAAAATATGTATATAAATAAATATATCATAAAATACTTAATTATATTTAAGTAATTATATTTTTGTTATAAATGATAATTAAATAAAAATTATATAAGTAAATAAATATGTAAGATCATAATTAATTAAATTTTGTGTTATTATATTTTAGTTTTAAATATATTGATTACATTATACAATTTGATCTTGAAACAAATGTAAATTAATTTAATTTATATATTTATTTATATTAACTTATCCTTTTTTATCATTTAACATTTTTATTTAGTTCGAATAAAAGCTTTCAGTATTATGCTGCCTTCTTCACTGTCGATCCTATTGCATTATATTGAGCTCATAGTAGTAGTTAGGTTTCTTCATATGGATAATGATGTACAAGTAGCCCTATTTCTTTTAAGGTCAAATAAAGTGAATTACATAATTACAAATTACAATAAAAAGCAAAATCTATATATTGTTAATTAAATTTATTTTGAATTTATATTACCTTATTTGCCTTTTGTTTTGATGTGTTAGTTTTTTATGATTAATTATATACAATCTATAATGGACTTTTATAGAAGATGTGGATCAATTTCTAGTTTTCCGATACCAATAATAATGGTCGAGAGCATGAATTTAAAGAGTAAGATGATGGACAACAGAAAAAAGAGATCAACAATGTAAACAGAACAATAAAAATTATAATAAAAACAATGGAGGTAGAACAAGGAAAAATGTAGTAAGACGCAAGATGGTTCCAGTAAAGACTAAAGACTAAGAACCCTAATTTTTTTTTCACTTTAATTTTTAATAATTTATTTTTGCTAGATTTTTTATTTTAGATAATATATAAAAGTATTTTTTAACATGGAAAAATTTAATGAGGTGACATAATATGATTGGTCGACAACATAAAACTCTTATGTACTGATAATAGATAGAATTCATTCTTATAAATAAATATATTTTGTCATAAAATATAATTAATTCAATTTTAGTTAATTATATTCTTATTTTAAACTATAAAAATATATATTTTAAAAAATATATAATATTATAAAATAATTATTTATATTTTAAACAATTATATTTCTATTATAAATAATAATTAAATAAAAATTATATAAGTAAATAAATATGCAAAGATATAAAATATCATTAATTAAATTTTAAATTATTATATTTTTATTTTGAACATATTAATTATGTTATACAATTTAATCTTAAAATAAATATGAATTAATTTAATTTATATGTTTATTTACATTAACATATTCTTTCATATCATTTTATATTTTCAATTAATTTAAGTTATGCTTCTTAATGTCATATTGCCTTCTTCACCGTCGATCTTATTACATTACATGTAGCTCGTAGTAATAGTTAGGATTCTTTAGATGGATAATGATCTACAACCAGGCTTATTTCCTTTGAGATAAAATGAATTATGTAATTACAAATTATAATAAAAATAGAATCTATACTCTATTAATTAAATTTTATATTGAAATTATATCACATAGTTTACCTTTTGCCTTGATGTGATGAACAAGCTTAAAACTTTTATAGGTTTTTTACAAATCAAACTTATAAAAAATAAGTCTATAAAAAAGTTGGTCTAAATAAGTTAAGTTCACATAAATTATAAGTCGATTGCATTTTTAAGGTAAAATAAGTTAATCCGTTAGCTTGTGATGTGGATTGAATTGGTCAAAATAAACTAATTTAAAATACAAATTCTAATAAATCAAGCTTGCGTGAACTTCGGCCTAGTCCAATTCGTGAAACCCATATAATGCAACTAAGTAGCATTTGATCATTAATTATGTACGATCTAAAGGGAATTTTTTTTAGAAAATGTGGCTTAATTTCTAATTTTCTAACAACAATAATAATGGTCAAGAGCATGATTTTAAAGAATAAGGTGAAAGGCAGTGGTGGAGCCAGGGGGTTGGGTTAGGCTGCGCCCCAACCCCCTCTGTTTTTTAAATTTTTATATAATATATAATATGAAAAATTATGTGACCTCCCTAAGTCTTATAATATTTTCTTTTGGCCCCTCTATGTTAATATTTCTCCCTCCACCATTGGTGAAAGGGGAAAAAAAAATGAAATCAACGATGGGGGCTGAACAATAAAAATTGGCAACAAGAACAATGGTGGTAGAATGGGAAAGAATGCAGTAAGACGCAAGAAGATTCTGGTAAAGATTAAGAACCTTAACTTTTTTACTTTATTTTTTAATAATTTGTTTTTACTTAATTTTTTACTTTAGATCAAATATAAAATTCTTTTCTGATATGGAAAACTTTACTGAGATGACTTAATACGATTCATTGATAATGCAAAGCTCTTATACACTAACAATTGATAGATGTCATAAAATATAATTAAACAATGGGTATATGTCATAAAATATAATTAATTTAATTTTAATTAATTATATTTTTATTTTAAACTATAAATATATAAAAACATATATAAATAAATATTTAACATCATAAAATATTTAATTATATTTTAAGCAATTATATTTTTTATTATAAATAAGAATTAAATAAAATTTATATAAGTAAATAAATATGTAAGGCCTAGAATATCATTAATTAAATTTTAGTTTATTATACTTTTATTTTGAACATATTGATTGCATTATACAATTTGATCTTAAAATATATATGAATTAGTTTAATTTATATGTCATTTATGTTAATATGTCTTTTTATATCATTTTACAATTTTAGGTAATCTAACAGTTAATTTTATAAAATATTTCTTATACAATCAGCTAACTTATCAATTATTAACTATTACGAAATTTATCAATTATTAGTTAACTTATCAACTATTAATTGCTTATACATAAACAAGCCTAATTATAATGAAAATGTTTAGCAAATAGCTTGTTCATTAACTTTTAACTAATTTGGAGAACTTTAACTAATTGATCAAGTTAAACAATTGTTTAAAGTGTTTGTTAAATAATTTATTTGATTAGTTAATTGACCCCAATTAAGTTTTGTTTCACATAAATAATTGATAAGTTATCCAATTAATTAATTTGGAGACCTTTAACTAATTGATCAAGTTAAATAATTATTTAAAGTATTTGTTAAATAATTTATTTGATTAGTTAATTGATCCCAATTAAGTTTTGTTTCACATAAATAATTAATAAGTTATCTAATAATTGATAGTTGGTTAATAACTAATGAGTTAACTGATAGTTGATTGTATAAAAAGTATTTCATAAATATTACTATTGAACTAGTTAAAAATATAAAATGGTACAAAAACATGTTAATGTAAATAAATATATATTAAATTAATTCACATTTATTTAAATATTAAATTATATTAATACAATCAAAATGTTTAAAATAAAAATATAATTACTAAAATCTAGTTGATTATAATTTACAAAATCACATGCTTATTTACTTGCTTTTTTTTATCTAACTTTTTATACTAAATTTATAATATTATATATTTATTTACTTACTTAATTAATTAATTTTTATTTATTTATTATTTAAAATAAGAATATAATTATTTATTAAGAGCATAAATATTAAATTGATAGAAAAGGAATAAATTTAAAAAAATATAAAATTTATTAACTTATAAGTTAATCAAAGTCTTTTCTTTATTTTTTATATAATCTAGTGCATGAAACACTTCTAGAGATTAGTTTATAATTTATTAATTAGGTCAATAATCTATAAGTTATAAATTAATTTATTTATTACATAAAATAGAATCTTACCTAATTTTAAAAAATTAGGGAGCCCAACATTTTCAACAAACTGATTTATAAAAGTATATAGAGAATGAAACACCCTCAAATTATATTTATTATTTTGTACAAAATATTACAAAGAGAAAATCTCAAACCTTAGCATATACAAGAAAGATAATAATCATTGAATTACTAAATATTTTTATTTATATACGTACCAATTTAATATATACTAGAAAGTTGTTCTTCTTCATAAATAATAGATAATCCATTTAACTTTCCATTAATTAAGTTTATTTAATAAAATTATTGTACATTAACAAATTAAACATTGCAATATGTTAAAATTGTTATATAATTATTTGATGAATTTAAATTCTTTTTATATTAACAGTAAAAATTGATAAAATAAATTATATATACAAGACATACATAATAATTTTTTCGATTTATCATTCAATCTAACATTTAAATAAAAAATTATTATTCAAGGTACAAAATCTAACTTAGGGTTTATAAGAACAACAAACAGAATTCCTTGAGAGTGCCACGTGGATTCTCCTCAAGTTTCAACACTATAGGACTTCAGATGAGGTAGCAAACAAAGCATACCCTCTTTGTCAGCACCTGAGAAATTCAAATGAAGAGGCAAGTGAAGTAATATTTGTTTGTTGTGGAAAATGAAATCCTTAAATGCACGATTGTTTCAAAATGTAATTCAGTTCAATCTTTTGCTCTTGCTTTTTACATTTCAATCGAGGTCCTTAGTAACATATGAGTTCCAAACCTATACTAATGTGGTAAAACAAGAGCCATTGAATAAAATTATTAGTAATTTTAGAATTTTATTAATAATATCATCCAATAACTTTTGTTTTGCCACAACAATATGAATTTGTAACCCATATAAGTACTATAGAATATACTTTCAATCGATCATCATTCCTAATTCTATTTAATATGATAGCGAAATTTATTAGGGCAAGTGAACATTTTTCTCTTCTCTTCTTCGTACTTTTGTCTCACTCACTTTAAATTCACTTTCTGTTTCAATTAGTATTAGTATTTGGGTTAAAATTTATATACTTTCTAATTAAATCCATATTAATATAATTTAATGGTGGTATCTAGTACAACCTGCGATGAATGACTTTAGCTCCACGATTGAATCACAATAGATCTTCAACATTAACTACTAAAGTAAATCATTAATTCTCTTCTCCGAGCATATTTCTTATTTGAGTTCGTATGTATGTTTTGTTGGAATGAAAAATGCAATTCATAGAATTGTTTGTTGTTTCTCATATTGATTTCTATTCTACTCTATTTTGTTAATCTTATGAAAATAGAAAAGGTTTCCATTGATGGTTGATTTTGTTTTAAATTATGGTTCAGCTATTTGGGTTTCAAATTTTCAATTTGGTATACGTTTTCCAAAATAATTTTTTGGTGCCTGAACTTTTCATCATTCTTATTCCTTCCCTTACTTAGAGATTTTTCCGGATTTCTTTTATAAAATCATTGGTTTACTCCATTTGAAATCTTTACTTACAAAAATAATAAGTCTTAGTTCATTAATATTCATAATATCCATATTTGTAATATTATCTATTATCACTTCCACACTAAGTCTTCGATTTCTAAGAACAACGAAGGCAAAGACAAACTTGTATTCGTTAATTATTTTTTCAAATCGTAATATAGGTGGTACTTGTGGCATTTTTTTTTTCATTTTCAATGAAATAATTTTTTCATCATTTTCAATTTGTTGGTGATTGTTAATTTATTAACTATTGTGGAATTTGAAGAATCTTCTATCATTAGATATTTTCTTTTCCTAATGGTGCAAATGTCCATTTATTCAATTTCCATCTTCTCCCATTTTCTCTTTGCATTTTTGAGTTTTGGTTTTCTTCACTCTTTCAATTTGAGATTCTTGATTCTCAAGGCATCTTATTTAATGATTTTTGGCATTTTTTTGAGGTGTTACTTCTCCATAAGATCACATTTTTCAATCTTCTATATTCCAGAATGTTGAACTAATTTGTATTCTATTTTTTCTTATCTTGATCAAATTTTTAGTCTTTAATATTTTTTTTTCTTTCTCTTTCCTATCTCTCTTTCTCTATTATTTTTTTCTTTTAAAATTTCAAATATAGTTTATAATTCTCAATGATGATATGAGGATTTCATTTGATTCAATCAATGACAAAATTCTTCTTGTATGTGTATAAATTTTGAATCTTCTTCTTCTTCTTCTCTATTATTACACTCGTTCAAGTTAATGTTTTTACTAAATTTTTTAGTATACCCTATATTTCACTGTGTCTTTTTATAAATTTTTTTTATGTGATTTTACTCTATCAAAGTAGGAATATAAGTAAAAGTCAATGCTTTATTTTTGTATTTCTTCTTTTTAAGTGTAGTTTTGAAATTGGGTTTTCACTGGGTGACACATCCTTAGTTGTGGTTAAAAAAAAAAAAACAATGACTCTAGAATAGGGAAAGAAGACAAATCATATAAAAATATTGTGATTTCTACTCATTAATAATATTTTTTTAAATAAAGATTGTATTTTGATTGACATTCCTTATGCTTTATCTTTATCTTGATGTATCATAATAAAATTTGTGCCCCTTTATAATTGTTAATTTTTTTCCTTTTTAAATCATTACATATTTATTATAATTATATTATGTATTTATAGCTTATAATGGTAAACATTGTCCTTCTTTATGAATATCTAGCTTTTAAATCATTACATATTTATGAAAAGAGTTCAAATACAATGTTATTTGAATATTTTTTCTCATTAATTATTTGCATTTTATAATTTATGCTATGATTTTCAATTATGTTACAATCATTTTAAATTTCTATTTATTTACTTTTGAATGAATTTTAAGTTTCACTTTTTTGGGCACAATATATTAAATAATTGAATTAAATTAAATTTTTAAATTTTTTAAGTGATAACTATTAATTAACACATTAATTTAAATGTTCTTCAATTTCTTATTTATTTTTGTTGCATATTACCCGATTTTAATTATATTACTTAGATTATTGTCATCCATTAATTTTCCAAATATTTGTAATTTTGTACTAATACTTACCATTAATATTAATATAATATAATTATTACTAATCATTAATTTTATAATTATAACTATTATTAGCCACTAATTTTTATGAATTTGTTACCTGTTTAAATGTTGATTGAAATAATTAGCATGTTGTATGAAGTTTTATATTTTCTTGATTTTATATTTCTATACTTAATAATTTATATCTTTCATTGAGATATTATTTATTATACATTTTGCAATTTAAAAGGGCAGAGATCCTATATATCATAATAACAATAATATTCATTAATTTCTTTCCTATTTATATATTGATTGGAATAATTAGTAGGTTGTAAGAATTTTCTAATTTTTAATTTTATATTTTATGTACTTAATAATTTATATATTTTATTGAAATATTACTTATTATAAATTTTACCATTAAAAAAAGTAAAGAATAATTATTGATTTAATTAAGTTATTTTTTTAAACTTGCATAGCACTATGTCAAAAAATATAACTAATATATAACATATAATCTACTTAAATCTAAATTCTTATCATCAATATGTTTCATTAATTTTGAAAAATGTGATTACTTTTTAAAAATTTATAATATAATATGCTTGGATATTAAAAATTAAAATATATATATTAAATTATTAAAATAATATAAAATAAACCGTAGTAATGAGCTCCAATTATATCTTCTACAATTATACAATCAAATTATAACAAAGAAAAGTTATAACAATAACAAATATGCATATATTCACTCCTAAATTTTATGATTACACTATTATAAAATAAACATTCATTTGATTTAATATTTTTTTGAGTAAATGAGAATTAATTGCAAATGAAATTGCACAATTAGTAGTTAATTTCAAATAGACATATAACATTAAAACATAATTTAAAATATAAATATTAAACACTTTCTAACTGTATGCACAATTCTTATTAATCCCAAACTGGAGTGTAAAAATTGTATTATTTTATTAATAATAATATCTCGTAAAATAATATTTATAAATAATGTTAATTAGAAAATAATACAAAATCATGGAATCCTCTTACATATAATATTATTTTTATAATATATTGGTTGAATATTTGTAATTTAACTTATTGCTTTGAATTTAAAATTATATTGTATCTCACTTTTTTTTTCTTGTCTCGTACACAGCATGAATATTGCGCCAATATTATAAAAAGACTTATTTTTATCAAATCATGTTCTTCTCAAAAAAATGTAATGATTAAGAATATATATATATAACATGAAAATAATATAATCATTATAACATATTATAAATAGTATGCTAAAAATTTGATGAAAAATAAAATAAAAATAAAGACAAGGACCTAAATAAATATATTCATTTTTAGAAGAACATTAAACAATTATAGTAAATTACAATTATTTATTTCTTAAAGAAATTTTTACAATTATAATAAATTATTTTTTGAAGAATAATTGAATAAATACTAAAGTATAATAATATATATTTCATAAAAAATTTAATTTAATAAATTATATATAAGAGTTAAAATATCATTAAAATAAAATAATATATTCAAATAAATTATAAAATATATTTATATCTTTATATGTCATTTTATATATAAATAACTAATTTTATCAAACTCTTTTATTCAAACAACTAATGTTATTAGTTATTTAAATTAACTAATACAATTAAGAATTATTTTATAATTAATTAAATTAATTAATTGCTAATATAATCATATAATTGCTAAATAGGGCCAATATTAAAATTATTAATTTTTTACTCGGTAGAAATGAGCCAAATCTCAAAGCAGATCATACCCGTAATGGATGATAAATTCAATCCTTAAAGATATTTTTATTCAGAAAAGTTTTTGCCCAACCTCGAACAAAAATTAATTCCATACCTGATAAAAAAAACTATGGAAATATCTGGATAAAAAATACTAATTCACTAAAATATAATAGAAAATAATACTAAAATTTCAATTTTTTTGGATTTTCATTAAATGATTTTAGACTGATTTTGTATTTAAATTGTAAATCTCTTTTAATTATAATGTTACCTTTTTTTTTAGAAGTTCAACATTTATTTTATATTATTATATGCCTCTTTTAAAAATAATTAAGGCATAAAGTAATCGAGAAAAAAGTTAGAATTTTAAATTATAATATTTAAATATATATATATATATATATATATATATATATATATATATATATATATATATATATATATGTTGATAAGATTATTATAGACCTTTCAAGAAAAAGATTACCAGATTCCATGTGTTAAATTTTTTATTTTTCTGAAGTTTAAATTTTTGCTATTATATTTCTAGTATATTCTAATTTTACATTAAATAATTAATTTATAATAGATTCTACGGCTTAATGTGATTATTTTCCTTACATTATTTTTACACCTTTATACAAGTTACAATGAAAAAATAATTTTAAATATGCAAATAAGTGACATTTGTTTAATTTCAATTGTGAATTTACATAAGTGTGAAAAAAATTATAAAATAATAGTATGCACAAATAACATATACTATTATTTTTAATATTGTGACATTGCAATCTTTTATCGACTAATTAGAGTAGATGAACTAAATGTGGACTTGATAAAGAAGAATAAAAATTTGAATACAAAAATTAATACATATATTTTTTAAATTAATATATCAAGATATACATATATCATGAAAATTTATTAATATGCTAAAATGAGTAGTTTTAAGTTAAAATTTATTAACAACAAAAATGGTATACATAAATAACCACTAGTACAACAATGTTTTTTAATATCCATTATTTGAAGGTTTTGACTTTGATTTTTACTTGACATGTGTATGGGTGTCTTTATATGTTAAACAATTTTACGTTGGTCAAATCGATGTAAAAAAATAAAAGAACATCAATTTTTATAAATATAAAACGATTATCATTTCTTTGTGAAAATTCTATATGAAGAATTTTTATTACAAAATAATGTCAATTTGTAGAAATAACCAATATTGTGTTTTATATATCCTTTTGGTTAATAAAAATAACCAAAGTGATATGTCATTTCCTCTACTCCTACCTCAAATCCTAATGAACCCTATCTCATTGTTGTCCTTCCACCCTCCTTGTATTTTCCATATCTTAACCAAACTAGCATCTCTATCTCGATTTCAATAATTTAAAGTAAAAAAAAAAAGTTTCAAAACAATAAATAGTTCCCTCAGTTAAGATAGGTATTTCATTATGGATACCCCTTACTCAATGTATAAGATTAGCACTCCTTAGAAAAGCACATCTAATACTTGCAAATATAATAAGAAAAATTCATTAAGATTTCATGCATGATATTATGTCAAATGTCAAAAAGATGAATCAAATCAAGCTTCTTATTTATACAAACATATAAAAGTTGTGTCAAAGTAAAAAGTAACAAAATATGGTCAATAAGAAATCAAAAGTTAAAATATGAAAATAAATATAAAGTATAAAATAAATCCTTACATTTATATTTTATACTTTTCCAATAAACGCTAAACCTCACATATTTAGCTACAAACTAATGGAGCTTTAATCTTAGAAAATAATTAATGAGTTGGAATCATCTTAAGATTAGAAGAAAAACATATTTGAGAGAATCATTTTAAAATTAGAAGTATTTCAAGATAAAATTTACAAATTGCATCATGCATTTACACTTTTTGTTTTTATCTCACACCTTTATTTTCAAGGTGTTTTAAGCTTATGCCTCAATTAGTAAGTAAAAATTGATGTATATAATAAAATGATGTCATTTAATTATAGAATTTTAAATGTTAGTTATTAAATAAAAATTAACATTAGAAATCAAAATCTTTTATTTTTCCATTATATTTCAAATAAAAATTTATAATTTTACAAGTAGCATTAAAATTATTTTTTTGTAAGAAATTGAACAGTATAACAAATGAGAAATTATAATTTATAATGAATAAAAAGTTTTAGTTAAGGTAAAAATTAACAAATGATTAGCAACTATAAATTATAAATTTTTACTTAAGAATTATTGCACAAAAAGGATATAAAATATGATACCTCTTTCTATAATTCTTTTTACATTATTTAAGACCGTTTAAATTAAAGGATGTAGATGAAATTAAATTAATAATAAATTACAGTAAAAAGAAGCAATATAATTGGTCTTACAATGAACTCAAAAGGTTAAACTTTTTAATGCAAAAATGACTAAACTACTTCTTCCCATTATAATTTTTAATTGGTTTTCTCATCTTTGTATTTTCTCCTTAATTGGACTTCTTAGAATGGAACATAAGCAATAATGATGGCTTTAGAAGATATGATGGTTGCTAATTGATGATAAATTATAGTAAGAAAAAGTAATATAATCAATCTATTAATGAACTCAAAGGTTAAGCTATCCAATGTAAGAATGGTCATATCACTTCTTCCATTACAATTTTTCATTAGTTTATACATTATTAATAAAACATCGCCTAGATGTTTAGAGAGTAAGAATAAAATTTATAAGTATCATGAAGAGATTTAGATGTTAATCATTGATTAAAATCAACGTATTATATATATTTTACTTCATAAAGTTTAATTATTAATATACCTTGAAACATTATAATTTTTTATGGTTTCCTAAAACAAATTACTAGCAAATGCTTAGTATTTATAATGCATGTTTTCATCTCCTAATACATCGTATCTCATAAATGTCATCACAAGTGTATTAGTAAATATTTATTACAAGTTAGTTGGTTGTTTGTGTACCTTTAGATATTGGTTAATGATAAAAAGAAAAAAACTAGCATAGTATCTTCTCTAATTTTTTCAAACCATGTTGGTTTTAATAGATAAATGACATTGTTTAGCTATTTAAAAAAATATAACTTCTACATCATGATATTTCTCTAACCATAAATTACATTAAATTATCAATACTTCCAGATATGATGCTACACACTCTTATCTTAAAAAATAAGCATTTCATCATTGACACTTAGAGAGATATAATATTTATAACCATAACCACTTTAAATATCTATTTTAAGAAAAGTGTTGATCAAATTTATTCATTGATAGATTAGCTTATGAGAATCAAAAAATAAAATGATATCAATTTGATAATGTTCATTAATATCAATCTCTTGATTCTTATAACTTAATCTATTCAAGAACAAACTCAATCATTACTTTTCTTTACTAAGTGTGTAAAATGTTTGTGGTTATAAATATTATGTATCTCTAAGTATTAATGATGGAATGCTTATTCTTGTATTTAATTCTAAAATTGTCTTTTATTTTTATGGTCAATTTCAATTTTTGTTTTAATGTTTTTAACTAAACCTATCAGTAATCAATTATAACTGACATACCAATTTGATTCAGTTTAGATTATGACTACAACCAATTTTGAATATATATTTAAAATTTTCAATTAATCATAGTTGATTAATTTTAATCTATTTATTCAATTCTAACCAATTGGTAATCGTCTATAATTGACAATTACAAAGTATCTCATTATTCTTTTGATTGTTTGACATAGATTTCTCATGTTATAAATATTCCTAATTAAAAATCTAGGATAGTCAAGTGACAATGATCTAGATAGTTGGGCTTCCATTAAAAAGAAGATGGCAAACTATAAAGATAGTTTAATCACATGGAGCAAAAATAATTTTAAGAGAGTTGATTTAGAGATTAAAAGAATCAAGAAGAAAATAGAAGAAATTCAGAATATGTTAGTTGGGTATACATTAAGAGAAGAGCTTATGGAGTTATTAAATTAATTAAGTCATTTATAGTTACAAGAGGAAAAGTATTAGGGTAAGCGATCTAGAGTTAAATGGCTAAGATAAGGGAATAAGAATTCTAAATTGCTTCATACAACTACCATTCAAAGAAAAGCAAGAAATAAGATTTTGATATTGAAGGGAAAGAATAGACATTAGATTAAGGACATGGATAAAATTCATGCCTTCGTACAGAGTTATTATCAAGGGCTTTTTACTTCTTCTAGACTTAGAGTTTTCTATCAAATTCTGCAATTCATCCTTTAGATTATTCAAAAGAGATTAATAATCAATTATTGAAACCAATCCCAAAAGATGAAATGCAATCTACTATCTTTAGCCTTGGAGCTCTTAAATATCCAAATCTTATTGAGTTCAATGGCATATTTTTTTTTAGAAAAATTAGGATATGTTGAAGTAGGTGCAAAACTTCCTTAACTTAGCACGCATGGATGCTGACAATGCACAAACATATATTGTTTTAGTTCCAAAGGTGCATCATCAAAAGAAGGTTAGTCAATTTAGACCAATTAGTTACTGCAATTTTTTATTTAAAGTTATTACTAAAGTTCTTGTTAGCAAAATGAAGCTATTTATTAATGGCTTTATTTCTCCAACTTAAAGTGCTTTCATTCATAGTAGACAAGTATAAGACAACATTATTATTACTTAAGATGTTTTTCACTTCTTTAATAGAAGAAATTCTATTAATGCAAATTCTTTTGTAATGAAACTTGACATGAGTAAAGTATATGATAGAGTAGAATGGGATTTTCTAAAAGAGCTACTATTAGCTTTTATTTTTCATAGACACTCGGTAAATCTTATTATCGCTTGTGTTAAAGCAACATCTTATCGAATTAAATTGAATAAGATAATTAGTAATAGATTTTATCCTTCCAGAGGCCTTACACAGAGATATCCTAAATCTTCATACCTTTTCATCTTAGTTATAGAATCTTCATCTTGTCTAATTAATAAATATGTTCAAAAAGGTAAAATTACAAGTATCAATCTATCCACATCTACTCCTCTTTTCACCCATTTGTTATTTAAAGATGATTCTATCCTTTTCTCTAAGGTCAATGCCCAAGAAGCATATCAATGGATTTCTATATTGAATCAATATGCTTTAGCTTCAAGATGAACTAATAATAGGCTAAAGTTGGGGCTCATTTTTGGAAGAAAAGCTTTAGCTCAATGTAAACAAATGATTTTTGCTATTTTAGGCATTCAAGAATGAGATTCTCCTTATAATATATAAGTTTTCCAAACCACTGAGGAAGGTTAAAAATTCATGCTCTTACTTGGTTAAAAGATAGAGTCTTCTAAAAAAAATTGAAAAATGGAAAGAAAATTTACTTTCACAAGCTAGCAAAGAAGTTCTAAATATATTAATTATCCAAGCTTTTCCATCATATGCCATGTCAATAATTAAATTTCCAAAGAACTTTTATCAAAATATTTATGTTTAAGTTGCAAAGTTTTTATGATCTAAACATAAAGGCAAGAAAAATATTCATTAGGCAAAATGGTCAAATCTTTATTCGAGTAAATAGGTAAGAGATATGGGTTTTAAAGATCTTGAATTTCAAAATATGACCTCATTAGGAAAACAAGCATGGAGATTAGTGTCTTTAAAAGATGCCTTGTGGGCTAAAGTCTTGAAGGGTCTATAATAAGCCGAAAGGAGCTTCATAATGTTAGGTGAGTATATGTCAAAACCTTTAATTTCTAAAGAAAAAGTGTAGATAGGTTATTGGTAATAGGCAATCAATGAAACTATTGAATGATAATTGGCTGGAAGGTGATCTTATCTCAAACTTGAATAATATACTTGAATTTATGAAAGTGGTAAACTTGATGGAAGAAGAAATGTCTAAATAGGATAGACAAAAAGTTTTGGCAATTTTTGAACCATCTTTAGTAAAAGAAATATCCTTTATATTCCTATCAGTGAATTTGGGGCTAAGGATAAAACAATATGGTCTTATACTTGCTCTAATAAATTCTTTGTAAAGATAACTTATCATGTAGCTATAGGAAATAGAGTAAGTCCTACCATACAGAGGTCTTTATCTTTCTTCTAAACCCCACTAGAGCTCTAAATATTTATTTGAAATTCAAAAAACTACTTCTAAAGTCAAGAATTTCATTTGAAGGGCTTGCAAAAATACTTTGCTTGTAAAAAGTAACTTGAGAAGAAAGAGATTAAATATTGATAACATATGTCTAATTTATGGTTTGTGTCCTAAAACTCTTCAACATATATTGTTGATTTATAAATAGGCTAAAGTGATCTAGTTTAGTTCTACCTTATAAATACATATGGATAAATATATGATTTCTAAATTTGATCTTTGGTTGTAGGAAATATGTTCTTAAATCAAAAAGTTATCTAACAACTAAAAGAAGTCTATATCTCTACTTTTTAACATATGCTAGGCAACTTGGAAAGGCAGAAACAAATGTGTGTTTGATCATATTCAATTGAATCCTTTAGTTATTATTCAAAATGCAATCAACTCAAGTGGACTATTGCTTAACTAATAAAGAGGCTATTTTTAATAATCAATTAGAGCATTTGATGAATAGGAAGGACAAATGGAAACCTCCATCTAGTAAGAAACTAAAATTTAATATAGATGCTACCTTTAATAGCAAATCTAAGAAAGGATTTGTGGCAGTGATGGTTAAAGATCATTATAAGACTTTGTTATTTAGTTTATCTTGTAAAATAGTAGCTTATTCTCCCTCTATGGTAGAGGCTATGGCTTTAAAGGACATTATAATTCTTGCTAATTCCTTAGGATATCAATCAATATTTTTAAGTTTGATAACTAACATCTGATTACAACATGTATTAGTGTACCTTATCATGGTCGATTGCTTCCAGTATTCATGATATTAAGTCAAAGGTGCAAAATACAAGTTTTTCTTGAATCCTAAGAAAGTTTAATTATATAGCTCATTAAGTAGCAGTGGCATGCTTCAAGCATTTTCTTCTTTCTATGTATATGTCCAACCACCTTTCATTTTTGAAGAAGATTTTGCTCAAAGATAAAGGACTTAGTTAATTTATATAATTTTCCTCACTTCTATTTTGATTTCTCAAGCTTCTTTATGTTGTTTAGTTATTTGATAATGTTGTGAAGGTTATTGGTTATTCTATTTCTCTGGTTGCTTTTATGTTTAGGATGTTACCCTTATGTTGTATGTTTCTTTTGTAAAAGCTTCAAGTTTTGACATGTTTATTTGATATAATTTCTAAGCAACTCACTGGTTGGTCACTTTGAAATTATGGCCAAGAGTCACGAATTGTGGAATCATCTATTATTGAATTAGCATCACAATAGCAGTTGTTTAACAATATGTGTTTGGCTATTAAATATAATGTATATAATGATGAAATTGTGCCAATGTTTAAAGGCGTAAAACAAATTGTGACCTACAAGCAGACCTATTCTACGAATTTAGACTATAAAAATTGAGCTCATTTTTAATATAAGTAATATGAACCGCCCGTCATAAATCCAATCCATAACATATTAACTCGTATTCGCCAAGTCCATAGACTTTTAGTTAAAACCCATGAATCAACTTATATCCGTCACAAATCTAACCTTTTAAAATTGAATCCATTTTGGATATAAGTAATATGAATTGACCTATCACAAATCAGCCTATATCCACACGGGCTAACCTATTTTACAAGTCTACCAATGTGGGAGTTGCCAAGAAAAGAGATAAGAGATTTAATTTCATTTATTTTGATAAAAAATATTTTTTATAAAATATAATTATAAATTATTAAAATAAAAAATATTTTGTTTACTTAATATTAAATATAAAAATTTAAAAAAATAATTTTTTATTTAAATTATCATACTTTTAGTAATTATTTTTTTAAAATTATTATTATTAGTGATATATAATTAATTTATTAATATATATATAATTTTTTATAAAAAAATATTTTTCAATAAAAGAAATAAAAAGGTTCCTAAGAATTACTTGATTGCTTCAAGCTTTTGGTATGGTGTGTGTGTGTGTATATGTAGTTTATATACATATAGAGTATAATTTAAAAAAAATAACAAAAAATAGTATCATGATGGCAATAAGTGGGATGGAAATTTGACATTGTATGGCTTGATGATGACTTATTATTGAAATTAACCAAATTCTTTTATTGTAAATAAATAAATTATAATTGCTCGAAGTTAGATCCTTTTGTACATATTTTTTTACCCAAAATTAAGGTACCATAACAAAAACCTAACATAATCAAAAGAGTAAGTCAATGTGTAAGCATTCCATTCTCCCTAATATTTTTTCTTGATATCAAAATCATATTGATTTATTGCAGATAAATTGTAAGTGGCTAAATAATTGCCTTAATTTTGTAGCCAACCTTTTACAAAATAGTTACAAATCTTACCATTAACTATTATCACATAAATAAATTACTAAAATTATCACTTGAGTATGTATATAGTAACATGTCAAAAATTAATCTTATTATTCATGCATTGCATAAAGGAATAATTTAGATAGTTTATGATGTATCAAATAAGTCTCATCAAAGTTACTTACTAAAAAAATTGATTGCAATGGAGAATTCCCCCAACCCTATACCGGAGCAGTCAACGGAGGGGACTAACCTCCTCCTTCTTAGGAATGCGAAGAAGGTGAAACATGACATGGTAGAATTTTTCGGCCAAGGAAGAAATAGGGTATCCTAAGCTAATGTTAATGCTTAAGAAATTGGATTAGAGAATTTATGAAATCTTGGATATGGGCTAAAAACATACAAGGATTCATTGTTAGGATGTTCGGATCTAAGACAGATACATCTATTAGAAAAGGAGCACTTTGATTTCGAGGAGAACGATTTTACTAGCTTTCAAATTATAGAAGACGTCCATGATGGTCGACCTTGCCTAAATATTATTATCTCTAAAGTGGAGGAACAATGGATACATAAACCATGAAAACTAACCCTAATTATTAAACTCTTAGGTAGGAAGATAAAGTTTAAGATATTGGAAAGGAAATTACAACAACTCTAAGAGAGAGATGGCATGATTGATATTATAGATCTTACTAAGGAGTACTATCTAATCAGATTTAATGCTCAATCTGATTATGATTTTCATTGACCAGGATTCCATGGATTCTATTTGATCACTACTTTTCAGTTCGTACTTAGGATCGTTCATTTGATCCAACAGAAGATGTAATCAAAAGGTTAGTTATATGGGTTTGTATTCCAAATCTCACTATTAAATGTTTTAATAGAAAATTTTTAACCTTTTTAGGGGAACCAAATTGGAAGAATAGTGAAAGTTGATAATACTATAAAGGAGCAAGCACAAAGGAAGTATGCAAGAATCTACATTGAAATTGATTTGAAAAAGAAACTTCTTTTAGAATTTTCTTTTTAGGGAAAAAACTATGTAATCTAGTATGAAAATCTCCATCAAATCTGTTTTGTTTGTGGAAGATTTAGTCATATGGTGAACCAGTATGCAAATAAGCCAATAGAGCCTATGGCACTGGAAAAACATGAAACCTTTATAAAAGTAAACCATAAGAAGGGCTGTTTCACCAAAAATAATCATAATAAGCATAAGTATGAAGCTTAAATGATTGCACAAAAAAAGGGAAACAATAAATTCAAAACTAAGAATGCAAAGGGTGTAGGGTGAAAAAAGTGCAAGGGATAATCATCTTGATGTGTTAAATAATAAAATTTTTAACATGAAGGAGATAATATATGTAGAGGAGAATTTTAATGAGGATAATATAGAAGGGAATAAAAGCCTAGCTAAGACATGGGAAGCAAAAAGAGACAAAACTGAAAAACCAAAACAAATAGGGAAATTAGCAGTGATACCTCTTAATGACATTACCAACCAAGTGGAAAGGGATCTAAACAACCGGTAAAATTTTATGAAGCAAAGCATAGAGAATCCAAAGCCTAATCACGACAAGTCCCAAAACAGTCCAAGTGGTGCCCTTACTCAGAACCACGTGCTGAAAGAGTTCACTTTGTCTTTGGTACCCAAAACCTAAGACATAAATGCAATGAAAAATTAATACTTGGACAATGACAAAGCTAACTTAGTGGAATCCAATGTAATGAGAACTTTATACAAAAATGTTAAGCAAGTTCCACTAGATAAGTAGGTGGCAATCCATCAATAGATGGACATTTAGGTGCGAAAATAAACTTTATAAGTTACTTTAAATGTTACTGAGGTTGTTGCTTATGTCAAGTAAGAGAAAATGCATATATATAATGTTTGAAGGTGTTTATCTAGGAGCTTAATCTCTCTCTACTCTATATAAATCATGTTAAGAAGAATTATAATTTGGAATTGTCAAGGACCAAGACATAAGAACTTTGTTTGTAGATTTTCTACAATGCTAGATAACATGAACTCGAAAATTTGTATTTTAATGGAGATAAAGGTAGAAGGAACTAGAGCAAAGAATATTTTCAAAAAGTTAGGGTTTAACTTTTGGATAATTTTAGAAGGAAATGGTTATTTAGGTGGTATATGGATGGCCTGGAAAAAAATTATGTTTATTTAGAACTGCTAGAAAAAAACTTCTAACTAGTACATACAAAAGTTTTCCCTACAATTGGTGGAGAATAGTTCATGTCATTTGTTTATGGCAGTCCTAATCTATATGATGAACTTTCCTTATTGCATTAAAATATTTAATTTATGCTTATCATTCATATATTTATAAATTAGTTTTGTTTTAATGGCCTTTTTCATTAGCCAATTTTAAAAGTATTTCTATAATACCTATCACTTTATTCTATATCAGGTTACTTGAAATTCAATTATCTAAATAATCATAATATCAAGATATGTAAATATACACCTTATTATGGTTTGTTCTTATATGGTTATCATGAAATCACTCTTATACTAACCAATTTTACTTAAGTATGTTACAACCTTTTTTTTAGATGTTATATGATTACTGAAAAGTTTTAAATTATAGTATTGCATAAAATTGTGCAATATTGAACCAAGCAAAATTATAAGTGAGGATATTAAAGTTAAGTTACAATATATGTGTGTCCTAACTTTCTATGACTTAATGAGTAAATAATATTTACTTTCTATTGCATGTGAAATTTTACTTTTCTTATTTAGTAATGCACGAAGTCAATATTAATACTATATCTAGTACTACAAATTTAATTGAAAACTTTAAAAGAGCTAATATTTTTTTACCTAGAGAAACAAAATTATACATTGATAATGCATAATATTCTACTAAGTTTCACAAAAACTTATTGAGTTTTAAGGATATCCGTCGAAATTGATATCATATCGAGACAACAAATGAAGGGAATATTAAATATATTTATATCACTAGTATAATCTTATTTAATAAATGCATATTTGAAAAATTATCTGTACTTTCTTTTAGTTTGTACTACACATGTATTAGTATAATTGAAACACATACAATCATAAACCAGAAATTTAGATATTATGATAAGTTTACTATTTAGCATGATCGATTGGATCATCCCAGATTAATTATGATGCAAAAAATAATTAAAAATTCATGTGGGCATTTATTGAAGAGCCGACAGATTCTTCAATATAAAATATTTTTCATGTACTACTTGTTCTTAAGAAAAGTTAATTATTTAACCATTACAGCAAAAATTAATAGTGAATCTCTTATATTTTTTAAACATATAGAAAATGATATTTGTGGACTAATTCACTCACCATGTGGAGCATTTAGATATTTTATAGTTTTAATTAATGCATTAACTAAATGGTCACATATGTCTTTATTATCATCTCATAATCTAGCATTTACAAGATTAGTTGCTCAATTGATTACATTTTCCTGATTATAATAACTTGATAATGCTAATGAATTTACTTCTCAACCTTTCAATAATTATTGTATGTCTATTAGAATTAATGTTGAACACTTTGTAGAACATGTTCATACATTAAATAGTCTTGCAAAATCATTTATTAAGCATTTTTCAATTAATTACAAGGCCATTACTTTTGAAATCAAAACTTTCAATTTTTGCTTAAGGATATGCAATTTTGTATACTACAACACTAATTCGCATCATATTAATAAGTTATCAAAATCCTCCCCTATACAATTGATTTTTGGTTAGAAACCTAATATTTCACATCTAAGGATTTTTTTATGTACAGTATATATTCCAATTACTCCACCACAATAAGTAAAGAGAGGTCCTTAATGAAGGTTAGGAATATATGTTGGATATGAATTTCTATTTATAATAAAATATCTTAAACTATTAACAAGGGAATTTGTCAATTGTCATCTTAATGAATTAGTTTTCTCAACATTAAAGGGAGAAAATAAACAATTAGAAAAAAAATTAGTTAGAATAAATTATCATTATCTCATATTGATTCTCATACAAAATAATGTAAATTAAAAGTTTAGAAGATAATTTATTTGTATGGTTTAGCCAATAAATTGCCAAATGCATTTACTGACCAAAATAAAGTGACCAAATCGCATATACCAACTGCTAATACTCCAATTAAAATTAATGTCCTTACTAAACAATCTACTATTGCGAATGAGTCTAATGCATGCATGAAACATGGTAAACCTATCAGTTCCAAGGATAATAATCCTTAGAAAAGAAAAGGAGTTAAGAACTAAAATGACTAAATTAAATATATGAATGTGGTGACTCCAAAAGAGTCCCCAGATAAAACTACTATTTCAATTCTAGAAGAAACTCAAGTATCTAAAATTAGTGAAAATAAAAATATCTCAATAAATTATGTTATGAACAGAATATGATGGAATTGAAATGAACTTAATGTTGACAATATTTTTGCATATAATACAGCAAGCAATATAATAGATGATCATGAGGATTATGAACTAAAGCTTATTAAGGAATGTAAACAAAGAGATGATTAGTGAAAATAGAAAGATGTGATCAAATCAAAATTAATCTCACTTACAAACAAAAAAGTTTTCAGACCTGTAATTCGTACACCAGAAGGTGTAAAGCTAGTTGGATACAAATAGATTTTTATATGAAAATGAAATGAGAGTGGTGAAAATATAAGATATAAAGCACAACTTGTTACTCAAGGGGTTTTCATAAAGATCTAGCATTGATTGTGAAGATAAATACTCACCTGTGGTGGGTGCAACTACTTTTTAGTGTTTAATTAGTTTGGTAGTACATGAAGGACTCGATTTGCATCTAATGGATATTGTTATAGCCTATTTTTATAACTCACTAGATAATGATATTTATATGAAACTCCTTAAAGGTTTTGATTTTCCTAAAGCATATAATTTATATTCTTAAGAAGATTACTTAATTAAATTAAACAAATCCTTTTATAGATTAAAACAATTTAGACACATGTGATATAATTGCCTCAGTTAATATTTATTGAAGGAAAGATACAAAAATGATCTTATTTTCCTATATATTTTTATAAAAAGATCTAAGAATAAGTTTTCCATAATTGTTATTTATTTCAATGACTTAAATATTATTGGAACTCTTAAAGAGCTTTCAAAAGCTGTAAATTGTTTAAAGAAAGAATTTGAAATGAAGGATTTATGAAGGATAAAGCTTTGCCTTAGATTACAAATTGAACATTTAAATAATAGAATTTTTATACATCAAAAAGCTTATATAACAAAAGTACTGAAACAATTTTATATGGGCAAATCACATTCATTGCTCATCCCAATAGTTGTAAGGTCACTAGATGTAAACAAAGATTCCTTTAAACCTACTTCATCCTGAAGTATAATATCTTAGTGCAATTAGAGCACTAATGTATCTTGCCACTCATACACAACCTAATATATCATTTGCCATTAATTTATTAGCAAGATATAGCTCTTCACTTACACGAAGGCATTCGAATAGAGCTAAGCATGTACTTCATTATCTTAGAGGTACGATGGATATGGGTTTGTTTCATACGAATGTACCTAAGTTAAATCTAATTGGTTATACAAACGTAGGATATCTGTCTAACCCTCATAATGGTCAATTACAAATAGGCTATTTGTTTATATGTGGAGGTACAATTATTTTATGGCAATCTATGAAACAAACTATAATAGCAAAATCATCCAATCATGTAGAAATTTTAGTAATAAATGAGACAAGTAGAAAATGTGTTTGGTTAAGATTTGTGATTTAACACATATAAAAGACTTAATGTTTATCTTTTAGAAAAACAATCCTTACTATCTTGTATGAAGATAATACTATATGTATCACTCAATTAAAAGAAGGGTACATTAAAGGAGATAGAACAAAACATATTTCACCATAATTATTTTTCACCCATGATCTTCAAAAGAATGGTGATATAAATACTCAATAAATCCATTCAAGTGATAATCTAACAGGTTTGATTACTAGAACACTTCTTATTGCTATATTTGAAAAGTTAGTCTACAATATTGAAGTTCTTCAACTAAAAGATCTTAATTGATGTTGTTATGAGAAAGAGTTAATATGTATTATACTCTTTTTTCCTTTGTTATAATTTTTATCTCACTGGATTTTTCTTAGCAAGCTTTTTAATGAAACAATATCTTATTGCATATTATTGTTAAGTACTCCTTTATATGGACATCCAAAGGAGAGTGTTATTAATAAATATTAAGTTTATTAAATGCAGATGTCCATAGGTCAAACATTATACTTTCAATTATGATCAATTATTAGATCAAACGTTACATTCTTATTATAGTCCATTACTAGATTTTAATTCTATTTATGAACAGTTATTATGAAATTGTAGTATTTGATCAATTTGCTCGATAAATATGGGTTATATAAATCATTCCAGATATAATTGAATTAAATATTCTCCTCCTTCCTATAATTTTGCTTCATATCTTTCATATCTTTCTTTTATTATTTCTTAAGTGTTCATTATTTGTATAACAAAACTGATATTATTTCACCTAGAGGTCTAATTAAGATTATAAGCATCTAACAACACTAAATGTTATGTCCAAAAGATATCAATGTTGAACATGTTGAATGCCTACACCTTACTAACCAAATGATTAAATATAACGTGTATAATAGGATTTACATTATCTTGATGTGACTGAATATAAATTCTTTACAAAATGATCCTAACATCTTCCTAAAATGTCTAATGAGAATTAATATTCTCAATACATTAATGAGACAGGGTCTAAATATCTCTATTGATAATAGTTAGACAAAGTCCAAATGTCTCTACTCACACATTATAACTAAAATGTGTTTAATATATGACAAAAATATGAATATCTCATTATGAGTATTTCATTTAGATATAACATAAGATATTAATAAGCTCATATTAACAAAATTTTCACTAACCTAAAATGCTAAAAAAGGCTTAGGAAAATTCTTGTTATTCATATGACCATGCTTTTATATTGAACGTTAAGCTTTTGGTTAGTGGATCTGGGAGTATACAATCCATAGAAATTAATTAATATACTCATATATTTTCTCTCTCACAAATAAGTACTTCAATTTGAAGTCCTTTACATTGGTAAAACTATTATTGCTAAAAGAAAATTCATGGCGATAGTACTGTCACAACATAAATCTAGTTATGGTTAGAAAACCTTTAATTTTATTAGGAATTTGTAACATATGACATGCCCTATCCTTTAATGGAGGTTATTACAATTGACTGCATAATAATTTCATGACACAGCACCTCCTAGCACATGTTCAGACATAATTTTACGTTCATCTAAACAATTAATAGAACAAGTCTAAGTAACTTGTATATATGAAATCTCTTGATCTTCTATATATCAGTGTGTAATCATTTGTACCACCCAAATACAATAGTGTTTGTAGTCCAAAATAACTTCACCTAGAGTAACAATGCATTACCTACGATCGACACATATAAAACCACCCTTATCACTCAGAAAACACTTAAGCCTAATCATTTTCAATTAACATACATGAGAGCACATTGACATGTTGGACTCCTTTAGTGCTAAAATAAAATAAACCACATACTCCTAGGACCTGCATATTATAAACCAACTACACAAATGATTTTAGGCCTACCATAGTTTACTCCCAAGCTTCTAACTAGGTTTAATTTAATTTAATTGCTTTTTTTAACCAACATATCCATACAATGATCGATTTAGAAGAATATCATCATCATATAGATCTAAAATTACTAAAATGCCCAAATTCATTATACATTGATTAGTATTACTCTCTTAATATCTAAGAGAAATTACAATCTCATCAAAATAAGATACAATTGTGTAAGAAGACATTCCTTGTTCTTTTTCCTAAAAACTTATCCAACTATTAGATTACTAATCAAAAAGGCTGCTCTTTTCTTTGACTAACATAACTTTTACTAAAATGAGCTACTTTAAACCATAAGCAAGTTTTAAAATATCAAAAGAAAAAAGTCTTTGATAAACTACACTTACTTTTTAAAAGTAGTTATTAACTATTAACTTACTTGATCTTGAAAACCATAAACTTTTATAAGTATTCCTATTAAACTTAAAATCATAATTTTTTTTACACCCACTTTTTACAAAATTGATAATCTTCCACTATTTCAGGACATCTTTAAATAGATCAATCCCATTAAGCATTAGAGATGGTTTTAAGGTCAAACTTTGGAATTTGGATTTTGTAGAATCCCTAAACAACTACATTTAGAACATATACCTAAAAAACATTTCAAAAATTAACTTTTATTTGCTAAAATTTTATAACTAATCAAAATAAATTTTCAGTGTTGAAATTTTACAAAAATACTATTTTTTGGTATAACATAAAACATAAATAAAACTCATCTCTAATTTTAAAATACTTCTCAAGAAGTCAATAAAATTTGGTAGAAAATATTTAGTGTATACCAAGTCAGAAAAACCAAAATAAAGTCCATGTTAGGCCTTTACTATCCTCCGACTTCATTAATAGCCGCTCTCTTAACTAATGACCCTTTCTTACTCAATTAAATTTTACACATTTTCTTTATCCAAAATAAATAGGTCAAACATTTACTAAATTAGGAATGCTCCATTTAGTGGTCTAATCTAGTTCAAAATGACCACCAAACTAACTCAATTTGAGTGTGAACAAAATATTGTATTCTAATTTTACCCTATACTTAAATTTGAACTTAGAGTGGGTTTTACACTTAAAATCACTGAATACATTATCTAAAACTAGGCCTTAACAAACACATCTTATCCCATTTTGCATCTTAGAATTTTATTACATAGACATTAAATTAAGGAAATATCAAAATCATCTAATGCATGTTAAAAACTTAATCATACTAACTCTTTCCTTATAAAATTATATTATGCAATATCAATTAATATCACATTATAAGAACTAATGTCAAAGGATATTTAAATCCTTATAACATGATACAAAGGTAAAAAATGGAAGTGTTAAAATAAGTTAAGATTAATGAGTTAGCTTAGAACTATATAATTTTACTTGACTTAGGACTGGAACTGGTACAAAAAAAATAACAATGACCTAACCTAATAAAGGATCAGGACCGAGATCGATAAACCTAACTTGGTAAAGAATTAGAACTAGTAAGTATTAGCCCATCAGATCATTGGATTAACCCATTAGCCTAATAATAATAATAAGTAATAAATAATTAATTTATTATATATTTAATTTATATATATTAAAATAATAATTTTAGTATATTAAAATTATACTTTAATATATATAAGCAATATTAAATAATTTTTAATATTAAAATTAATAAATTTATATATTTAATATTATCACTACATATTATATAAGTTTATCAAAAATAAATAATTATATTAAAATTTGAATTAGTACCTTTATATTAAAATTTTAAAATTATTTAAAAAATTTAAATAAATAATTTTGATATTAATTTTAAATATATTATATACATATATAATATAATAAATTATTATTTATATTTTATTATTACATATAAATTATTATAATTATTTTTATTAATATATTATTTATATAATTATTCATTTATATATATTTAATAATATATGAATTATTAAATATATTTATTTTTATATATAATACTTTAGACTTGATTAATATATATATTTATTTTTATATATAATATATTTAATTTACTGACATAAATGATAAAATTTTAAATAATAAATATAATTATATTTCATAATAATAAATTTTAATTAATTAATAATATAAAATTAATAATAAATAAGTAACTAATATACTAATAAAATATAACGGATTATAAAATTTATTTGATAAATGTCGATCTAAGACCAGGGTTAAAATCAATATTATAACAATTCGATCTAAATCCAATCTAATGAAAAAGTAATTTGACCTAAGATTAGTTCAATATACAATTTTTGTCCATCAGGTTAGTATGATAAGATTGGATTAACTCATTTTGACAGATATAGTCAAAAATCATACCCTTAAAATCTAACACCAAAAGGTGATTAAGATCTTAGGAATATAATATCCAATCTTACACTCATATTATAACTAACTTACTATATTAATAATATAATATTAAAATATATTTAATATTATTAATATAACCTCTCTCGTACATTTTTATAACAAGTTTTTTCCTTTCAAAACTTTGCACAAAATTTCATGCAACTAGCCTCACAAAGATGAGTGCATAATTATATAATATTTTTGTGGCATAATATATGTACATAGTCATTCCTAATTAATGCAATAATCTTCCAAAATTATTACATTACATAAACAATCTACAAAATTGCTACGAAAATTACAATGGATAGCTAATAATATAGGAATTACCTACAAAAAATTTTAGCTCAAAATTATATCAAATAAATATTTAAATAAATTGCACAAAATTGCCATAAATAACTTCTATTCTAAAAAAACTTTAAAAAATGCCTAAAATTACATATTAGGAAGGTGAAGCACAACGGTGTAATCATTGTGACTAGAAAATATCCTTATGGTAACACCTATGCCACACGCACCATTATTGCATATAGGTCATGTGCATAAGGACTATTCGTCTTCTTTAACTGGCAAATATGCAACTCAGGTCAGGTTGGCCTGATTGCAACTTGCACTAAATTCGACCAATATTCCAATCATTTTCATGCTCTTAAAACACAATTTTGGCCTAGAACTAATTCAAAAGTGGTTTCCTTATCAAGCCATTAAAAATTTCCACCAAAACACACCCTAAAATGATTTTGAAAAAAAAATTGGTAAAAAATTGATCTCAAACTTGGACAATTTTTGCGATTTCTATTGTGTTTTTAGTCTTTTTAAAAGTTAGGCCTCATCCAAAATTATGCTTATATGATCTTCATCAAAATCCTATCAAATAATCAATTTGAAAACTATATACAAACGGATTCTAAGACTTTTGTAAAACTAGCCATTGTTATATATATATAGGGATGTTCAACAAATTCAGTGTAAAAATAAGCTAATGCTACCATATTTCCTATGTTTCTAGCCCAAAATGTGTTACATATGATTTTGAAAATTTTCAAAAGGATTTTTCCTCAAAATTATATTTTTTTTGGTTTTGCCATTTTAAGAAACCATACCTCCATTTTTTTTTTTGCTATGAAATTTATATTTGTATCCTAAAAAAACACATTTAATTAGCTTATCCTTAGTCCTATCAAACTATAAATAAATAAATTTCAAATCATGAATTTTGTAATTTCAACCATAAACTAATTCTTTCTAAGGAAGAAAAGAACAAACTAAAGAAGGTCAAATTGAACATACAAAGACTTTAATGGCAATACATGCATGATATAAGAAGCAAATGAGAAGCATACAAATTGATGCAACCTTAACTCTTAGTTTAGAGACCACAACATGCCATGAGGCATAACACAATTGTTGAAGCACTTATCAAAGTTAGCTTTTGAATGGCATGCAATAGTACCATATACATGCAATATAAGCCTTATAATTAAATTGCCAAAGAAAGGGTGATGAACATTCAACTTCGCAAAATTGCATGAGAATTATTTTAAAACACTCATTCATAATTCAAAGCTCCAACTAAGCTCTAATATCAATTGCTAAAATAAATTTTCATTTATAATAATTCTCAAATCTTGGCTATGAATTATAGCATGAAACAAATGAAATCAAATAACTCAAATATGTGATTAAACGGGATCTAGGTCATTAAATAGCTGATTTAGGATATTTCAATCTCAATTTAATACATTTGATTCTCTAAATAATCTTCTCTTTATCTCCAACTTCACCTTTATTAGATATCAAAATTTGTATCTTAAGAATATTGTTATGAGGTGTAAATTACCTTTATCATAACCCCCCTTTATCACACACACTCTCTCTCAAGAGAAGATTAGGTTTGAATATTAATAGGACAATGCAAACTAGGAGTAGGTTGTTAAAGACAAGAAACTTCATTAAATATGTTAGATTGGATTATGAATCTTATTTATTATAAGATCCATATCCAACTTAACACACATTTAAATTACAATAGTATATAGAGTCAAATCTCTAATTATCACTTTATTTGAGCTTACATAATATAATTTAATATTAACTACTATTTAACAAATTAATAATATGAGGTTGACATTAAAATTTTTAACAGTAAAGGCCTATTATGTATCTCAACACTTATAAAAACTCTTCAACTTTGTTTAAACTAATAACACATGTTAATTGATATTGTCTTTAAAAAAATTATTATATTTAAAGTTTGAATTCATAATTATATATATGTTTAATAAATTATTACTCCTACCATTATATAAAATAAATAAATAAATATTTATTAAAATAATATTTGTTTATAATAATATCGTATTGATATAATTTTTAAATTATGAATTATATTGTGTCTTGTATTTTAAAACTTTTTCTATATTTTATATATCGGGATTCCCGTCAGTGTCCTGACTTCATCCTTTGCGCCATCGGTGGGCAGAGAAATGATATTGATCTAATCGTACAATAATCCCATTATAAAAGAAAGCTAAATTAAAATTGATTCCTTGTTTAGCCTTTACCTTTTATTTTCAACTACTAGTTGGCCTAATTTCAGGACCACGAAATCATTTCAGTTTTGTTCTCTCAAGTGAATCACGTTATGTCTATGATAATTTCAATTATGAAACTTTTACGAAGTATATGTTTGTACCTATTACACGCATACCTTTGCAATTTTTGTGGAAAGGATTTGTATGTTTTATAAAAGTTTTAATTTTTATATAAAAAATGAAATCTTTAAAAAAAATTGTGATGCAATTTTAAACTATAGAGTTATAACTTTTTATACGCTTGTTACACGTAAAATCTATATAAAATCACAAATTTTATATTAAAACTTATAGAAACTTTTAAAATTTTTTAGTACACATTTTCCAACTTGTTATTAATTTATTGCTATATTTTTAGGTAAATTACACTCACTTTTTAAAATTTAAGTTAGTTATATTCACAATCTTTTATTTTTGAAAGTATATACTTATTTCCCAAATTTGTTCTATGACAAAAGAGGTGAGTGTATATTTGAATAGAAAGAGAAAAAAGCATATATAAAAAAATTAATTTATATTTAAATAAATCTTAGAAAAAGAATAAGATAAATCATTTATATTATAAGTGATGATAAGTTAGAATTCTGCTAATTAACATGAACTTTATATATATTATTAAATGATAGTCTATATTACATATGCACAAAAAATTATCAACATATGTTAACAACTTAGTAGAGCAATGATATTTAATATTATCTTAAAAATTTTATTTTTTATTATATTTGGAATTCAAATCTTAAACTTTATGTGTGAGCATTAAATAAATTATTTTTTTATTGTTACCAAAAAAATTATCAATATATACTAATTAGTACAAATCTCATAAGTACCATTAAATCTAATTACATATGTATATTGTATTTTAATAGTGCAATGATATTTGATATTGCTTTAGAAATTTTATTTCTTATTATATTTAAAATTTAAATTTCAAATTTTACATGTGTGCATTTAGTAAATTATTACTTTTACTATTATAAAAAATTCTCATTATATACAAAAAATTATCATTATATACTAATTTAATCAATTATGCAATTACAAATTTTAAATTTGATTAGATTTTATAACTAATTTATTACAATATATTTAGATAAAAATAAATATATATATATATATATATATATATATGTATAAATTGTTTATCTACGCAATTTCAAATTTAAAAAGTAACTAAACACCATTATGTATTAATATTTTTTTATAAATATATACTCTAAATTATCATGTAATAAAGTTTATAAAATCTTTATTAATTAGCACGAACTTTGATTCATACTATGCCACCCCTAGCCGGAAGTTACTGAGGCGAATCCCACTGAGCTGGCATGCAAAGGAAGCACGTTGTTTAGAAACAAGGACGCACCCCAAATTCGTAGGACTAACATGCCTATACTATGACCTAATAAGCCTAAAAGAAGCCCTGACATTAATTAAGGAGTCGTCAGCAAAAATATAAAAAATTATATTTTTAAAAAAATAAAAAATTATAAATTATTTAATTACTCATAAATTATAAAAAAATTATTTTTTAAAAAATTATATTTCCTATAAAACATGAAAATTATTTACATAATTCTTTTTAAGTAACTTCTATTTTCTAAAAAATATAACTTTATTCATATCAACTAAATAATATTAAAAATTTTTAAAAAAATTTATATAAAAAATAATTCCTTAAAAAATTTAATTTTTCATAAAAATTTATTTCTTACGTAAACCAAACCAAACGACCCTTAAAACTTTTGCTTCTGCTTGCATAGTACGTCCTAATGAATTTTTTACGAATATAAAACTGCTACATCCATCTCATGATTCTTGTATTTTCCTTCACGAACTTCCAAACTTTCCCAATTTTTAAGGTAATTTATCCATACTCATTACCCTCTAAAATATTGAGAAATTCTCAAACTAATTTAAATCCTATTAAACAAATATTTATCTTATCAGTACATATCTGTATTTATTACGGAGGTACGCTTGGGAAATTTGGTCTTGATGGGGTAAAATGTTAATTGCAGAAGAGTTCATAAAGATGATTTCAATTGGCAAAAATATTATTATGGGGTCCCTAAGTTTCTTGGGCAAATGAAAGAGCATAAAAATAAAATAAAATTGTTAAAAAAAAGGAAGAAGAAAAAGAACCCTAGAGATTAAATTTTTGAGTAGGTGAATCAAATAATTCATGTGTCCATTCAATTGGATCTAAATCAATTAACAACCTTTGCATAAAAAATTTGGATACCATGATGGAAGGGATGATGTTTAATTGGCCTCTCATGTTGTCAGCCTTTTGCATAAGTAGCGGTAATGATGATATAGTCTCACATATTGCACTTAAAAATAATGAAACTTTGTTACCAACAACATGTTGGTTTAGTAAAAAACACATACTAATATAGGATGGATTTTTACTTAGGTAAAGATTCACTCTTGTTGAAAGATAAGAAATTCATTTATACTCTAATTCTGATATGGTTGTCTCACTTGATGATTCATCCAAAAGAAAAAAAATTATTTCAATCAAATTTTATTGCAAAACTTATCACAATATTATTAGAATATAAATTTAATCTATAATTAATATAAATTAATTTTATGCTAATATGCATTTATTAATTGTCATATCAATAAAAAATTATTAAACTTCCTTTATTATTTATAAAAATTTTAATTCTATTTTTTTACAAAGTGCCATCACCTTATTCATTAATAGTATAAAATATCTATGTCCTCATTGCATTGAAAGTTTAATAAAAATTAGTGTTATTTATCTCCTATAAATTCAAATATATGGAATGAAAATGAATAAAATTTAGTATTATTTCATGGAAGCAGAAAAAAATAAGAGAAACATTCCAAAACGAGTCATTTTAAATATTTATAAGAATAATTCTTAAGCCATATCCAAAAATTATATATAGGAATATCATATCTTTAATGTACATTAGGTCACAGTAGATATCAGATCTTTGATAAGAAGACCTAGGAGTTAAAAAACACAAAATAAACATATAAAACATCAAATCAAATAGAAAATAAATATATTTGGACATGAAAAACATAGAATGTCGGATTGAGAGTTGCAGATTTGTGGGTTCAGCTTTTCAGAGCCTACACTCTTTAGGTTAATTAGTTATTGATGTAGGCAATGACACCAGTGTCTCGATAAAACAGGAACAAGCTTGCTAGTAGATACAACCCAGCCGGCTTCATCAAAACCAACCACAAAGTATAAACTCGATAAAGTGACAAACATGAGATGATCATTGATGCATTCAAGCCGTACATAAATATTGTTTGTTATGGCTAATGGGGGTATCAAATTCTCTTCTCTTCTTTTGCTTTATGCCAATGAATTTAAAAGAAAAATCTCAAAGCAAAGTTAAACTAAGCTATACTAAGCTAGCTTGCATCAACAAGCTACTGCCAACTGGTGTGTGGTTCCCCTTCATTCATCTGTTTGCTTGCAGGTAGCATCATTCCTTGAAGGCAGGAAGAACTTCAGCCATCTGAAGTTAGCACAGGGTTCTTTACTTCCTTTTAGCTTCTCTTGCCTTTTCACAGAGTAATATATGAGTCGGGAAGGCCTTTGCTTCCTCCAGCAAATTGTTACATACATACATATACAAACAGATATTTTGGTTTTGAATATGTTCTGACTTCTGATTACTCCTGCTGGTTCTGAAAGTGTGCCTTTAATTGTAGTCCCCTCCCTACAGGTAACTCTGTCTTCCCATGTTGACTTCTTTTATCTATAGCTATACTGTTGAATTTGATAATATTCAAGGCAACTTTCTAATAATTTTTCATAGCTTCTCTTCTGCTGAGATCTCTGATATCCTTAACACTCACTTCAGTGATGATTTTTAACTGAAAACAAACAGGCAGTTGTCCTTTGCGTTCTTCAAAATTTTGAGACACTAAATTCTTGATATAGAAATGGATTTTATACACATGCATGGTTAGCCACTTGGTTGACTGTACCTAAAAGAAAAGACCTGTTCACAGGGAAATGAAAAGGCACAGAAACAAATATTCCTAAAATCTAAGAATATCATTGGAGGAACCTATCCTAGAATCACGAACATAAACTTGACAAATTCAGGGCATGAAACCTAAATGAGACTAAGGGAAACTTGTTGCAAAGACTGATTATTAGAGCTCATAATGCCCTAATATAAACCTTATTGCTGACAAGAACATGTAATGATTCGACTGCAGCTCTCTTCCAGTTACTGGGGGTGTTTGTGAGCAATATAGTTCAAGAAAAATGACGGGAAAAACCAACTTCGATGAAGACATTACCACAAGTGAGGCAAAAGGATCAGTGAGTCATCCACAAGCTATAGGTTCTGGAAATGTCCACGGAAATAAGTCTAACAAAAAGCCAGATTCAGAAGAGAGCAAGAAGAAAGACAAAAAAAACAAGAAAGTACCCTTTTACAAGCTTTTCATATTTGCAGACTCTTCAGATCAGTTGTTGATGTTTGTTGGAACAATAGCTTGCATGGGGAGTGGAATCTCTATGCCTTTAATGACTTTAATCCTCGGAGATATGATTGATGCATTCGGAGTAAATGTGGACACCAAACAACTTGTCCATGAAGTTTCAAAGGTAATTTATGATCTCTAGTCTGTACTGTTGCCAAAATTAACATTTGAAGTATAACTAAGAGCATGTGCAGTTAGGCCGTGCAACACCCTTCTGGACATTTGATCCCACAGCAACATTAAGTTATCCTAATTTTCATGCCATGATGATTGCTTTTATGCTCAGGTATCTCTGCAGTTTATATACTTGGCTGTGGGTTCCTTTTTTGCATCATTTCTGCGTAAGTTCATTGAATTCTCAGCTGGTATCACTAAAAATATAATTTGGTTTAATCTGAAAAAATAAGATATAGCTGTGTTTTTTCTACCAGAGATGTGTTGCTGGATGGTCACGGGAGAGCGACAGGCAGCACGGATAAGAAGCTTATACCTCAAAGCAATCTTGAGGCAAGACATCAGCTTCTTTGATAAGGAGACTTCTAGTGGCGAGGTTGTTGGAAGAATGTCAGGTGACACCGTTCTTATCCAAAATGCCATGGGGGAGAAGGTACTAATGGACCACTACCAAAGTTTAAAATAAGGACCATTTCCTCTAATCTTCATAAAGCCCAGGCTAAGAAATTTTTTTTCCATTTTATACTTCTATTTAACTTGTTCTTTTTCCCCTTTGGGTAAATATCAGGTGGGGAGATTCATACAATCGATGGCAACCTTCTTTGGAGGTTTTGTCATAGCATTGATCAAGGGTTGGCTTCTAACTCTTGTCCTCCTATCTTCTATTCCCTTTCTCATCTTCTCTGGTTCCATGATGAGCTTTGTCATTGGAAAGATGTCATCCCGAGGACAAGCAGCTTATTCAGCAGCAGCAACTGTAGTAGAGCAGACTATTGGTTCAATTAGAACAGTAAGCCATTCTCCAGAAAGAACTATAATTTTTTCTTTCCTTTAACTGCAGAATGTCAAAAAAGTGTTGTTTCCTGTGATGCAGGTTGCATCATTTACTGGGGAGAATCAAGCTGTAGCTAAATATGATCAATCTTTACTAGAGGCTTACAGGGCTGGTGTTCAAGAGGGATTGGCAGCAGGTTTTGGTTATGGTTCAGTTCGTTTATTCGTTTACTGCACTTATGCTTTGGCTATATGGTATGGAGGGAAGCTGGTATTAGAGCAAGGATATACAGGAGGAGACGTCATAACTGTATTTTTTGCAGTATTGACTGGCTCCTTGTAAGTTTCTGTTTCATCTCCGTAATATGGACCTATCATTTCCAAAATTAATTCAAGTCTTCCTCTGTGGTTATTTAAAATAAATATATACACATGATGGAATAAAAAGGATCAACATATCACAGTTTCCCTTTCCTAATATTATTTCCCAGGTCTCTTGGGCAGGCATCTCCAAGCTTAAGCGCATTTGCAGCAGGACAAGCTGCAGCCTATATTATGTTTGAAACAATTGACAGGCAACCTGAAATTGATGCTTATGACAATACTGGTCGGCAGCTAGAAGATATCTGTGGTGATATAGAACTGAGGGAGGTTTGCTTTAGCTATCCTACAAGACCAGACGACCAGATTTTCAATGGATTTTCTCTTTTAATACCAAGTGGCACTACTGCAGCCTTGGTAGGGCAAAGTGGGAGTGGCAAATCAACAGTTATAAGTTTGATAGAGAGATTTTATGATCCCCAGGCAGGTGAAGTTCTCATTGATGGTATCAATCTCAAAGACTTTAAACTGAAATGGATTAGACACAAAATAGGCCTTGTCAGCCAAGAACCAGTACTATTTACTTGTAGCATTAAAGAGAATATTACCTATGGAAAGGATGGTGCAACAGATGAAGAAATCAGAGCTGCAGCAGAACTTGCTAATGCTGCTAAATTCATAGATAAACTTCCTCAGGTGAGCCTTCAAAGTTCCAAATAGACTTTGAAATTGTATTTTGGTGTTCTAGAATTTGGAGCCTGACCATTCCAATGTTCTATTGGCATTTTGTCATCATTTAAAAATTCATATTCTTTGATACTAAAAGAAAATTATTTATAAACACCTGTTTAAACAGGACAGCTCTTTTACCTCTCTAGTTTTGTAAAATTATGAATCTAGGGACTAGAGACAATGGTTGGTGAGCATGGAACTCAGCTTTCTGGGGGTCAAAAGCAGAGAGTTGCTATAGCAAGAGCAATTCTGAAAGACCCAAGAATTCTACTTCTTGATGAAGCTACAAGTGCCCTTGATGCTGAATCTGAGAGAATTGTGCAGGAGGCACTGGACAGAGTTATGATAAACCGTACTACTGTCATTGTAGCCCACCGTTTAAGTACTATAAGGAAAGCTGATATGATTGCAGTTCTTCACCAAGGGAAGGTGGTAGAAAAAGGTAGATTTATTATCTTGATATTAGAAATCAGATTCAATGCAGAGATAACTGCTTTCTCTCACACAAAACCCTGCACACAGGCATGCATGCATACACTCACTAAGCACATTCCATAAATGCAGCTGGGTTAACCTCACAGCATTCTTATATGCTTCTGTTAATCAGGATCACTCGCTGAGCTCACCAAGGAACCTGATGGAGCCTATAGCCAGCTCATTAGATTGCAGGAAAATAAAAGAGACTCAGAACAGAATGGTGCAAATGACATGGACAAGCCAGAAAACTTAACGGACTCTGGAAGACAATCAAGTCCAAAGTTTTCTTTTCTACGATCTTTAAGCCAAGGGTCATCAGGAAATGGAAACAGCAATCGTCATTCATTCTCAGTGGAATGTGGTGTGCCTATCTCAGTTGGTCCATTGGAAACAGCAGTAGGCGGCTCTGAAGCTGATCCTTCAACAGCATCAAAAACACCTCCAGAAATCTCACTCCTCCGCCTGGCATACCTTAACAAGCCTGAGATCCCACTGTTACTCATAGGAACTCTAGCCGCAACAGCAATGGGGGCAATCCTACCCATTCTTGGGCTACTGCTTTCCACTATGATAAAAACTTTATATGAACCTCCACATGAACTCCACAAAGATTCAAAATTTTGGGCGCTAATATTTGTTGCCCTTGGTGTGGCAGCATTCTTGATTCATCCAGTAAGGTCTTACTTTTTTGCTGTTGCAGGTTGCAAGTTGATAAAAAGGGTTAGGCTAATGTGTTTTGAGAAGGTCATTAATATGGAAGCAAGTTGGTTTGACAAAGCTCAGCATTCAAGTGGAGCAATTGGAGCAAGGCTCTCCACTGATGCAGCTTCCATTCGAGCTTTGGTTGGGGATGCACTTGGCATGCTGGTTCAAGATATAGCTACTGCAATTGTTGCCTTGGTAATTGCCTTTGAGGCAAACTGGCAGCTTTCATTGATCATTCTTGTTTTGATACCTCTGCTAGTGGTAAATGGACATTTGCAAGTAAAGTACATGAAAGGATTCAGCAAAGATGCAAAGGTTTGTTCCTCACAATCACTAAACTACCAATTACTAGAGCTAATGGATATCACGGTTCCAAAGTTTTAAACTTAAAGGGAATTTAAGTGATTAAAAACCTTGGACGAAATCTGCATGAAAGTAATCTGATCCCTTTGTGTGTTTTTGTTGATATTTCTATTAAGAGATGAAAAACCACTGCATGAGCAAAGGGGAACTGTGTTTTAATTGTGCTCCGGATACATGCTTGTATTATCTATATTTTATACTCATACTCATTGACCAAAAATATTGTATTCTAAATGTTCACCAGAAACTTTATGAGGAAGCAAGTCAAGTTGCAACTGATGCAGTGGGGAGTATCAGAACAGTTGCATCTTTCTGTGCTGAGGAGAAGGTGATGATATTATACCAAAAGAAGTGTGAAGGGCCAATTAAGACAGGTGTAAGGCAAGGGATAATTGGTGGAATTGGTTTGGGAACATCCCACCTATTTCTGTATTCTGTCTATGCATGTGGTTTCTATGCTGGAGCCCAACTGGTTAAAGATGGCAAAACATCATTCTCAGATGTTTTCAGAGTGAGTTCTTCTCCTAACTTGTCCAGCCCGTCAGATATTTTATGATGCTTCAATCAATTAAAATAGCAGTTTCAGTTATGGGATGGTATAGATGAAAGATTAAAGTTAATTTTTTTTGTAACATCATTCTATTTTGTAGGTCTTCTTTTCTCTCACTTTGGCAGCTACAGCAGTCTCCCAATCGGGCTACATGGTTCCAGACGCAAGTAATGCAAAAAGTTCTGCTGCTTCCATTTTTGCTATTCTTGATCAGAAATCAAAAATAGACCCCAATGATGAATCTGGAATGACACTGGAAAATGTGAAGGGAGAAATTGAGTTTTGCCATGTCACTTTCAAGTATCCCACCAGGCCTGATGTTCAAATATTTAGAGATCTTTGCTTGGCCTTTCACTCAAGCAAGGTAACCTACCAACTTACACTGGTTTGATACTTTGATGCAAAAATCTGATTCAGTAACACATGATTCTGATAACCACAAACATGTTCAAATATTTCTTTCAAAGCAGAGAAATTAACACTTTTTGCATTGATCAAAATCAGACAGTTGCACTGGTAGGAGAAAGTGGAAGTGGAAAGTCAACAGTCATCTCATTGCTGCAAAGATTTTATGATCCAGATTCAGGTCAAATTACACTGGATGGAATGGAAATTCAGAATCTACAAGTTAAGTGGTTAAGGCAGCAAATAGGCTTAGTGAGTCAGGAACCTGTGTTATTTAATGACACCATCCGAAACAATATTGCATATGGAAAGGGAGGAAATGCAACAGAGGCAGAAATTATAGCTGCAGCAGAACTGGCAAATGCCCATAGGTTCATAAGTAGTCTGCAGCAGGTAAAATTTTCACTCAGCTCAGCAGACTATTATAATGTGCAGCAAATACATCTTGCAAAATTATATGTTTCTAGTCATCCAAACAACTTAACAGTAATATATGGGTTTATAATTCTTGAAAAACAATGTAAGCAGGGGTATGATACAGTCGTAGGAGAGCGAGGAGTTCAATTATCTGGGGGACAGAAGCAGCGGGTAGCTATTGCACGAGCTGTAGTGAAGAATCCAAAAATATTACTACTAGATGAAGCCACTAGTGCTCTTGATGCTGAGTCCGAGAAAGTGGTTCAAGATGCACTGGATAAAGTCATGGTGCATAGAACCACAGTAGTGGTAGCACATAGGTTATCCACTATTAAGAATGCAGATTTAATTGCAGTGGTCAAGAATGGAGTCATAGCAGAAAAGGGAAAGCATGAAACATTGCTTAAAAAGGGTGGTATCTATGCTTCCTTAGTAGCACTACACAAAAGTGCAGCTTCATCCTAAACTCCTTTTGAGCTCCTTGCTGCTTTCATCCAAGAAGTTTTAAACGCACGAGATTGTTTCTCCTTCTCAATGATTTTTCACATTTATAAATTGATATCTTCTAAAAATTTTAGAGATAAAAAGTCAATAATCTTCTGTGTTTCTCTCTATTTCCAGGCAATGTGATTACAATTTGCTTGTAAGAGACAACAATATTCAAGAGTAATAAAAGGGAACCCTTCCCATTCCATGAGTAACTATTCCTTTGTGGGTCTCTCAAAGTTAAGTTTTATTCACAATTTTAAACAACAGAGAACACCCAGAAATACGTATCCATATTGCTCGGCACTAAATAGAACAAATGCTACTCTAGTTGGAGACGAAGGCTTAGTAATAGCATGTCATCACAATCACAGTGAAGATAGTGATTTGCTGCAGAGTAACTATAATTGAAAGAAAGAAAAAGACACATATGGACTAAGAATTTAGCTCCAATAAGCTCAGTGAAAAAAATAAGCAGGATCCAATCACAGACTCAAAAGCCAAAAGAGACCAAGAGAATCTGGTGCTACAAAAGTAACGAATAAAATGGCTTACAGGCTAAGAGAAGAGAATACGATGCTATGTACAAGGAAAATGAAATTGAATCTATGTTTGTACTTTTTCGAGAATAAGAATAATTTACCTTTCACGGTGAGCTTGTGGCAGACATCTGATCAAAGTGATTTGAAACTTCGCGCCTTGTCTGTCTGCAATAAACCCGGAAGAGCAATGTCGACAAGTGAGATTTTTCAGTGCTTTTCCATAGACGGCGCAAAACTAGGCTTTTCTTAAACTCGCTGTCTGCAGTGGATTTGAACGTAAGATTTGGTATAATCTTGGATTTTGTAAGTGGGACAAGTTTACAGTCATTCACTGATTAAGAAAAATTGGCAAATATATTATATATTTTGGATTTACAAGACAAAAGTACAGACTTTTGGTTGGATAATTCACGATGCGAGATATACAAAATCAGCATTCGTATTTCGAATGTGTCAAAAGGAAAAATGGAAGGATCGGAAATGGTAGCTAAAACCGGCCCCTTATTGTTGGGGAGACTCAACTCCATTTGCCTTGGCTTGTTTTAGCATGTCGGGTTAAATAGATGAGATCGTTCTCGAGAAAAAAAAAATTAACTTAATTTTTTAAAAATAGAAATGAATAAATTATTTAATTTTCTATTATTTGAGAAAATATTTTTTAATTTTAATTTTTATAAATATAAAAAAAATTGTATATGAAATCCGGACCGAGTCGATCGGTTTAATTAATCTAATTGAGAATCGAACCCAATCTGATTCGAATTTAACTAAACATTTGAATAATCAGGTAAACCGGTTTAGATCGGCTTAACTCACTATTTATCCAATAAACCCACCGAAACAATGCACTCCGAATCGGATGGGTCAATAGCAGTCCCAATTACAAAAATTAAACTTGCAATACAGGAGACTCAAAGATGAATCTTGAAACCACCATGCAATTTGTTACTACTAGGAAGAACTTCTCTTTTATTATGACAAATATTATATATAATATATATAATTTCTATTTTTTATGTTTTAATTCATCTAAATTTTTTATAAATAATATATATTATATATATTCATATTATATATTATATAATTAAACTATGTTTATTTAATTAAAATTTAATTCAAAATTTGAAAAGAAATATAATTTAATATTATAAAATAATAGTAAAATTGTAATAAATGTTTGTAATTAAAGTAAAATTAATGTTTTTTGTATTTTATAAATATACTTATAAAAGTTAAATTAATTTAATCTTTATATATATATATAATATTATAATATATATATATATATATATACAAATATAATAATTGATTCAATTGGTTGAATTAATTTAATCTTCACCCACCCATCTTATTGGATCAATAATCGGTTCTAGTTTGACAACATTATCCAAAAATGAAATTTTCATAAAAATTTTTCATTTTCATGATTAATCAACTAACTTTAAATACTAAATTCTTAAAAATGTATCTATTAAAAAATATTAACTCCATAAAAATATACTCCTTATATAAATCAAACTTCTGATAAACTTCGTATTTATTAAGTGAGTGACTTGACATCTTTCGTGCCTCAAAAAAGCAAAAAAAATTATTTACAAAAAAAAGGAAAAAAATGGCATGCTAAGAATAAAAATTTTAAACTTTAAAGCACACTGTTGTCAATAATCTATTTTGAACGGTGAATAAGACGAGAACATAATAATAATAATAATAATAATAATAATCTCATTATTTTTCAATTTTAAAGTATCATATATCGAAAAAATTTCTAATCCTACTATATTATTAAAATTTTAATACTATTTTTTATTATATTTTAATAAATCAACATTTATAATATTATAATTAAGTGGTTCTTAAAATTAAGGGATCAATTTTCTAATTTATGAAAATACAATGAAAATTGATGCTGACAATCTTAATATTAGATAGGATTAAAAATTTTTCCCGTAGTATCAATTGGCATCGTGGTATTATTATCCTTTGTGCCACGTAAGTCCTTGCTAATTTTAATTCTTGGTTAAACTTAGGTACCCGAATTGAAAGAAAAAGAAAAATAAACAAAGTATGAGTCACCTAATGAGCAACGATGGTTATAATTTTGCCAAAAAAACAATTTAAAAAAGGAAAACTGCAAAAAATAATTAATTACTATGCACGAGTTTTGTTACATCTTGATGTATTAATGATGATAATTATTATGTTTTTCAAAAATCTTAAACAATCTTTATATATTAAAAAAAATTTGATGAAAAAAAATTATTCAATATTATGGGTTAATTTTATTTTTACACATAAACCTTACAAATATGACAGCTATTTTTATAAATAGGTAAACATTATGTTCCAATCTATTTAGCTACTCAAAAATTATTCAACTTATTTGAGTACATGATTAAATTACATAAATTGATCCAAATTCAATTTCTTAGGTTGCTAGCTTGTTGCTTCAATTGCAATTGAAAGGTAGTACAAAGTCTTAAAATGTTTAAAAGTAATAATAAACAATCAAATAACAAAAGATGTTACTTGAATTTCTAAAAAAAAAATGATATATAATATTAAGCTCGGCATTGCCATTGCTTGCATCTCCAGAGACCAAGCAAATAAATTAATATTAATCAATATAAACCATGGAGAGAAAATTGGTATGAAATGATTAAGGTTAGTTCTCAAATTCCCAAAGATTCTAGCCATAAAATTTCTAAAATTAAACTTGCAACTACAGGTTTTAGGCCTTTATCTTTATATCTATTGTCTTTTCTTGCAAATTTTATTTATTAATCTTAATGCAAAGGAAAAATAGAATATAGAAAAGCGAAATATCAAACATCTCCTATATAAGAGACGGGAATAAAGAGTAGCAAGTCAACAAGAAATACTTATTACATAAAATATAGAACTAATATCAAATATATAGATCATTATTAAGCATAACATTCTTGTCCAATATAACACAAACAATGAGAAAAAAAAAAAAAAAAAAGAGAATTCATTTACCTGTACATGTCCTGTTAGTCTATTACTCCAAACTTAACTTAGATTGAAATATGAGAGTTGAAAGTGAAAGACCGTTGTTATAATAATAATAATAATAATAATAATAATAATAATAATAATAATAATAATAATAATAGCACCAAGATCTTTTGTAATTGCCTAAAATCCTTAACAAAAATTTATAAACTAATTGGTGTAGTAATTGAATTCTTGAGCAAGGAAATATAAGTCAAGCAAGGCATGAGAAATTTAACTTTTGCTACTAGGGTAAAAAGGTTATCCATGAGCAAAGACTTCAAGACTTGGAAAAAGAATTATATTTTATGACAACAGATAGCCAAAAAAACCTCTATGAGATTGCAATTGTTCATTATAAGTGTTTGACATATAATTAATTTCTTATTATATTTTTTGAACTTAAGGACCTAGAGTTAAGCTTTGAAAATATGTATGACATATAATTAATTTCTTATTATATTTTTTGAACTTAAGGACCTAGAGTTAAGCTTTGAAAATATTGTATGAAGTAAAAGACCACCATCCTATGTTAGTAAACTAAGGAAGAATGAGACCTAAGAAGCCTTTACTAACAACCATGTTGTCCATGGATTGAGAGTAGTCAAACATAATGTGAAAACACATACAACCTTCAATAGAATGCTAAAAGGGATAATTAATCATTGGAAACTAAGTAATAAAATTTGAACACAAAATTTATACTTTAACTTCAAAATTATTAGTGGAATTAAGCATTATAAATAACCATTATTAAATGAAATTATTTTTACTCCTAAAACTTGCACTTGCTCAAAAAATTGTCGGTCTTGGACTTACCATTCAACATGCCAACCTCTTCTCGAAGATAAGCAACAGTGAAAAACTTAGTGGTCACATGAATGCAAAAAATACAACATTGTTATTGATATTAACTACTGTAAGAAGAATATAAAATATCCTCATTGGGAAGTAGTCATTACCAACATATAGCTACTTTACCGATTCCAATCACAAAAAATTCAAAAAACAATACAAAAAGCATGAATGATGTTAATTTCATTTAAGTCAACCTAGTTTAAAAGGAGTTTATGAATGTGCTTGTTCTCTAAACACTAAAAACTATTAATATAATTGATCAAGTTTATTAGTGATATTTTATCATTTAAAAACTTGGACTATATTTATATGTTTATGGTCAAATTATATTAGGGGTCATTGGAAAATAGTCAAATTAGCAATATTTTGATGCAATGCCTTAAAAATCGCTAACATATTAAAGAATAATCTAAAACGAAAGGAGGCAATCAAGTACTTGGAGTTTGCTCATTACAATAGTAAAAAAAACCTATTTAATTCAATAAGATAGATCCAAACTTTAAAGAGTACATAAGAAATCTTAATATATAAAAAAATTACTAAATATTCAAAATCATAAACAATATTAGAAATCAACTAAAATATAAGAAGATGTACTTTAAGCTTCACCAAAATCCTCTTCAAATATTCAAAATTATAGTTAAAGATCAAATTAAATAATAACTATGCTCAATTTCAACAAACCAAGATTCCAATTAGAATGTTAATGCCTATCATATATCTTACTTTAAAAAGTACTATTTAAAGCACTTATATTGTCTAGTTAAAAAAAAAGACATATATAATCATTAAAAGGTTCCATCTATAGTATTTTAAGTAATGTATATTATTATATGATATATGTTTTATAACTTAAATGTAAAGGAAAGTATAAATAACTAAATTGGTATGATCCAATCCTACAATCTCGTAGAATGCAAAGGAAGAAAAATAAAAAAAAATAATTACCAATCTGATCTTTCAGTTGAAGAAACGTATGTAATTAAAGTTTTGTTTTCGTAGGATTGAAATATATCTAAGTGAAGTTTTGTCCTAATAGGATTCAACAAATTGTTGGTGTGTATCCTAGAAGCTAATCATAGAGATGATTGTAATATTACACAATGTATTATGCTTTATTTTGGTAATATAATTATTTTATTTTGCACAAATTATAACTTAAATATAATAATTATCCTTGGAATAGCTTTGCTATTCTTAAAATACTCCTAATCAAGTATTATTACGAAAAGGATAATAATAATACATCGAAACTGGCAAGTATAGTAATTGATGATTATGAATTATGAATATTTGATATCAAGTCAATATATGAGTACATTATTAGTGAACAATGTACTAGACTGAACCATTGTGAGAATACTACATAGATAGACATGTCATTTATTATTCTCATATGACCAAAAATACATATAGTCTTTTGACCTCAAGTCACTATGGTTCCCTACATGAGAAGTTACTCACTTTGATGTCACGAGTAGGGCGTTGATTGGGTGTGTCATGAATCATGCAAAGGGAAGTAAGTGATATAGATGAGATTTTATTACTTTTGTATAAAAAAGAAATATCATTGGACCCCTTGATTGAGTAAGACTTAGAAATGCATAGTCATGCTCAATTGGATTAATATGTGATATTGATCATTTATTTTAAGTCTACCCAGTATTAAGAAATATAAATTAAACATTGATGAAGATGACACACTCCATACCTCCAGTTCGATTTGGATATTGTTATAAAAGGGATTATGATGTAAAATATTGATCATATATTAGATAGATATCAAATCACAAACATTCTTACTACTTGAGTGGCAGTGATGTATTGCTAGATACCGCTCACTGTCTATGACCTAAAATGAGTCATTATTAACGTAGTAAAAACCTACAGGGTCACACAAAAGGAGTAGGAATAAGATAATAATTAATTAAGTTTTAGTTAGATTAAAATTTAATTAATTGAACTTATTTTTGTGCATATATATTATTATTAAGATAATAATATGTTTTTCACATAATATATATATATATATATATATATAATATTATGTGATATTATTTGATATTAAAGTAATATCAGATAATTATGTTATTAGATATTAGATAATTATATTATGAGATAATTTATTATCTAATATAAGATAATTATATGCTAATTTAATATTAGATAATTATATTATGAGATAATGCAATTATATAATATTAGATAATTAATAGATAAGTCCTATCTCTCTTCACTCTCTCTAGGATAAGGATAAAGTGATATTTGTTAAATATGATTAGAATTTTTCTGAAGTATTATCCTAATAGGACTAGGATTGTGACATGCCTTAGTTCTATAAAAAGGACTTAAAAGCAGCACTTTGATTAACACACATAAGTTTCAAGAAAATTCTAAATCACTTAGAAAATGCCTAATCCTAATTCTAATGAGAGAGACAAATTCTAGCAGCTTCATGGAGGGAAAAAGTCATTATTCACTCTGTGTGGATACCGTAGAGATGTACATTCCGATTGGCATTTGATTCATCTTAGTCTCTCAAGGATTCTTTCAGAAAAAACACAAGTACAAATAAGGTAATACTGATTTATTCCGTTTTGCATGGATCCTAGGTAGGAATTAGATCGAAAATTTTAAAATTCCATTATGCATGTTGATCCAAATACTAACATAAATGGCATTAACATTCTATCATGCCATGAATACATCCTTTATTGCTCTTCTTTCCTATAAAGAATGGCATAATAATTTTAAAATTATAGAATAAAAAGAAGCAAGATTAGAATAAAATTTGCCATCAAATTTTTTGTATTCAATAATTTTAGCATAATAAAAGTCTTTCTTAATAAAAATTATGTAATTTTTCTCTCTTCAATATCTAACATTTGAAACATTACCACAATAAGCTTCCTAAGTAAAATAATCATATTATACAAGCAAAACAATTTAACAAAATAAATGTATACTTATTATTGACTTGAATAATTAAAGTAAACACATTGTTCAGAAGTGTTTTAGTAATGTAACTATTTGATTGCACCTAATTTGCCTTGACTCAATGTCCACTCAGCTCGTAAACCAAAAAGTATAGGTAAATGAGTTAAATTTCTATATTATTCAATTAAAAATAGATTAATAAATCAATAAAAACAATTAGAAAGTAATAGTTAACATTTTATAAAAGAAAATAAGGAAACTTTGCATTTCATAATTATCTCACCTTTAGAAAATTAAAATATTCCAAGTATTAATTGTCATATATTTAATAAGTTGTTTAATTTAATGATATATTTAAAATTTTGTGAATAAATTGAATTATATGTCAGTAATAGAAAGAGGGAGAATAATAAATTATATCATGAGAATATGATAATGTGAAAATAATGTGTAATGTGAAAGAAAAATGATGAAACTTTATGAAAAATTTATAAAGGAGGAGACAATAGTCGACTATGTCATCTAAAGTTGCTCTTTAGTACCATAGTCAATTATGACCCAGATGGATCTGCTAGTGAGTTAATCAATATTTACCCACTCTTTCCCAGTATAGGTGAACAATAGGATCAAGCTATCAGATTTCAAGCTAAACCTTTCATGCAAAATTGCATAAAATATGTAGTTCAAGCCCAAACCTAGCATATTGAGTTTTAAAAGAAATTGGCCTGGCCCAGCTCGGGCCATTTATTTTTTTCACATGGCCCAAAAGTCGGCCCAAAAATATGAATATTAATATTTTTTAAATAAAAATTTAAAATAAAAAATATATATTTAAAAATAATAAAATATTTAAATATATAAAATATTTAATTATATCAAATTAATTTTTTATATTAAAAATAATTAAATATAATTTTTTAATAATATATAATTATATTATTAAAATTAATTTAATTTAATTAAGTTAGATCGGGTCAGCTCGTTGCTGTATTTCATGACCTAAGCTCAACCTAAATAACAATTAGGCCATAAAAAAAGCCTAACAGGCTATTAGGCCATTAAAAAAAAACTTAAATCCTACATTTTTTAAATCGAACGTATTAGACCGGACAGGTCACCCTGGCCTATATACAAGTTTATTTCCTAACATGCCATTTAATCCATTTATGCCTAAAATACCCTAAAATCACTTTCATTACTACTTTTACTTCATTTCCTCTTATCATCTCAAGACTCTTAAAGGAAACGTAGAACCCTTACGTAAGAATCCTCCATCTCTTTCCTAAGCATCAACCTCATATGACACATGATTCATTAATCTTGCTTCCTCATTAATTATTCTCTCTATTACTTATCTAATTTCCTTTTTAGATATGAATTTCAAATTTAACAAATTGATAAAGGTTAAGCCATTAAAACTTTAACTCATAAGCCCTTTTTTGTTTAATGAAATTAGGCTTTAACCTTCTTAGTCTGTTTTTCAATCTTCCATTCTCAAACTTATGAGTAGTATTCTACCTAATCTCTAATGCAAGTTTGATATTTTGATAGGTTTGGCATTATTGTGATAAGTTAATGATGGTATATGGAAATGGTTTTATTGTATTGAATTAATGAAATATTTACGATAGGTTTTAAAGTTTAGAAGTGATATGCATTGCATTTATTAACTTGATAAAAGTTTAATATGAATTTATTAATGTTTAGAATGTATTAAATAAGCATAAATAAAAACCTCGTATAAAATTTTACAAATTTATTAATGCATGGTATGACCCATAAATTTGCTTGTGTACTACTTAATATTTAAGAATTGCTTGAATATGATGTCTTAAATTCCTGGAGCTTGAAAAGGGTAAATCCTTGCATGATTTATGAAATTTAATGCCTCGTAAAACCATATATGTACATGAATGTGAATATAAAATGTCTCTTATTGTAATTATAATTCAATGAGGCATTGTTTGTTTACCTAGCATGATGAAGAAAAGGAAGAGGAGTTAAGAATGGACTATAGTACCATGTATACCTTATACATTGCCTCTTAGGTGCTAGTTTGTTATGGTTAAGCTATTTTGTGGCACTACAGGGATAATGTTGAAGCTTGTTATGGTTAAGGTACTAAATGGCTTATGGAGTCACAAAATTAGAGCTTGTTAAAGATAAAATTAATAGGAGTCACAAAGAGAATATTTTATTTTAATATTTATTTAATAATTATTTGATATTATTCAATATGGTTAATATTAAATGTACATGATTGAAGGTTGCATCCTTTAAGATCTTTAATATGATGATGATAATGAATCCCTTAATGATGACATGTTTACATGAATTATATAAAATTAACCTTATAAGTTTCTTATTAAGTGGAATATTTCTCATTAAATCTCATACTTACTATATTGTTGTTAAATATACACGATTGATGATTAGATCCTTTAAGATCCTTAATATTGTGATGACAAGTGAATCCCTTAAGGATGACATATAAAAGACTTGTATTTTCATGAATTATATAAAATTAACCTTGTAAGTTTCTTATTCGGTAGAATATTTCTCATTAAATCTCATACTTACTATTTTATCAGTTTAACTTTTTAGATACATAGTAGGATTTTCCATTTCTACCATCATAGTAACCTAGATGCCTTTTCTCAGAGGTTAATATCATCTTTTGTTGGATTTGACAACATATCCAATTAATACATTTATATTTGTGAACAAAAAAGGATTGAGTACTACACTAGGCCAAGTTTCTTTTGAGATAGAATTTGTTTTAGTGATCATTCTTTTAGGTAGTTAAGATTGCTTGTGCCTTGCCATAAGGCTTATAAGCTCCCTAACTAGTTTTTGAAAAATTATGTATCATAAAGAATATTTAGAAATGAAATGAATGATTGGTAATTTGGATTTTTTGAGAATGACTTCTATATGTTAATTTTATTATGTAGGCTAATGCTATGTAAATTAGGCTACTAGGATTATTAATGAATAATTTTATGCCGGTCATGACCATTTTGTGTCATGACAATAATGTTCTCAATAAGATATATATATATATATATATATATATATATATATATATATATATATATATATATATCTTATTAGTACTTATTTGGATCCAACATCCTAATTTCATCCAAACTAACTTTAATAAATAGGAAGCAAAGTGAGTTGAAAAACTCATGAATAACAAAATTTTATTATCATATTCATAAGAAAAGCAACATAACATATTGCAATTGAAGTAACGGAGATTCAAAATTGAAAATCAAGTCAATAATAACACAACAATGACTTATGAAAAGAAGATTTTGCATTTAACTATATTTAAAGGCTTTAACAATTATGACAACAATAACATAGATTAAAATTGTAACAAACAAATCCTAATAATAAGACTTAAATAAATCATATAAGCTTAAAACTTATAACAAAACCCATTAAAAATGGATAAGATATATTTTTCAAGATGAACACTTAACACTAATAACACAGAGAAAAAAATGCAAATCATAAAAAAAATACAAACCAAAAAAATCTCACCAAAACATTTTCTTGGTCATCCATTGCCTTGCAATTGAGAGCCATTAAAAAGAGAAATTTCAAATTTAAAGTGAGAAGTAACAAAAAAAGTGTAAGAAAAAGTTAAAGTAAATTCAATAAATGTAACAACAAGGTAAAAATTTTAGAAGAGTAAGCTTTTTTTAAGAAATATGGCTTGTATCTCAATAAAATTAATAATCAAATAAAAGATATAACAAACAATATCAAGGGTAGAAATGGATAATTGGAAGGGACTAAGTGTTAGGAAAATTTTCAATGAAATAGTGACATATAAAAAAAAAAGATTAGGCTTCCAAAAAACTATGTTTTCCTAGTCAGAGAAAGATAAAGAATGATGATATTCATTATAAAAGTAAAAAAAATCTAATACAATATGTAAAAAAAAAAACATAATTTTTGTATAAAATAATGAGTATTCATGATATTTAGCATTTAACTCTTACAAACAAATTGTTACCGGTGATTTTGAACTTTGACTTTACCCAACATTTATCATTTGATAGAAAATTACCTAATCTCAAAATTACGCTTATAATTTAAAAGACTAATAGCTCAAATATAAAAAAATGGCTAAAGAACTAAAAATAATGCTAGAAAAATTAAACTCTTTTCCATTAAAATGAATAATCAAACATGTTGAAAGTCAAAACAAACTTTAATAACCTTTCCCTAATTTAATTCATAATCTTCACTCATGATTTCATCAAATGATTTAAGTAGCAAAAAAAAAAAAGCAAATTGAAAATAACAAATCATGATACCAATGAGTTAAAGAAAATATGCAAAATATGAGCAAAAACATATTCTATTCTAATTTTCTATTTCACTTTTTGTTGCAAATCTGATTATTTACAATTGTTGAATTTGCTTGACATTCTTACAATTAAGCATAAGCATTTTGATAGACCTTCAAAAAGCTTTAATCATTGGCTTTTCCAATTAGTTAGTATGAAGACCTCATTAAAAGTTTAAAATAATCATAAATAAAAAATAAAGATTTTAAGAAATAAAGGGATTTAAAAAAATTAATCTTAATTATAGAAGTATAGAAAACTACAAATTCAATTTTTTTAATATTCACAAAAAAGACTTGTCTTTTTTTCCATGAAGACAATCTAAATTATGCAACCAAGCTATAACATAACACTCTTTCAAGTGCAAATTAGACCTAAATAAAAAAGATACTCACCTATTTAACCTCTGAAGAAGTCACAAGCAAAAGATTCTATCATTGAATGTTGGATCAAAATTCTAGTTTTTCATAAATTAAAACCTGGGGAACTTCAATGGTTAAAAAAATTAAAAAATCAAAGTTGTATAGAACTTTAAAGTTAAAAGTAAAAAATGAAACTATTCACCAAAATTAATGAAAAGGTTAAACAAAATAGTTTATGCTTTCCTAAAAAGAGTAGAGATGAAGATAGAATAAAGGCCTAAGCTTATAATAATAGAAGATAATTAATTCAACTATAATTTTCAATTATTTTGATAATGCATAGTTTTAAACAAAGTACATACATCGCTTTGTTACTACTTAATAGCTTTAGAAAATGTTGTTGCACCATTTGATGAAATAAACATAAAAGATTTAAATGTTGTTCATTAGTGTAACAAATAAAGGAAAGTAAATGACATAGCTTCAACATAAAAAAAAATTGATCTTTTTAACATTTTCCATTGAAAAATGACATAAAGAGATGCTTAGTACATAAAATGCTGAGTTATTTATAAGATAATTAGCCATTAAAAAAGATAGCATTAAAATTAATTATTACAAAACTTAGGTATAACATTCAAAAGCCATTTTAAATCCATATTGTAGTTTTATAACCATATGAAAAATAGAAAGTTATATCCTAAGCTTAAACTATTCAAACTTTTCAACTTGGAAAAAAGTTAGAAGACATCTAATTATAACTCAAAAACCTTATTATTGATTGCTTAATTATATAAAACCACTTAACTATTGATTATTCTGCAACTATACAACTTTGAACCAAATTATTTAAATTTCAAATTTAAAGGCATTTGTACAATAAATTATACAACTTATTTAAAATTCAAAATTCTTACTCCTTTTTTCAGTTTTCCTTAATAGAAGATTGTTAGATAGTTCTATACCAACAAAAAGGAGATATTCCAAAACCTAACATTGCAAACCACTTGACAACATGATTAAAAAGGAAAAAACAAAATTAGAAAATAAAAATAGAAAGTTTAAATTGATAATTTCTAACTAAACCAGAAAGATGTAAAAAAAAATAAACCACACCCATATAAAATAAAAAGATTGAAACTATATTATCCTCTATAACACTAATAGATGAAATGGAAAAAAAATGAAAATACGCAGTCTAAACAACCATAACTTGATACAAAGGTTTTATATAAAATCAGACATGAAGTTTTCTTCTATGAGTCAAGCTTGAATTAGTAAATAAAAAAATTACAAATTAATTCACTATTGAAAACTTAAAAGATGAGCAAATATATATTGTCAAGAGTTACCCAATAAACATAAAAAAAACATCTATAATTTCAAACATATAATTAGAATATTAAATGAATATATCAAACAATTAGAACATCAAAAGAATCCTACAATTAAATAGAAGTGAACTCACCAAAGGTTTTATGTAGACATGTGATCAAAAAATAGAAGGTGAATAGTTAAAAAGAAAATTATAAAATGAATAAATTGGAAAATAAAGGAACATCACCCTAATAAGCTTCCTAATGCCATAAGCAAGGCATGATTTCTGAAAAAAAAATGCAAAACTCATATAATAAAACTTAGAAAACATCTCTGATAATAACTCAATTTCGATCTTAGAGACATACTTAATATAATGCATGTTTAAGATGATTTCATAAGAAGACAGATTAAACATAATTCTGCACCATAGAAGTAATTTCAAAGATGCATTTTTTGTCTTCTAAATCATACTAGAAGAATCTATGCACAAATTTTTTTGTCTTAATACATAAAAGATTCAAATCACATCCTTTCCATAAATGCTAGCTCATAACATAAAATTCAAAAGTTCAGCATTTGAATTTGAAAAAAACATAATGACTTTTCAAAAATGAAATTTCTAAAAGTTACACATTCCTTAATTAAAGAAAATGGGTTCAAGATATACCATATTAGATTTTCACATCAAAAGATTCAAAATTTACAATTGAAAATTGAAAAATATGCTTCAAAAACTCTTGCTCAAATCATGATACCACACTGTTGTCGTTAAAAAATTCACTTTACTCTTCCTTTGAAATCTACTTACATGACACTAAATTAGTAAAAAGGAATACATTTGCACAAAGTTAGAAGACATGGAAATAAAGGTATTGTTTCCAAAATTTTATCTAAATAAGATATGCCTTATTTGCAAAATGGAAGACTTATTGATATGGTCTTCAATCCATTTGGAGTACCTTTTCTAAGCTCCCTACTATAATAACAAGCAAAGGCCAACTTTAAATGATGACATTAATAGCAAAAAATTTCTAAAGGCATTTCATCAAACTTTTTATATACAAATATGTTATCAAAAGACTTTACAGTAAATTGATACTTGTGAGCATTCTAAAACTATACGAAGAGTAGGTAACAATCAGAGAGAGAAAGAAAAAACAATTATAAAAGAGATTGAGGCAAGTTGTGAATTTGAATTACATAAGTAGATCTTCTTGTTATCATAAATTTTGGTTCAAATCTTGGTTTGAGAATGGTCAAAATTTGAGATTTTCATCGTTTTTTTTCCATACAAACAACAATGATTGAAGCTTTGTACATGCATGATAATAATTTTAAAGCTAAAAAGAAAAATTAAAAGCAAAAATTGAACAAGCACAAACCAAAAGTGAAATGCCTTAAAAGTGAGTCACATAAGTAAATATTGTTGTCATCATAGATGTTGGTTCAATTCGTTGATTTGAGAACGTTCAAAATTTGAGACTTTCATCATTGTTTCCACAGCAAACAAATGATCCAAGCTTCTCATCTACAAGATAATAACTTCATAACTGAAAAGAAAACCGAAAAACTGAAATTGAATAAAACACAAACCAAAAATGGAAATGACATAAAAGCAAGAAAGGAGGAAACTGCCGTCCGTAAAATTGAGAGGAGGAAACAAAAGCAGTTGAAGGTGGCGAAAGGCGAGATCAAAACTCAATATGAATATGGAGGATAGGGTGCGAAAATGAAATTGGGTGCAACAATGAAAAGGAAACCAAGAATGCGCTTGTGTAATTAAATCCAACACTATATACTAGCCCACAACTAAGTTGGAGGCAATTTACTGTGTATCACAGTTGACTCACAGCTACCCAAAAGAAAATGGCAGGAAAATACTCCCTAAGAGAGTAACATGCGGCAATAAAAATGTAATAGTTAAAGCGCCAAAAAAAAAATAAAACCTTAAATTTGTAGTTAAAAGATATAGAAATTTATAAAATACATAGTTACATGTGTTCTAACATTGAGGTTGTATCTTTTTTAATTAATTATTGTTAATAATAAATGCGAAAAACATAGATATAAAAACAATATATAACACTCTTTTTCACATTGTAATATATATATATATATATATATGTGTGTGTGTGTGTGTGTTACCATCCTTATAAAAATATTTATTTGAAAAAAAAAGGCTTAAGGATAAAACTAGTAGGTTATATACTTAAGAGTTTAAATTTGATCTATTGCTAGTTTAAAATATTTTATATAATTAATGAATGAGAAGAAGATATATCATTAAAAAAATAATAGTGATGAAAAATTTTTAATAGTAATAAAGAAACTTCAACTATTTTTTATTAATGTGATAATACAAAAATAGATGAAATTTAAATCTTATACTTAATCCATTTAAACATGTTTTTGAATATAAATACTCCACTAATGGAAACACACTTCACAACATAAACTTTTTTTTTATTTTTTATCATGTTAAAAAATTATACACAAAATTTTTTGTGAATTCATTAAATATAGAAAAAATTCTATATTTGATTGCAAATAAAAATTATATATTTACCTCTTTTTGTGGATTAAAAAAAGGAAAACAAATAGAGCAAATTTTATTTGAAAGGCTTTCAACTTTCATTTTAAGGTTTATACAAAGGTTTTTTTCATTAAACTTTATTTTTAAAGCTTATCATGTGGTGACTTAAATGATTGTTTTAGAATTCTCAATAATTATAGCATATTTGATAATTAACTGATTATATTAGTAATTAATTAATTATATAATCTATTATTAGTTAATTTAACCTAATGAGCTAGCATTAATTGTTTATACAAAGATATTTAGTATTTATAAAAAAAATATTTGGTAAAAATAATTAGATATTATTAATTATTTATATATAAAATAATATATAAAAATATATATTATTATTTGTTTGAATATTTTTATTTTAATAGTATTTTATATTATAATATATTATTTATCAAATTAAATTTCTTTTTAAAATAAAATATTGTAATTTATTTTATTTATTTTTTTTACCTTTTAACAAATAAATAATTACAACTTTTTAGATAGGGAACTCTTATAATATTCCTATTGATGCAATAATTATTAAATTTTATTTTTAAAAATTTTTAAAATTAAATTTAAAATTTATATGCCTATTGTTGAAAATATTAATTAATTGCACATTTTAAATATAAAAACTTATCTTTTACAAATAACATTGTCCTATTATTTCTTTTTTTTAATATGTATTGTTTTTTAATTTAAAGGATATTATTTGGTAAAAGATTAATTATTTTATCTATAGATTTTCTATTATTCTCTATAAAATAAAATATATGTTCTTTACTTTTTTATACAATTTAACAAAGATATGATTATATTCATATACTTTTTATTATTATGTGTATATTTTAATATGATTTAATACATAATGATAATTATAATTTATTATATATATTAGATTTTTCTTTAAGAATTAAATAATTGTAATTTAAATTTTCTTTATTTTTTAAGGGAAAAAACATACAAAATTGTATAACTATGAACAAAAGTGTCTTTTTCTACCCCAAATGGAAATCCATTGTTTTAAAAGTTAAGATTTCTAACTTTTTTAAAATGACTAATTAAGGGTCAATAAACTAATTAAAACAATTATTTATCAAATATGTAAATCAACTTACTAACTTGGTCAAGTAATATAAATCCACTCAACTTACTAACTTGGTCAAGTAATATAAATCCACTCAAATTAGTTAAAAACTTATTTATCAAACACTTTTTATAGGTTCAATAATTAATTGTGGTTTGATTTCATTTTTTACAAAAATATATATATGTATCAAAAGTAAGATTCAAAATCAAATTTTGAATCTTTATATTCATTGAACTATATTTTATAAATTTGCTCTATAATTTTGTATTTAATTGATAAATTTATATTCAAAGCCTAATTTCAAATCTCATGCATATAATATTTCTGTATTTTTTTAAAAAAGTTAAATTTCTCTTATACTCCTTATAGTTTCACTCAATTTTTAATTAGATCTTTATAGTTTAAAACTTTTAAATTGGATGTTTATACATTTTTAAAATTTTTAATTTGATACACTCTTTTGATGTGATCTAATGATTGTTGATGTTGGCTTTCAATAGCAATTCTTTTTGTATTTAAATGACAAATAGTTTTAAAATAAATGAGAACATATTATAAGATAATTTTATTCCTAGACGAAAATAATAGGCCATTTATTTTTCATTTCATTAACCACTAACACAAAGTTGTCTAGGGGGAGAATTTCTAATAAAATTTACAAGTAAATAGTAGGAAGTATCAGAATAGAAATGAAAAATAAGTACAAAAATCCATTTTAAAACTTTTAAATCATAAAGATTTAATTAGAAATTAAATGATATAACAGAGAGCAGAGAGTAATTTAATTTTTATAAAATATTTTTTAATATTTTTAAACCTTGTCAATAATTAATTATAAATAATAATCTCAATAAAATTGAAAAATTATTCAAAGTAATTTTTATTTTATATGGGATTATAAAAAAAAGGAAACATTAAGATTTGTGCTCATCCTAACCTCATTTTTTTAAGAAATTCTTATATATTTTAATTGTAATATGTATCATTACTTTCGATTAATGAAAAAAATATAATTTTAATTTTAATGCATTGAAAATTGAAAATTGAAAATTGCAATTTCCAGCACGTAATTTTTATAAAATTGATGAGTAACTTTTTTCCCATTGGCTGAAAGTATTAAAAAACATATATTATTATAATTGTAACATTTAAAATTTTTTCCATTTTCTCACCTTTTTATACTTCATGTCCTTATTCTAACAAATACAACAATAAAGAGTCTATTTGTTTGTATTTTCTATTTTTTGTTCTTGAAAACAGTTTTATAAAATAGATTTCAAAAATAATTTTAAAAACAATCAAAATAAGAAAGTGTTTGATAAGTTATTTTAAAAATAATCTTGAATTACATAAATGTCATTAATGAAGTGTGTTTTAGAAATAAAAAATAAAAATAATTTAAAATTATTTTTATTTTCTTATTTTTAAAATATATGTTTTGAAAATAATTTTTAAAATTGAGGAGGGAAAATACTTAAATAAATAAATTTTTTTATTCTTTTATTTTTAAAAACTAAAAACTATTTTTAAAAACACAAATCAAACAGAACAAAAAATTCTATTCTGTCTTTCCAATGTAATATTAAAAGGTAATTTTTTATATATATTATCGGAAGATGTTGTCAAATATAAAATAAGTTGTATATAATAAATTATTTAAAACTTTAATAATAATAATTATTTATTATATTTATAGTCATCCTTGCTGCAAACAAGTCGTCAGAATATCCTGCGTCTCATCAACAACTAAATTTCTCTCCCTACCATATATATGATACAAGTCTCGAGGATGGTAAAATGCTTTGCGTATCAAAGGTGTACACCAAGCCAACTTTGCAACTCTGCAAAATCCATTTGGAGAATCTCTTTGATGTTTACAAATTTTTAATGTTTTTATTTTCTAATAGAAAATTATTATAAATATTAAAAATAAAATTCAAAATTAAATAATGAATTCTTTATATTTATAAGATTAAATTTCATAAATTTATTTAACTATCTTACATTTAATAATAATTCTTAATTTTCATTCAAAATATAATTATGAATCTCATTTTAAATACACGTAATATTATTATTTCCATTAAGAGTTTCTTTATCCTTGATGAATGATGTCATAATCATAATCAGCGTTAACTAATGGTTGGGACTTGGGACCTGCTCTACCATCCCCATTCGAGAAAGACAATCCCCATACCTACACCAACTGATTCAATAAAAGCACTTCATAGCATAGTTTTCTGCACCGGCAATCCAGGAACTGGGCCACATTAAGGGCACATCATTTCTTATTTATCATATTTATAAAATTTATTATTTCTTTTTATATACATTTTAAATATTTAATGAAGCATTAAATATTTTTTTAATTTTATTTTTTTATTAATAAATATTTTATTATTCTACATTCTTAATCCACTTATATTTATTTTATTATATTTATTTTTTTATTTTTAATTAACTTAAACTTTGTATATAAAAAATAATTTTAAAAAATTTATTAAAAATAAATAAATTGAACTATTTTTTTAATATATTAAAAATTGATAAGGAACAAATTGAGTAACTTTAAGATAGTTGAATTTTAACAAAGTATATTATTTAACCATCGATATTTGCGTGGAGTCGAATGCAAAATACTCCATCTGTTTGTTATTATTTATTGAATTTTGAAGAAATTTTTTTATTTTTACCTATCTTTTTAAAATTTTAATAAAATAATACATATTTTTTAATTTTATTCTTCTTTTTTATTAATAAATGCTTCATTATTTAACATTCTTTATTTATTTATATTTATTCTATCATATTTTTCTTTTTAGTTTCAATTATCTTGAACTTTATATATAAAGAGTAATTTTGAATGGTCCATTAAAAATAAAAAAATTAAATTATTTTTTAATATATATAAAATTGGTTAATTATGATAAATGATAAAGAATTGATAGAATATAAAACAAGATTAAAAAATTATAAAATACCCCTTTTAACATAATCAAATTTTATTCTCTTCAATTTTAAAAATTTAGAAATCATTCACTTGGATTAGATAAAACTTAAAATTAACACTCATTGTCAACTTAGTTTACTATTTTATCAAGTTACATGATATTTTTATGAATTTTTTAAACAAAAATTATAATATTATAATATGTTAATTTATTTTGTTATTTTTATATTTAATTTTTACATTATATAATAAATTTAAATTAAATTAATATATATAATTTTAATTCAATACTTGAAAATAAATTGTAAAATTATGTACAGAAAATAAAAAATAAATTAATGTATTATAATATTATAATTTTTGTTTAAAAATTTATAAAAAATTATGAAATATGGAAAAATGATTAATTAAAATAATAATGAGTATTAATTCTAAGTTTTGTGTTATTTAAAGAGGTAATTTTTAAAATAGAAAGAGTTAAAATTCAATTGCATTAAAATTAAAGGAAATATTTTACATTTTCACTGATCGAACAAAATGGATAAAAAAAAAAGGGTATGTAGTCCAATTGATGCAGTAATACTTCATGCTATTGAAAATAATTTTCTTTTAACATCCAATTTTCGAATTCAAAACGTTTTTAAATAACCCGTCTCACTTACCATTAAAAACATGTATATCTTGTTAGGAGAAATATTTTTGGGATGGTGGATGATCTGTCAAAGCGCACCCATATAAATCAAGATCAAAAAAGCATAATTATAATTTCTACTACTTCTAATATTGAAAAATTTCTCGGATGAATGCAAAGATATGGAAAGTATGGTGCTATCATTTACGATAAAAAAAAGCATACAAAATAAGACCTAGAGGATATAGTATGCTTCTGCAAAAAATATTTTTTTATAAAATATAATTATAAAATATTAAAATAATAAAAAATATTTTACTTATTTAATATTAAATATAAAAAATTTGAAAAAAATAATTTCTCTAATTTTAAGAAAAATTTACTTTTTTTATTATTATACTTTTAGATATTATATTTTTTAACCACTAATACGAGTAACATGTAAATCTTTCACAATGATATTTTTTTATAAAAAATATTTTTTAATAAAACGAATAGAATTGGTATTTGAGCAATCTTGGCTTTCAATATAAATAATCTCACAAAAAGAATAAGAGCAAATTATGGAGTCTCACGAAGTTATAAATACAAACTCCCTCACTTTTTTCTTCTCACACACAAACCTTGCATAATAAAAAAGATGATAAAATTAGTTTAATCATAATATTAAATATTAAAATTTATCTAATTTAATCATAATTCTATTTTATCAAAATTCAAAGTTGAATATGAAGAACTAAATAGAATTTATCCTATTTTTATTAAAATAGGATTTGTGTCAACATGTATTATTATTTTTTAGTGACACATTCACGACATCCATTAAGGATTCCATTTTCTCCTGTCTTTTTTTTTTTCCCTGATTTTTTAATGCTTTATATTTCTTTTGGAACAAAGAAAAACAAGAATCTTTAAATTTTTATCATGTTAAATTATATTAATTTCTGAAAAAGAAAAGACATATTTTATGTTGCTTGGGCTCATAATATACATACAATTTGACGAAAACAATTTTGTCATATTGAAAAATTGAGTGGCCAACCGAACAAGAAGTAAAGTATTTCATCTCTCAACCCCACCACCATAATAAATCTTCCCTAACTTGTCAACCCCTCTCTTTATTTGCGTTAAGGATCCTACCATAAGATTATGTTTGTTGTTATTAGGAAACCAATTGTATTTTACTCTTTGCATCGTCATAGTGGTTTATGATGTGGGACTGTGGCAGAGCCAAACGTAAGAATTTTTTTTTTTTAATCACAGAAACGTGAGAGTTAATAGGATAAGTGTATAATTTGGTGGGATAAAATTTAAAATTTAGGGAGAATATTCATATAATTATCGATAAGATGTTAAGAAAATTAGCAAGGCACATGCCTCATAGAATATTTGTAATACGATCATTGTAATATTTGTATAGATACGTGAAACCTCTTCCCAGTAATAATTATATTTTGCAACAATTTTTTTTTTTATATTTCAACTATAATAAGTGTCATTATTCTTGGAGGGAAGTCGGTTCTTAGTAATTTATAAAGAAATAAAATTTTCTTACAAAAAATATCTTTCAAAAAATAAATGAATCACTCTTCATTTATTTTGGTAAAAAATATTTTTCATATGAATATAATTATTAATTATCAATATAGTGAAATATGATTAATATATTCAATGATAAATATAATAAAATTAATAGAAGATGTTTTTTAAATAGAAAATTATTTCCTCTACTATTATAACTATAAAAATTATTTTTCAATTATAAAATATGAAAATACATAATATTCTTTTATTTATATAAAATAAAATAAAATTCTCTTATAAAAATTATTTAAAAAAAACCAATTGACCCTTAGAGTAAGAACGCCTACTATTACTAGAACAATCTCCACAATCTCATAATATATATAACTGAACCTTGTTGGATTCCCATAAGTGATAATTTTTTTTGTGAAAAATTAAACTTTTAAGAAAATAACTTACTATAAAAATTTCTTGAAAAATATTTAAAATTGTTTGATTGACATATAAAAAATAACACATCTTAAAAAGTAATTTTTTATATTTTGTTTAATTTAACTTTGAATATTTTAAAAAGTATTAATAAAATAATTATTATATTTTTAATATTATTATAATATAAACTCATAAATTTTAATTATTATTAATTAAATTTAGTAAAAAAATTTATTATTATATCTATAAATACTATAAGAAGTAAAATTTATTTACAGAAAGGTAAGTAAGTAATTTCTCATATTTTGTAAGAATTGAAACTTTTTAAAAAAAATTATTTTTTAATTTCTTAGATAATGATCAATTAAATAATTTATTTTACTGCTATTTTTTAAAAAATAAATTTTTTTTATATTATTGAGGGGAATTAAAGTATCCCTTCAAATCAAAGTTTGTGGCAATCCCTTCCCTCCGCGGGGCAGAGGTCCATGCCTAAAGCTGCAGGCTTGCAATTGTTTAGCTGAAAACATAAACATGTGAATTTAATGATGTTCATTAATATAATGGATTGGAAGGACCATGTCAATTTTTCAAAACAAGGAGCCAACCTGAAACATTTGATACAAATTCAAGTGGGGCTCAATGTTGGACATATGATTCATTACTATCATCGGGAATTGTATCTCTGTCATATTGTGACTATTTATTGTAATAAACTTATTTTTACATCTAAAATGGATATGATAATATCCTAATGTAATAATATATATGTCATAAAAATAAATTTTAAAATTAAATTTTAAATATAAATTAATGTCTATTATTAAATAGAAAATAGTTGAATAAATTTATAAAATTTAATTTAATAAATATAAAAAATTTAAAATTTAATTTTAAATCTGATATTGAATACATAATATTTTTTTATTTTCAATAAATTTTACAATATGATACAATGTTTTATGCAAGGATGTGAGGGTGAAGTGAAATATAAAATATGAACATAATAAAAAAAAATGGTCTTACAATGATGGAAGAGGTTAAACTCTACAATTATGAGTAACAAAATAAGATTAATCCAACTAAAATTTCGGGGCCTTATTGTGAGAAATTATGTTATATTCCTGAACTAAAGAGTAATGACACATTCATTTATAACAGGAAGTCGTTATATGCGATGCATTTTAAATATAAATGTCGAACTCAATTTTACTTGCTAATAGATAAAGATTTAAATTTTGAAGATGGTATTTATTAGGTAGAGAAAAATCCATTATTAATTTAATTTCCAAAATAATTCCTTCCACATGATGTCTCAAGAAAAAAAAAATACAACACGACTATATGCACGTATCAAATACATGTTTATATCTCCTGATTTTCCTTTTTAATGTTTTCTTACACAGTTTTAACACACCTCTAACATGGAAGCAACAAAGTTGAAGCTTTCTCAAGTAAATCACTCAAAATAAGCATATTTTGAATAGAGGACTTATTAAAAAAAAAAGGGAAAAAAGAGAAGTTAGTGTGTTTAGAAAAATATGGAAGGTCAATTAGTTAAAAAGAATCATAATGTTAACCAAATTAGTCGATAGAAATAGAAATAAAGAAAATTTAGAACGAAAGGGATAAAAAAATTGAGTACTAGATTGATAATGACCTTTGTCGATGTCTCCCATCTTAAGGATCATTCAATGAGACCGACGTACCAACCAACAAAGAGCTAAACATTAGTTGCTAACCTCCGTTTTCTAACAAAGGGGTTGAATTTATGGCACGTGAGTTGAAGCAAAAAGACAAAGCATTTCAAAGAAAATTTGGTCATTAGTTCCTTAAATCACAAACGTAGCAACGACAAATGGCACTTCATGTGATGGGAAGTCACAGCTAACCAAAGAAAAATTTGAAACTTTCGTTATATATTCAAGTATTCCTTCGAAGGGAATCACTTACTCAAGCCCTGTTTACACCCCCTCTTCCTCATCTTCTTCTTCCACAGGCACTTCCTCCATCTTTTGTGTCCAACTCTCTTTGCCTCACCAAGTGCTCGATGAATTGCCGCAAAGAAGCGTAGAGGGATTTATAGTTGGAAGCTACGAGGTGCCTCTCCTCTCATTCTCCTCTGTGTTTGTGCATGTGGTTGAGCCTATACAGTTAGCAATTTATATATTCTGCATGCAGTTTTTATATGTGTTCCTCTCTCCATGACAGGTTGACAAACAAAAGGAAATTAACAATCAAGGCTGCAATATTCCTTGAAAGATTTTTGAGGTTTGGCAGGTAAATTTCTTATTTAGCATTCATAAGATGCAACTAGGACTTTGGTACAGGCCATGTTTCACTGTCTTCTCAATTTTAAGCATATAAAAAAAGGCTTAATTGTTTGCGAAATATGGTAGCTAGCTAGGAGTAGCTTCTAGCTTCTTGCCTACTTTAGCATATCAGATAGCTTAGTTTTGACTACTGAAGATCGCATCGCAGTATCAATTTCTATTCATAAATATTTCTTATTTAAAAAAATAAAAATATTTTAGGAGTAAGATAGGTGTTGCGTGATAAGGGAAGGATCTGTTATTGATATTTATGAGAACATATAATAATATATACAATTTGTCTTATTCTTTAAAATCATTAAGATTAAGTTTAAATCTACAAATAATTGAAAATAATGAATTTCACTAATTATAAAATTAGCATTTAACTCCATGAGTTTTTAACAAGAAATTTATCACGGAGTATTTCAAATTTTACCAATCTTAAAATATAGTCTTACTAGACCTAAGATAGGATGTATATATATATATATATATATATATGAGGGTCCACAAATCATTGTTTCCTTCTTTACTCCCAACATAAGCCTGGCCTCTTGAAGTAAGTTTTTTTATGAATTAAATTTTTTTATGCATTGAGTATTTAATCATTTATACTAAATTTTATGTTTTTTAAATAAAAATATTCAATTTAATTATTTATAATTCATTAATAAATTTAAGTTGTTTATATATAAAATTTTATTCAATAATCGGTGGAATTGTCCCTCCCAATATTACATCACCAAAGAAAATTTGGGACGAAGGTCAAGGTGCTAGATGGTCCCAAAGTGCTCTAGCTGTAGCTAGAGAAACATGTGAACAAGTCAAGGGCTTAAGGCTTTTGTTTGTATTGGCCCTTTTGACTAACTTAGCTTAATGAGAGCAGCGGCTCTAACATTGTGGCGTTGCAGTTGCAGCCTCGCTTTGATGCACATGTGATGCTGCAGTTCATAAAAAAATAAAAAAAAGCAACCTTTGCAAAAACATTCATACCACAAAATTACCCCACAAAACGCCAAATCTCCGATCCCCAATATTACTAAATAACCGACATATGCTTAAATGGGCTTGCACGCACTTCAATTTAGAAATTCCATCGGATGAGGATCCTATGCAATAAATGCAGGGGGGAGTTGCTGCATGCGTCCCGCATTTGTGTACAGTTCACACAAATTTTTCATAATAATATTTTTTTTATTCTCCTATTTTATTTTCTTCGTTTGCATCTGAAAAAATTGGATTTTATTCTATATGTACACCCTCTATATTTTTATTTGATATCATGATTAGAATTCTCACTAACTAGGCATGAGTCCAATACTTAATTATTATAGTTTAAAAAAAATGTTTAAATGCCTTCTTGAAAACTTTCAATAATCAACAATAATTCTAAGAATAACCTATTTTTAATTGAGTTATAAATTAAGAAATCTTAAAATTCATATTTATGTTATCCTCATTTTTTTCTTTGGTCTTAATTCCCCTTCTTCTAACCGTAATAAAAAAGGGAATTTGGTTACTCTTTTTTTCCTATTATTATCTTTTTTTTAATAATTTACAGTGAATATTATTCTGTATAACATTTAAATAAAATATTTTATATATAATCAATTATTAATTGACATCATTATATATAAATTATATATAATTATTTATTTTAAAATTAAATATTTTAATTAATTTTTTTGTGAATAATCAAATATAATGAATAATTATCCTAAAAATTAGAATATTAATCAATTATTTTGCGCCTCCAGATAATTATTTCCACCGCTGTGCTAAATAAGCTACTTCTATAATAGGCTGTAGGGAACTCACGTTTAACTTAAAAATAGTTTAAGCTTTTCTCAAATTTTTTTAGCCTCGCACAAATGTGTGGCCCTCAACGCTATTCACCCTGCGGATCCACCAATTCCCCGCAAGCAAACTTTGAAAAGATGGCCAGCGAAACTAGCCATTAGAGCAAGTCAACTCGGGTGCTCCGTAAGGATTGTAGGGTTGATTTGGTTTGCAAAGGTAGCAAGTGTAATTTAATTATAAGTAAAATTTTCCTAAATCAACTGGTTGGCTATTATCCGTAAAAATGAAAGAAGTAAATTTTTTTACAGTTTTATTTTTAATAAAATATGAGAAGTTACTTATATATTTATTTTCCATAAGAAATTTTTTTCATATTTTTTATAAATAGAAATATTAAATTCTTCATATTTAATTTAACTAACAATTATCCTAATCTTTTATTATCATTATTTAAAAATTATAATATAGATAATTTTATTAATTATAAAATATAAATACATTTGTTAATTATATAAAATTATATTAAATAAATATTAAAATATAGTTGTTTTTTATTTTTCTTCATTTAAATCATATTCCATTTTAATTATGTTAAAATAAATTAAGATATATATATATATATATATATATATATAATATATATATATAAGACATCTAAATTTTTTTACATAAATTTATTTTTATAGTAAATTAAAAAATTAAAATTATCAATTTAAAAAATATAATAGAAATAAAAATTAGTAACATGATTTCAAAAAAATATAATTAGAAATAATTAAAATCTATCCATACTTCTCATTTTTATATCAATTTTGAAAGATATATTAATTATTTTAATAATATTTCCTAGAAAGTTCACAATTAGATAAAAAAATAAGAAGTTAATTTTTAAAAAGTGTCAATTCCTTAATACAAATAAATAATTTTGAATACTTCTCAAGAAATTTATAAAAAATTTTATGCCTTAGGAAATTTAACTTTCCACAAAAATTGACTTCTTACATGAATCAAATGACTCTAATATCAACTTGATAAAGATCACTTAATTAATGAGTGAGCTTGAATATAAAATTAGATCAATTTGAGACAATTATTAAATTATTAAATGATAACAAATATATAATTAGTATAAAACTTGCACTTGTAAGTTTTTTTTAATTATTGATTTGAAAGTCTATTATGTAATAAAAACCTTCAATATAATAATAATTAAATTAGACATTAGACATTGTTGTTAAGATGAAAAAATTAAATACTAAGGTTCTATATTAAAATTTCATGTTTTAAAAAATTGTTTATGTTTCTTTTTATCCGTTGTTGTTTTGAAAGAAAAAAATATTTCTATTTGTTTGTTACTTTACAATTCCTACGAAATATACATTAATTTTTTTCCAATTCTTTCATTTTTATAGTTAGGGAGAGAATAGTGAAAAGAAAATAATAATAAAAAGAGATAAAGGATAATTTTTAAAAAATTGTACCTTCATATAATAAAAACTATTTAATAGCTTTTTTAATTCTTATACAATAATTTTAAATAACAAATATTAAAAAATAGAAGAAGTAATATATGCATCTCATTCTAAATAGCATAAGTTTAACTGCATCTAAGATCATTACTTATTTACCAATATACATGAATTTATTGATTGAAGAACTTAAATTCAAACTTTCTGATGACGATGATGATGGTAAATCAATTTAAATAAGTTTTGTTGTCTGAATCCATCTAACAATCTCTAAAAAAGATTTTTTTTTACCACTAACAAATACTATTTCCTTAACATAAGCAAGTTTTGTATTTAAAATTAAATACTAATAAAGCCCCATCTGGGCAATTGAATTCCCTACTTCTTTATGGAAACCGATAAAGTACTCTCTTTATCTATTTATTTTTTGGGGGGTAGGTACAAGATCAAGGACAGTATTTCTCTGTTTTAAATGCATTAAGCAGGGAATTTGATGACATGTGCCTCATGATTCCCACTCGCTCCTCGTGTCTTCTACTGCACAATATATATTTTTTGGTACAATTTTAAATCAGAATATGGAAATAATATATAACTAGGTTTCAATTATTTAATAGCTGATTTAGCCAAGAGGGAAAATAATGAATTCAGTACATATATTAAAAGGATCTTAGACATGATTGTTTAGACAATATTTTATTTTTGTTACTTGCCAATGCATTATCTATATCAAAAGCTGCCCTTAAAACAAAAATACTTCATCCTTTATGCCTTTAGATTTGAATGAATTGATTTGCTTCCACTACCCATATTTATTTATGAATCTCATTAGAGATTTCCTTTCTTTTTCCCCATCTTCAATTTTCGAAAGTTTTTTTCTTTATATCAAGTATGTACACACCACTATAAGAAAAATTAGTCCTAATCGTACGACTATCCCAATTAAATAGAATTGTTGGTGCAGTTAAATCTAATGTTACTTCTAATTCTCTTTTGATTTAAATTCAAAATCTTTGATATTTATCAAATGACTTGCAATTTTTGTTATTAAAAAAATTATTCCTTATATTTACAAAAACAACTTGTAAATTTATTGAATGTACAACCAATTCTTGTGCAATAAATATTCACTGCATGCTTTAACTAGGATAACAATTTAACCCTTATCCAACTAGTATCCTTAATTTTTATCCGGGAATATGGATATGAGGCATTGAAAATAAATATGGACATCGATAAAGAAATTTTTACAAAGATTTTATTGGATATAGAAATTATACCATCCAATCCTACTCATATTCATATTATACAATATATAATAATATATATTTATATATAAATTTGATATATAATATAAAGAAGATCTAAAATTATGTATATAATCAGTTGATTTAAATATAAAAAATTTTTAAGATAAATTTTAATAAAAATTATATTATTGTTTATTGTATTAGTATTATTAAAATTTTTAAGTAATTATTATTTTATTAAAAATAATAAAATATAAATAAATTATAATTGAATAAATATGATAAAAATAATTCAATATATTTAATTTTATTAAAAAAATATAATATAATATAAATAAATATGAATCACATAAATAAAATGAAAAAATCGAAGCAAGTGCAAAAATTCGGATATTTAACAAAAATGAAAATGAATATCGAAAATTTTACTTATATAAATATGGGAATAGGAAAGGAGAAAATATTTTAAAATAAATATAAAGATCTTAATTTTCTACACGTGTTCTCCCATTACTATTTCTACCACCAACAAATACCCGAAAGTCTTATCTCTTGCTTTCGTAATCTTCGATCCACCAGAAATTGAAAGTTTCTGATAATCTTTAGCTTCAATGAAAGGTCCATATTCCATAGAATTTTCCAAGTAGCAATTGCTTGTAGGAGATATTTCATAAATTATATTGTCACACAAAAGGAATAGCAGGGACCCATTGCCCAAAGGGTCATTCCTATGCATCTAAGAGAACCCAAAATTTAAAACATCAATTCTTTTCAGAAATATAAGTAAAGAGAAGATTGACATTTTGCCTAATCATTTCTTAACCAAATTACATTTAATTTTTTTAATTTAATTTAATTACATTCTGCTTAATTATTTTTTGAGTAAATTATACTTATCTGCTTTGTGATTTAACTTAATTATATTTATATTTTTTATTTTTATAAATAATACTCACCTTCAATATTTTTTAAAGAAAAAAGAATGAGTGTATATTTAAAATAAAATAGAAGAAATGTAAATGTATATAAAAAAAGAAGTTAATACATAATTTAAAAAAATGAAATATAAGTGTAATTATATTAAGTTTAAAAAAAGTGAGTATTATTTAATCGGATTTCTTTACACATAGGGGCAATGAATGAGATGGCAGCTACTTGCCCTTAAAGCTAAATGCAAGACAAAGTGAAAAATGTAATCAAACTTGCACTTGAAATCAAGTATACTTGTTTTAATGGATACACACTTTATAATTCACCAACCCAATAAAAAATTAGAAGATTTCTCCATTGTTTTAATTTCTTGGAACATTGACACTCTACCAAACTAAAACTTTCACCTTAGAAGACAATTTTATCATTGTAATACATATTTAAATTGATTTTTTAGAGTTCAAATTTGATAGTTAACCACAGGAAATATTAACATCGCTGAATTTATTAAATTATTATGTGTAAATAAATATAATTATAGTAGTAAAAAAAAATACATCAACATATTTTATTTGGTTAAAAAATATACCTTGTTTTCTAAGATTGCCTTTATATGGAAGAACTTATAATCGAAGTCTTGGTCCCAACCTGCACGAACAAAAAAAACCCAAGAACTCAAACGCGGCCCTCCTTTGGGACCCAATGCCACGAGCAATTTGGTCATAATACAGCAATCATCATACATATACTCAAGCATTTGTTTCTATGTGGCCTAATTGGACCCCATTTGTAACTGCTGTCATGCCTTGCTAAAAGTGCACTTTGTTAAAAAAAAAATCAATCATTTTTTTCATTGATACAATAATCAAAGTGATGCACAGTAATTTTGTCAAACAATTATCTTAATATATTTAAGATATTTTGATATTTTTTGAATTATTTATCGTTTTCACTTTTACATTAAACTCCATTGAAAAACTCACACTTCTTCATGAAATAATGTGATATAGTGAATTTTAAGGTGCCCCTAGAGATTTGGTGTCTGGGATGGTGTGGCAAAATACAAATCACTGGATGAGATTACTAAATCAATACTAAGATTTTTGTAATCTCGTTCAATGACTTATATTTTGCCACACCACCCCAAACACCAAACCCTTAAGGGCGCCATAACAAGCACCATGTGATATTTGACACATATTTTTAATATAAATCAAAATTTATTCATACCTTAATAATTCAAAATATATTAAAAAAATGAGATGTCTTAAAATATTTTTTTATATTAACAGCGAAGAGTTCGAACAACTTTTAATATACTTCTCACCACTAAATATAATTATTATTCAGTGACCTTATGTTTTAAAGAATCATTACCATCAAATGGGAAGATTTTATTTTCCCCTTTTGAATTATAATGCTTTATCAGAGTTGCCTTCCAACGCATTTTTATTATTAGTATATGAGGGAGGAAAACAAATGTATTATCATTAGTTAAAAACAAAATAAAATTCACAAAAAAATAAAAATAAAAAGTTGGCCATCAAAATATTCATTTTCTCTCTCCACGGAGAAGAAAAAATATCAGTCAAGAATCTTAAGATGCAGATGCCAAGCTATGATAAGGTCAGCAAGAGCATATCGTACAAGACAGAAGGACAAAGGAATTTTCTACAGACTTTTCTAGGGTCCAATTCAATTGTGGGTCACTGGGTCCTGGGCGTGGGGGGAGGGTGGGGTGACCACAACAAGCATCAATCAAGCCTTCCTTGTCTAAGCCGATTTGGTAATTTTTCAGTCAATTTGCAGCTGAAGAAGATGAATCAACGCCAGCCAGTCATTAAGTTGGCACATGAGGGTCATTAAGGTCGAAGCTGCTCATCACTGGCTGCCCCATTCTATCATTGATTGATTCTCTCACTATTTCAACGCAAGCAGCATCAAGCTTCTATCTTTTTCTGCTACAAAACCACTGGGTCTGGCAGCGTTAATTCTTACGAACATCGGAGTTTTACAAACACAGAGTTGCTGCTTTACCACTTTTTTTTCTGCCATTCTGTCCGACCCCATTTCACGAATTGGAGATATGAAGCAAGGGACGCCGCCGTCATCATCGCCGCCGCCGTCGTCAGCTTCAACGGCTATAGCAAAGGGTGTGTGCAAGCACAATGACAAGACCCAGCTGAGTTCAACACCATCTCGGTTCAGAACTTCTTCTAAGGCGAAAGAATTTCCAAAATCACCAGAATTTGTTAATGGTGTTTCATTAAGAGCTAAGTCTGTGCCACCAGACCTGAAGAACAATTCAAAGGCTAAAAGGGCAATTTTGAACAAGCCTAAATCCAATGAAGAAGTTGTGGGGTCTCAAAAGGTTAGAGAAGTTGAGGAGGCTAAGGTTGTGGGTCGTTTTGGGAGTCGTCAGGCTGTGGAAGGTGTCAAGAGAAATGAAGATGACCCAAATGGGAGGAAGAAAGAATTGCAGGAGAAGCTTGAGTTGAATGAGAATTTGATTCACAATTTGCAGTGTGAAGTTGTGGCCTTGAAAGCTGAATTGGAGAAAGTTAAGAGATTGAATGTGGAGTTGGAATCACAGAACAAGAAGCTCAGCGAGGATCTTTCTGCTGCTGAGGCCAAGATTGTAGCGGTTAGTAGCCATGAAAAGGTAAATTTCTGAATATGAATTGGTTTACTTGCAGTAGTTTGCATAAAATGCTTGTTACCCATGGTGGCGTGCCCTCGCATTGTACTCACATCTATGAGACAAGGGCACCCGCAGTCTCACGCCTCTTTCACGCGGGAGTTCAGTGTGAAACATGTACGTGCAATTAGCATAACTCAATTTGCTCCGACTCTGGAGAACCGGAATGTTCTTAAATCTTATAATTTCATCAACCATTGTTTGATTGGGTTATCCTAAGTGTATGATGATAGAAAATTGAACACATTATCTGTTGCTAGGCATAAAGTAATTTATCACCCATTGTTTCTTTAGGAATTAATCTGTATTTTATCTTACAAGGAACCGATTGGAGAGTACCAAAGCCCCAAATTTAAGGACATACAGAAACTCATTGCTAACAAGTTGGAACTCTCAAAAGTCAGGAAGGAAGTTAAAAGTGAAGTAATTTTTGTTAGAGGTCCAACTTCATTACCAGCAGCAATACAAACAATTTCAGATGCTGCAAGTGTAGGGAGAAAACCGACACCAAATCCATCTCTGCCGCCGCCACCTCCACCACCACTACCACCAGCTATTCCATCACGGCCTTTAGCAAAAGCAGCTAACACGCAAAAGGCTCCTGCACTTGTCGATTTGTTTCAGTCACTAAAGAAGTTTGATGGCGGGAGAGATTTAAAGGGATCCAGGAACCATCAGAAACCAGTAGCTATTAGTGCACACAGCAGCATTGTTGGAGAAATTCAAAATCGTTCAGCTCATCTTTTAGCTGTAAGTAATTCCTTTTTCGCATTCAATTGGTTTGGTTAGGTTTCTGCTGCCTCCTTTAACTTCAATGTACTGTATTGTCAATGGGTAACTATCGTTTCCAGATAAGGACAGACATTGAAACAAAAGGAGAGTTCATTAATGGCCTGATAAAAAAAGTGGTAGATGCTGCTTATATGGATATTGAAGATGTCCTCAAGTTTGTAGATTGGCTTGATGGTGAACTCTCATCATTGGTAAGTTTCTATGGAATTATTAATCTAGTGGACCAATTATTGATGACATCGGTAGGTCTCAGCTTATTACCTAAGTAGCTTCATTTGGGTATCAAACTGTATATAAACCATAGCTTCAAAAGTAAATGGAACAATTTTACATGATTTGTTGGAAGATACAGGTTGCTTTCAAATTGCAATCCTACTTGTGTTTGAGTGATTCAAGGGAACCATATCTTGATGGCAAGTTTTAAACCAGTTTATTAATAGCTTCTTATCTTGTCTTCTACAGGCTGATGAACGGGCTGTCTTGAAGCATTTTAATTGGCCTGAGAGAAAAGCTGATGCCTTGAGAGAAGCTGCAGTTGAGTATCGTGAACTTAAATTGTTAGAACTGGAGATTTCTTCCTACAAGGATGACCCTCATATTCCATGTGGAGCTGCCTTGAAAAAGATGGCCATCTTATTAGACAAGTAAGAAATATATCATGATAATGCACTTATGTGAAATAGTCTATAGATTTACTAGTGATGTTGCTGATTATCTCAATTATAGGTCTGAACGAAGCATACAAAGGCTAATCAAGCTGAGAAGTTCTGTCATGCGTTTATATCAAGACTACAAAATTCCAACTTCTTGGATGCTTGATTCAGGAATCATGAGCAAGGTAATCTTTCTTGATGTGTGCATAAGAGAACAGTAACCAAACACGGACAAATTCTATTGTCCAACACTCAGTTTTAATCATTACCATTTTCACATATTTATATTCAACTCATCATGATAATAACTGCAGTTTTTTTGGAAACCAAGATGCCTGTTTTCTTAATCTAGCTGCCTCGTCTACCAAGTAGATAGCTTAAGAGTTACCCGGCCGGGTTTTGGACTAAGGAATAGGTTGCAATGTGGGGTTTTCATTTTGCACGAGTCCCTTTTTCAATTTCTACTACAGGCTTTTTGCCCTCTAAAATCTTCTACCTGATTTGATGAGTACTTTACGATCTCTGCAGATAAAGCAGGCTTCGATGACTTTAGTCAAGATGTACATGAAAAGAGTGACAACGGAGCTTGAATCCATTCGGAACTCAGACAGAGAATCCTGTCAGGAATCGCTTCTGCTTCAGGGCGTCCATTTCGCATACAGGGCTCATCAGGTAACTGCAGAAGTTATGGTCACCCCACAACTCTAATACCTGTTACTTGTTGTAAAATGCCAGCAATAGGTTAGCAGAACACAATATTTCATTCGAGCCTACCATATAAAAGGTTCTATGCTGCTGATCCTCTGTTTTATCTGATCTGAACTGATCTGAACATAAGATATATGTTAGATTCCTGGTATTAGCCAAGATAAACCAGAGAAATTCTTGCATTACGTGAAATCAACTACAAACGGACCCATGTAATCGGATCAGATGCTTTTGCTTAATTAATGTACGTGTCAGTTTGTTGCTAGTTCCACGCAATGCATGATATATACCTAATAATTTCTCGATAAACAGTATTGTATCTCACAATTTCTTGCACATATCACACCAAATCTTATGGTTTCATTTCTGCAGTTTGCAGGAGGTCTGGACTCGGAAACTCTCTGCGCTTTTGAAGAAATAAGGCAACGCATGCCGCTACACATGGCAGGATGTCGAGAACTTTTGGCCGGCATACCATCATCATGAGTTGAAAGAACTGGCAGTCCGAGCATTCATTATTCTTTTTCTTATGGATCTCCATCGGTGCATGCTTCCAAGAACACAAACTTTTTGAAGAGAGTAACAAAAAAGGGTGTAGTTAAGTGAAGAGAGTTAATTGGATACAAACAAGCGAGCAGCTTCCAGTCTGATGAAGTCGGAGCGAATGCCTTTCAATTTTAGGATTTCTTTGGGCGTTTTCGGTTGCTATAAAAGGAAAGCTTTGCCACGTTTAGCTATGTAGTTTACATTTACTGAATTATGTAATTATTGTCAGTCATGTTAAATGTCAAAATAAATTCGGACTAAATAGTCTTCCTGCTCGTAAATTAGAATCCCTTCCTTCCGCAAGTTCGTTGTGCGAGGACATTCAAACAAAATTCGTTTCTTTCTTCTTCTTTTTTCCCCCTCGTTAGAGGGGGAGGGTGAAGGGGGTAGCTCAAACCTAAAAATTCATGAATAATATCCAAGTCTTTCAACATTTTCCGTTTATTCAAACATTTAAAAGATTAATGATGATGATGATGATGATGAAGCGGTGAGGATCACAACCTAGCCCGGTTCATAATATGCTCACAAATAATATAAAATGTATTGTGAACATTTTATCTACTTTAAGTTAAATTTTTGGTTTAAATCTAACACTTTGAATTCAATTGGTTTCCTAAATTGAAAGTTCAGTTTTGCTTGAAAATAATTGATTATGTAATCAATTACTATAGTTTAGATTATGATGAAGATAATTGATTATTTGAATTTAAGTTTGGTTCTATCAAATTGTAATTGATTGTTTGAATTCACAATTTTGTCTAGTGGTAATTAATTATCTACAATTTTGTCTAGTAATAATCAATTACATCATGAAATTTTATAATATTTTCATAAAATACATAGTTTATCTACTACTTTTGACTTCCCATCTCACCCATAATATAAAATTTATCAATCAAATCACCATGTTTTATTACAATGGCATCACATCATTCATATCCAATAGAAAATTTCATGAATCAAGCCATTTCTAACACAAACCTATCTTTAGATCATTCCAAGCCCTATCTCATAAAAATGCAATTTCCTTAATAGAAAGTTAGAGATTTAGATAAGGTGTTACTCATAATCATTGGAGGATGAAATTTGAAGTAACAGTTGAAATAAATTAAGTTTTGAAATATCAAAAGCAAGAAATTTTAGATTAGGGCACAATTCTTCCAAACTCCACTCAACTAACACCAATTTGGTTTTTTTGTTAGGGAAGGGTAATAGAAGATATCAAGCTATGAGACTCATAAAAGATTAATGGTATGGAGATTGCTTAACTTGATGAATGGATAAGGAGGTTTGTTATCTTTTTGGTTGATAGGTGCTAAGGCTTGAAGGATGAAATATGAGGAAATAAAGAAAGGTGAGGGTGTTTTGAATGGAGGAGTTGAAGAGTAGAAGTGGCAATTTATAATATGATACGATAACTTAATATGAATACGACATAGTTATACAAGTTTAAGTTAACACTTCAACTTGTTTAAGGATTTATATTAAATTTTTAATAATATTATTTAAGAAATAATTAATAATTAAACTATAAATAAGCATATATAATAAAAATATAAAATTTCTATTTTAATAAAATGATAATAAAAGTTTAAAATAGTATTTTAATAATAATTAAAAATATTTTTATGAAAAAATTAAGTAATTATATTTAACAAATGACTTTATAATATAAATTTTATTAATTAAAATTATTAAACAAGGGTTAGACAGGTGACCTATTTTGACACATTTAATAAACAGGTTTATTTAAATGATACAAATTTTCACCCTTACTAAAGAGGGTAAAGTGAGAATTATGTAGCCTTTATCATATTTTTTTTCCTTATTTGAAATTTTTATAATTAAGTTTATTTAAACATTCCTTTTTCTTTACTATAATACCACTTATAAATGCCTCCATAATATAATAGACTTTCAAAGCTTTTAATATATTGTTTCAAATAAATGAAAAATTAAAAATTCTAATATTTTAGTATCCTTCCATTTCTAAATCTCTTTAATACAAAATTAATAATTGAAAATATGAACTTTTGATTCTAAAAATTGTACCACTACTATACCGAATATTAATTTTCTACATAACAACACATGATTTTGACAATGTTAACTTCTTAATTTTCAAAAATTTTATCGCTCAATGACATAAATAGCCATTTTTTAATACTATATTTCTAAAAATTATTTTAATGTCAAATGTAATTGACATTAAATCGTAGAATAAAAAATCAAAATTAAAATAATATATGAAAACATTTAAATCTCTTTGTGTCTTCTGATCAGTCTTATCCCTTTACAAACCTAACATTATTTTTCTAAAGTATGCTTTATCCACTCATAAATATTTTTGTGGATCCAATACTATATCATATCATCATCTAATTCTATCTCCCTCTAATCACATATCAAATCATAAACATATCTCAATCTAGGATTTCATCATCCACATTACACATGAACACATTTATAGGGTAAATTTCATTATCGGAATCACGTATAATCACATTAATAAAGTGCTTACATCCATTCATAAACTATATATCTTTTTAATATCATTATATTTTATAACACATTTAAAGCTAGAAATAGCATAGACCTAATCAATGATGGCAATTGACTATGTGCATTTAAAACACAATTTTGGAAGTTATAATCGATTAATCTCATCTAGAAGCAAAAAGTTTGATAATAGTTAGCTATAGTCCCCTTAAGAGAAATTCTTAAGGTTATAATCAATTATAGTAGTTAACTATTGGCATATAAAACCTAAACTTATGGTAATAGTTGAATATAAACTTTCTAGGAACAAATCCTAAGGTCATAGTTGATTATAATAATCAATTATGATTTAAGTTTTCTAACTTCCTTTATGTTTTTACTATTTAAATGATCATTTTTCTTAATTCACCAACAAACACAAACATAAACCTAGATTTCATTGTCAGTCAAGTTTTCATACTTATATTTAAACCATTTGTAACCATAAATGCAATCAAAAATTAAGTTTCATAACATTTCATTAAGTTCTAACCAATCACTATTCTAATATATTATCATGACCTAACCCCAAGATGCATGACTGGAGTAGCAAGTTACCATCAGTAACTCGCTACTAATTTTACTAAATGAAAATGCAACTATATTAAAAGTGTTTTATAACATTCTAGTCCTTAATAAAGTTATGTATGCCTAATGATAAAAAGGTAGAATGATATAATTACATTATATATTGAACAAGAATATATACATCTAATTATCCCAATTGTCTAATAATACACCCTAATGTCAAAATACTCGAATGAGTCCACTTCCCTTCCAACAGACAGCAGTTAAGTATATAAAAGAAAGATTCCTTATAAAAAGAAAAGAGGATAGAAGCAAGAAATAGAAATTAAATAAGTTATCATAGAAAACCTAATAAATGTATTAAATAATTCAACGTGCTTAAAATGAATTAAAGTCAAATAAATATTCTAGTAAATAGTTTTACAAAGAAAGTTTAATAAGAATCTATACCTTTTTTAGGCAAAGTTAATGTATGTACAAATTTATTTTTTAATAATAGAAGTAATATATGAAATGTAAAGTTTAGATGTAGTTGTCTCAATTTCCTTATAGTATTACACTTAAAAGAATTGTTTAGATTACCATCTATTGTATTCATGTACATAACCACATTAGTCAATCACAATTGAAAGTGATTAATATATCAATTAAGTATTCAATAATAAGTGATTAGTTCACTTTTCAACCTATATATATATATATATATATATATATATATATATATATATATATATATATATATATATATATATATATATATATATATATATATATATAAGGGTATTACAGAACCCTTTTCCCACTTAGATTATTTCTCATTCATAAATGAATGTTTACATTTTATAATGTAAATAAAAAGAATAAATAAACATATATGAAAGCAATTATATCTTTTTGTACTTCTCAGCCAGTTTTATTCTCACAAATCTACCATTATCCCTCTAAGTTATGTTTCATCCTTTTACAAATGGTTTCTTATATTTTGTGCTTTATCATATCTCATATATTAATCACCTTTTTTCGTATTTCATATCATATCACCTCCTAACTAGGGATTCCATCATCAAAATCATACATAAACACATCGATATGCTCAATATATAAGTATTCAAACCATACATGCATTCAATATCTTGAAGTATCATAAAATAAATAAACTATATATATAAGTTCATAATAAAAGTATAGCATCCAATCATAAATGCATTCCTTTTGGGAATTTCATCATTAATAACATAAATAACAACATTCATGTATACATTGTACAATTATTAGAACTATACAAGCATGCATCACTTTAAAATACCATGAAATAAATAAACTAGGTGAAGTAGGGGCAATACTAAAGTATAGGGGTCTAGAAAAAATCTTGGCCCTCATATTTGATTATGTACTCATGTATAGGCAATCTGAGATAACTCTAGATGCCATACTCAAATATATACTCATTTATAGTCACCTAGAGAGTTCTTTTCTTGGAATACTTGAGTATGGACTTTTAGAAAGCAACTTTGGAGCTATATTCAAGTATTAATTGTAAATTTGTACAAAGCTATGAATATACTATTTATATGGTCATTTCTATAATGTCTTGACAAAAATTTCATTTCTTTTTTTTATCTAAATTCCTTATTTCTTTAACTTTTAAAATATTTATCTCAAATAGTTGTAATATTTGAATTTTTCTATTTAAATAAATTTTAAATAAATTAATTAATTACTCGCATATCTATTATTTAAAATATTACTTATTTCACTTTATAATAAAACTTATAAATTTAATAATTTTTAGCAATATTAAATTTTTATTAACTGGACTCAGATATGTTCCAAGGTTAATTTTAAATGATTCCTATGGTATTTTTTATAAGAATAAAAAATATATAATAATCACAATTAAATTGATTTATATAAATATTTATGTAAGTCTAATAATAGAGGATATTCTCATAAATTAAAAAAATTAGCAATTCAATTTTAAATTCTTGAAATTATTATTTTGTTATGAAAATTATTAGGAAGAAATTTAAAAGTAATAAAAAAAACTAATATTGTGTAGTTTTGATTCAAAAAGGAAAAGATTTTATGATAAGTGAAGGGTTAGAATTAGTGTTGCAATCCAAATATTTTATACTCACCTTATCTTAGATTTATTCCTTGACAAAGAAATTTGATTATAGGGTTAAATTTATATAAAAGCAAGCTTATAATGCACCTAATATATAAAATCAAAACTCATAACTCACCTTTTGTTAAAATGAAAATTGAGTCTTTTTCTCTTTTTTATTTTTTCCTATTCCTTTCTCCCTTACACTCACTTTATCTTTCTTTCTCTCCAATAGCTCATGCCATTTTCTAGTGTTCTATTCATTACTTGCTATTGTCATCTTTCTTTTTTCATCACTATGCACTTTTTCTTGTTTTTATCACCTTATAGTGCAATAAAAAAGGCTGTGAATCATGGTCATTTGTGCAAGGGTCAAAATGTTAGGTTTTTTTCATTTCTAGCAAACCTACTACTTTTTAGCACTGATGAAGCCACCAGTGTCCTTTATGGACAAAGATGAGTTCCGTAAAAACTTAAGTCCTTAATATTTTTTATTTGTTATATTACTATTTGAAAACCCTAAAATTTAGGTAAATTCTAATTTCTTAGGATAATGTTAAAAATATTAAAGAGTAATGTTTGAGATTGTTAAAATGGTATTGTTGAAGCATAAAACAAAATTCTTAAAGGGAAATAGCTAATAAATATATGCTTATAGTTGCTTTTCATAATTGCTTGTAGAAAAAAAGGTAGAGTGATATGTATGAGCCTAAAACTCTTGGAGAAAAATCAGCATAGTGAAGTGAGTATATATCTACCTCTACGATAATATTTTACTTAATTTTGCATTTCCTTTTAATTTATATACTTATATAAATAAGAATTATAAATCCATGAATCTATGAAAGTTCTTTAATGAAGCCATAAAATCTCATAATGTTTGCATTTAGAGAACTGCAAGAATTAACGCTTTTTTATATGTAACATTTCTTAGTATATCCTACATAACTAGTCATAATGTTTTTAAGCAATGCAATAAAAACACGTCATGGTGATGGTTGAATGGCAATATAGCATAGTTATATTTATATAAACTTATTACTTGCTATTGAATAAATAATTGTATATGTTGAAAGGTTATTGTGGTCATGCATAGTGTGGTGTGGCTGTTAAGATATATTGTTGTTATTATGTTTAATGTATGTTGAAAGAATGATTAAGGACTGTATTGTATAATGAAAAATGCAAATAGGTATGTGTGATATGATAGGGGAGAAATATGATGAAATGAAAAATAATACTGGATCTTGGAATTGGTTTGTGAACATATAAGGCTAATTGAAAGTCATAAGGAGGTTTTAATTTCTTTCTTGATTGTTTTGTTTGTATAGTATGTTATTATTAATTGATAATGATATGTACATAAGGATTTGATATTGATAGAAAAATTGTAAATGATTAATAAGCCCTTGTTTAATGATTATGTTTATATAAATAATTATCCTAACTTGCTAGGTTATGATAATTATGCCACTATTGTTGAATTACATAAATTGTGAGATGAATGCAAATGGGAATGTATAGTTATATAGTTAACTATCTAGTAGTCAAGAACTCAGATATAGAGTTTGTTATAAATTATTTCTACTAATACTACATTGAATCCTTGAATTATTTTTAGTGGATTTCAACTATTGTTTTATAGGTTGATATATACTTATTGAGCTTACATAATTGATACTTTCCTTTATTTTCAAACATTTCAGGTCCAACTTGAATGATCAAGTTAAGTGGCTTTTAGGGAAGTTCAAGGCATTTCAATTAGAGAATTTGATAATTAGGAAGATATTGTTATAAATAAAGTCTTCATAAATATAGTATTGGTTAACTTATTTTTTTTCAATTATGATCGAGTATTAATATTTATTAGTCAAGTCACAGGTCATGTCGTAGGGAAGGTGACCATACTAATATATCTAAAAATGAAGGAAACTATGTTCACTTATTTTAGCATTTACATTGTATTTTAATCCATATAAGAAATTAAGGAATTTCCTATCATGTTAAAGTCCATGATGTTAGATAGTCAAGTTAGTGAAACTAAATGAAAAACTCAATGCCAACCATGACAAAAGTGGATCATGATAATTTCTTCGACTTTTCAACATATCTACATTAATATAGTTACAATGTAAATTACAGTCATCATTAGTAATCATTTCCATGCTACTAACATTAACAATTTATATCATAACACATCTTTTTAACATTTAAATCTTAATTTTCTAATAAGATAATATTAACACCCACTAAAATGAAATCATATAAAATCAAAGATTTTAAGTGAATTGTCTACTTATAGATGGATGGGGAAGATGAAAAGAAATTAAAAGAAAGTATGACTTGCCCTAAATAGCATCAAATTGGAAGAAATTTGAAGAAAGTAATTTGAATCCTTAGTTTTTCCTCACTCCAACTTAAATCCCATTAAACCACAAATTAAAAGCTTAGGGGTTAGAAGTATTACCTTGCTAAACAAGAAATAGTGATGGCTCCTTGAAGAAACTAACTTAATTACTATTGAAATGACTTGAAATTGAAGTGAAGAAGTTAAAAGAAAAGATAGGGAAAGGGAAAATCAACTAATTTTGCTAAGAAAAATGGAAAAGAAGTGAAAGAATAAAGGGTTTTATTAAAGGTCGTTAAAGGGCAATTTGGAAAAATAGCTTTTATGTTTTCTTTATGTACACCTATTTAAATCCAATTTCACATGATCTTAAACATATTCACAATAATTAATTAATTATTGCATATAAATAGAAATATTAGACAGAAGAAAATAAAATATATCTAAATTCTCAAAGGGTCTAAAGGAGATAAAGGAAGTTTAAAATAACTATCAGTTTACCTTAATTAATACCAAATGATCAAAAATTAAGATAAGTTCTTGAAATCCTTAATTCCATCTTCTAAAGCAAAAACTTAAGAAAAAAGTGATGTAATAACTTTGATTCCAAGGAATTATCTTGGATTGGCTTAAAATAGTTGATGATTTTCCTCATTGATTGTTATTAAAACTTGAAGAAGATGAAGTTGATGGTGACGAGAAGCAAAGTTTGGTAGGTTGGTAGCAAAAAATGAAGAGGAAATTAGCCTTAGGGATTATAAGGTGGTTTAAAGGCATTTTAATAATTTTATAGCATTCTAGAGGTAAAATTAGAAAATAAATCCTAATTCTCCTTCTTATACATTTATTTAGTTCTAGTTAAACATTTACCTTTAAAATAAATTAATTCCTCATTTCCACACCATTTGTATTTTATATCCTACCACAAAACCTTATTATTTTCTAATAAGTTTCCACTTTAAAAACAATCATAATATTTACTTAAACATTACAACACATAGAATACTTCTTCTTTTTCTTTTGTTTTAAATTATAGTTTCCTAATGGTGTAATAGGACTTAAAAATAATTAATTTAATTAAAATATCCTTATGTATAAAAAAATAATAAAATTATCTCTAATGAATTTAAAGTATATAATTAGACAAGAAAGCTCTTCAATAACATATGTATTTTTATAAAATATAATAATAACTAAAGAATTACACTACAGTAATGAAATAATATAAAATATTTTATCAACACATATATACACTCACATATAAGCATGTGTACCAAATTAAAATCAAAATTACAATAAATCAATTTAAGAATATAAAATTTAACAAGTATCCTATATAAAATCTTAAAAAACATTAAAAAAATAATATACGCCATCTAATCTAAATATATCATAAACATGATAAATATTATCAAATAAAAATTTTAAAAAATATTAAATCAAAACATAAGTTCAAAATGAAAAAAATAATTTAATTTTATAAAAAATGTGAGAAAGATATAAGAAAGAAAGTTTAAAAATAAATTTTTTATTTTAATAATTTAGGATTTATTTTAACATTATCCTATCCCTTTTTGGGAGTGGATAATAATGTTGGTAATATGTCTGGTTAGCTTATAACTTAATTTGAGTTTTGATTCAATAAGTTAAGTTTATAAGACAAATGAATAATATATAAGCTAAATTATTTAACTTATATTTTAAATAACCTAAGTTTGAGTTGATAAAAGCTCAACTTATTTGTATCATAAGCTAGCTTAATATATGCATATATAAAATAAAAAATACATGTATAAATATACATATTGTAATATATATTATATTTTAAAAAATATTTAATAAAATTGAATTCTAAAATCTAAGATAATATATATTTTTATTATTAATATATTCCTTAAATATTTTTACAATAATTTCAAATATTATTTTGAATAAAAATATAAAATAATTAGAATAATAATGATTGATAATTTTTATTTGTAAATTTATCATAAAAATGAAAATTAATCGAAAAAACTTTAATAGATATTTTTTTAATTTTACTTTTATAAGTCAAATAATTAAGTAAATAACTTTTATTTTAAATTTTATTCTTCCAAAAAACTTGATAATTTTATATTTATAAGTTAAATAATTAGATGAGGTTTACTTTTCATTTGTGATTTTAAAATGAGGTTTATAATTTTTAAATAATTACATGAGGTTTACTTTTTATTTGTGAATTTAAAATAAATTTTATGATTTTTAAATAAGATAAACCAAAAAAATGAGTATCAATAAAAAAAATTGAAAAATTCAACTCAATTTGTCTTTTAGAATTTAGTTATTGTCATAATGTAATTATATATTTAAAAATTATTATTTATATTACATTAAGTATACTTATAATACATCATTTATATATCCTTTTAATCTATATTATTAAGTTGCTAAAGATATTAATTTTTAAAAGTACTTTAAGATATTAAATTGTCAATAAAATATTTTATTATTGTAATTAATTTGAGTTAATGAGTTAAGATGAATTACTTGTGAGCTTAATTCAGACTAAGCTTGAATAAAAAAATTAACTTAAATTAAGTTTAAGTTAAGTTATGAGTTAGATAAATTTAATGTGAGTCAAGCTTAAGTTGAAACAAGCTTAATTCAACTAAGGCAAATAAAATGTGTTGAACTTGAACTTTGTATTTTTTTATAGGCTTACGTGAATAAACTTGTACAAGCTTACCTGTGAGTTTCATTTTTTTAATTATTAAATTTTTATAACTATTTAAATATTTAGAAACTTTTTTCATCTAATTCAATGTCCAATAATCTAATATAATTTTTCTAACTTTACTTAATTAACCTATTACACAAAAAAAAAGAAATCTAATTGCCTAATTACAATTTATCAAAAAATAATTTTTTTAATCTAACCCAATCTAATATTCTTTAGAGGTACATTCCTTCCTTTATATTTAAAATTTGATATCTAATCTTTATGTGTATATATCTAATGATTTAACTACTTTTAATAGTAAAAAAATTTAATAATATAGGCTACCTACAAGTTTTCTACAAGCTTAGGAGATTTTTTTAGATATTTTTTATAAGCTTATGGGGCAAATCTATGTGAGCTCAGCTCATATCACTTCACTTACTCTATTTTATATGTTTTGATTCATTGTTATTTCTAGTAAATAGTTTTACATAGAACTAAGAAGAAATTTTTGAAACATATAACTAATATCATTAATTAAAAAATTATATAGTGATGACAAACCCCAACAGAGCTGTCTCAACCTATGTATGGCTAAAGTAATAGGAGATCCACCAAAATCGATGCAAGAGAATGATCTGCTACAAAGAAACAAAAAGAAAGTTTGGACAGGAAATCATGGTTTTGCTAGAGAATTAACATTATGAGGAGCTTATGATAATTTACTATTTGAAGAGGAGTCACCAGTGAAAGAAGGCAAGATAAGTCTCATTAAATCCTACAAATAATCCTACTGGGTGCAATGAAGGAGAATAACATAGATATAGAGAAGATTAATGTTGATTTAGATTTGAATCAGGGTAATATAGAGATTAAATTAGACGAAAGCGAGCAGGAGGAGTATGAGAGACAAATAACAAGTAGGAAAGAGTAGGATAGAGAATTGGCTATAGAAGAAATCATAGGTATATGTTTTTTAGAAGGAGCAATGGATGGAAATCCCATGTTCCTAACCATAATGATTCTAGAGGAAGGGGGAAAAGCAACTATAGAAACCTTGGAGGAACACTATAATTATGAAACTTATGGGATGCAGAATTGGTTACAAATTACTTGAGAAAAAATTGTTAGTGTGTGTCCTAGGAACCAATCATATAGATGATTGAAATAATACACAATGTATTATGTTTTATTTTAGACAATTTAATTATTATATTTTATTTTCATAATTTTATTATTATTCTACGCGATTTATAAAATAATTATCCTTGAAATAGCGAAACTATTCCTAAAATGCCCCTAATCAAATATTATTATAAAAAGGATAGTAATAATATATCGAGACTAACATGTATTGTGATTGAAGATTACGAATCATGGATATATGATATCAAGTCAATACATAAGTACATTGTTAATGAACAATGTACTGGACTGACCCATTATGAGAATATTGCATGGATAGACGTGTCATAAGTTATTCTCATATAATCACAAATACACATAAACGTTTGACTTGAAGTCACTATGGTTTCTTACATGAGGAATTACTCACTTTAATATTGTCCTATGTCACCTTTAATCAGGATGACAAATAGGACATTGATTGGGTGTGTCATGAATCATGCAGAGGGAAGTGAGTGACATAGATGGGATTTTGTTACTCTTGTATAAAAGAAAAATATCATTAGGCCCCTTGATTGAGTGAGACTTAATAATGCATGGCCATGTTCAATTAGATTAATATGTGATATTAATTATTTATTTTAAGTCTACTCATTATCAAGAAATATAAATTGAATATTGACGAGGATGACATACTTCATACCTCCAGTTCAATTTGGATATTATTACAAAAGGAATTATGATGCAAAACGTTGATCATGTATTAGGTGGATGTCGAATTACAGACATTCTTACTACTTGAGTGACAGTGATGTATTGTTAGATATCGCTCACTGTCTATGGCTCAATAATGAATTATTGTTAATGTAGTAAGAACCTACAGGGTCACACAAAAGAAGTAGTGTTAGATATCGCTCACTGTTTATGGCTCAATAATGAGTTATTGTTAATGTAGTAAGAACCTACAGGGTCACACAAAAGAAGTAGGAATAAGATAATAATTAATTAGATTTTAATTATATTAATATCCAATTAATTGGACTTATTTTCGTGCACATATATTATTAAATAATAATATATTTTTCACGTAATAAATATAATTATTATTATATGATATTATTTGATATTAAAATAATATCAAATAATTATGTTGTCAGATATTAGATAAATATATTATACGATAATATTATTTTAATATTTGATAACTATATGTAATTATCTAATAATTAAGATATTTATATTATGAGATAATATTATTTAATATTAGATAATTAATAGATAAGTCCTATCTCTCCTCATTATCTCTAGGATAAGGAAGAGATGAGTTGTTAAGTGTGATTAGGATTTTGAAAATATTATTCTAGTAGGACTAGGATTGTGGCTTGCTTAAGTTCTATAAAAAGGAACTTGAGGGCAACACTTTGATGCACATGCTCATAGCTTCCATACAAACCCTAAATCACTCAGAAAACATCCAATCCTAAAACCTAGAGAGAAAAATGTATCCTAGCAGATTCATGGAGGATGAGAGGTCGTTGTTCACTCTGTGTGGATATCGTAGAGACACTGTACCTTCCGGCCGGCATTTGATTCATCCACTCTCAAGTTTTGATCAGTAGAAACACGAGTACCTAATAGGTAAAACCTTAATGATTGATTTATGCTATTTGCATATATCCTAGGTAGAATTTGGATCAAATTTTTGAATTTTCGCTGCATATAATAATCCGAATTCCTAACAAAAATTACATGCCATATGTAACACCATCAATTATATGATCATAATATACCTTGGAGAGGACTTTTACTTGATCAAATTTTCTAATATTACTGATCTTCAATTTATCTTTATGGAAGGCCCATGGGTAATATTTAACCATTATTTAATTGTCTAAAGATGGACCTTGGATTTCAATCCCGACAGTGCAAGCATTGATTCAATGGTTGCTTAGATACACATTCCTAAATTATCTATTCATTATTACAATAAATCTGTCTTTAAAGCTATTAGTGATTGAATAGGAAAAATTATTAAGGTGGATCTAACTATGTTTTATCAAAACAAATAGGAATATGCATGCATGTGTGTAAAGGTTAATCTTAATTAACCTCTTCTATCCTAATTCTGCATTAAAAATAATATTCATAATATTATGTATAAAATTTTACAGCTGATATGTTTCTCTTGTGGATGATATGGACACTCTGTGGAAGAATGCACTGGTGTTGAACATAACAACAAGGATAAGTTACTAAATTCAACTGAATTACAACTGGCTAGTATTACTCGGGCTAAAGAAGGAGACACTAGAAGGCCTATAGAGAATCTAAGGTACAATCCTTGGATGCTTGCCTAAAG